>WELA01010114.1:557571-570386 GCA_009602735.1 Mesotaenium endlicherianum | reverse complement strand
GGGGGGAGGGGGGGGGGGTCTCAGATGTATAGGTCCTAAGGGGGTTGAATCCTTCTCGACTCACGCCTGGAGCAAATTGTTGTGTTTGACACACACTGATATTTCCTTTCCTATCATCCACACAGTGTCTGCTACACGGTCTGCTAAATGTCGACTAGTGGACATTCAACGCACGACTCTTGCTCCGCCGCATGTCCAGTCAGCAGCCAGAGACGCGAAGAATACACCCCGCATGGATTGCCAGCGTCTCGCCTGCTGAGCCAGGACCAGCGCACATGAAATATCAGCAGAGGTGCTGCTGCTGCTGCTGCCGCCGCCGCCGCTTGAGCCTGCTGCTGCTTCTGCCAGCGTCTGCCAGTGGGCCAGCCCGGTTCTCTTCTGTGCGGTACCAGGTGGCACTCTGCATCTTCTCCGTCCTCCAGGGCGCGCGCGCGTCTCAGTATGCAACCTGGGATGAGGCCAGGGACTGCTCCTTTCATCGTCTCAATGAGCCAAACCCAAAAGAACAGGGCAGTCAACGCTGCTGCTGAGGAACCACCTCCATCCTGCCATTTGTCCGCCCCCTCTCTCCCTCCCTCACCCCTCCGCGCCCACCCCCCCNCCGCCTGCCCGGGGCGGCCCCCCATGTTGAGGATGAGCACCCCGTTGGGCTTCAGGACGGCAATGGCTTCCTCCACCCCGCGCCCCCCCCTCTTTTCCATTTGCGCCCTTTTCTTTGTACTCTTTTATTGCAAACATGCAGGCAACCTGAACAGCACCGCTCCTAGCAGCTACTTCTCCCCGGGGGCTATTCCCGAGGCGTTTCAAAACCCCCCCACGTCTGCGCGGGGGAGAGGGCTCATTCCTCCCGCGGGCGGCTCCGGCCCGGGCAGCAGCCACATTCATCTCAGGGTCCCTCTGCTGAGCTTGCTCCCTGTCAGGCTGAAGCAGCTGTCGCTGAGGAGCTGCCAGCTGTCTGACAGCCACGCCAGCACCCTCGCCAGATCCCTCGATGGCCACAGCTTCCTGCAGGTGTCCGCCCCCGCGCATGTCTTCCATGTGCACCCATGCATGTGCACCTGCATGTGCATGCATGCATGACTTGATGCATGTTTGGTGGTCGTGAGCTTGCATGTGAATGTGCATGTGCTGATTGGTCTTGCTTGATACCGTAGTACCCTTGGCAAGTGTGGATATTATTGGATGCCGCGTGTATTATATAGTCACGAATGTGTCGTGAGCGTTGCCAGATGGGGCTATGTGAGTGTGCTTTGCAAAGGCTGCATTCAATCCTACCATGCGTGCATGTGCCCGCGTGTGTGTAGAATGTCCTGTGTATGAGTGTTGTGCACACATGTTTCGGTGTATGTGTGTGTGTGAGTGCGCGCTCGCACGTGCTAGTGTGTGTGTGTGTGTGTGTGTGTGTGTGTGTGCGCGCGCGTTGCATGTGCTTGTGCGTGTGTCCAAGCATGTCCAGGTCATACAGGCACTCTTAGTCCACTGTCAAATCTCTCACTGAACGTTGTTCTGGCCACTCTCCAGTGCAATCTGGTGGCTGACTCTTTCCACTCCCCTTCCGCACGGCTCTCGTCTGCAGCATGGACGTACAAACCCTGATCCTGAGCCAAACTTGAGCCCCAACCTAGCTCCCAGCCCCAATGCAAGCTCCAACCCAAGACCCGACCCCAATACGCCCGGCCCCACTGACAACCCTAACCCTTATTCTGGGAGCGCTGGGGGGCTTGGCAGGTGCTAGACCTGAGCGACAATCGAATCACAGCTGCTGGCGCGAGCGTGCTCTTTGACTGGCTGCCGGTCTGTTCCCCACTTTCCGCCGCAGCCTTGCTCCCCTCTACCACTCGCTTGCGTCTCTTGGCAGGGCACCCGCAGTCGCCGTCAGGCAGGCACCCTAAGAGTCAGCCAGGCACCCTAAGAGCGCACCCTAAGGCCCGAACCTGGCTCCTGGGCCCTATCGGCAAAATGCGTGCACCTTATCTGTGTGCATCTGCATGAGATACGTGTATGCGTCTGAGTTTGTGTTGTTAGTTATCTGTGCAGTGCACATCCAGAAATGGCAAAGGCGCCTATGGGGCGCGTGTACTCCCTCCCACCACACTAGAAGAAGCACGAGGGCAAGCACGCACCCATACATATGCGCACCTTGTGTCTTTCTCCATGTAATGGCTTGTTCTTTTATTTCGTTTCTTGTGTTTTTCAAATGTATGCATGTGTATGTAAGTGGATGACATCTTGGACACCTGTCAGTCCGTATGGTGTATAGTGTAATCCCTCGCTCATGTACCTCCAGCAGTTGTTTGCGCTCGTTCTCATGCGCGCATAATAGCACTCGACAAAACTGCATGTCTGCTGCATTTGCCTTCCGGCTCACAGCTCCACCTGACTTAACGCCGCAGGAGGAAGTGAAATGCAGTCCATCCTTTGCTGAGAAATGGGAGAACTACAGGTCACAATGGGAGAACTACAGGTCACAGACTGGCTTGTTCAAAAGCTGTGCGTAGAAGAATACATCTCAAGTCACACAGGCCATCTGGGGTGCCGTGCCGTCTTGTGTGCCCTGTGTGTGTGCGCGTTCGGCCAACTGGGTGTAGTCTGAGCTAGGGCTACAGATAGCTGTTATCATAGCTGTTATTAGGTTTGGTGTTCGTTGCATGTGGTATTATGTCGGCAAGGAAAAGGCCAGTGCTGATGAGTCTAGAAAAGTTCGTGACTTGCGTAAGAGTGTGTACGTAAGCAATGCTGGTCTCATTTCCTTTGGGTTAGCTCGAGCGGAAGGGCCGAATGTGTTCTAAGGCTTAAGCGCAGGAGAGCGAGTGTGCGCTCTATTGCGCATCCTTTGAGGTGATCCTTTATTTAACGTGAAGAGAAACTCACGCGCTAGAAGACTTCTTGCTCGCCACGGCTCCTTCTCCTTCTTTGCTGCAACAGCCCCGTCTTGCTTCGTGTGTTACAATTTTCTCCGCTCTCGCGCGCGCGCGCGCGCGTGTGTGTGTGTGTGTGTGTGTGTGTGTGTGTGTGTGCGCACGCGCGCGCGCGGGTACTTGTGTTTGACTTCCGTGCGCATGCGTGCGTGGGTATGCTTGAGCTCAAACTCTGTGTGCGTGCATGTTTGCGTGTTTGCGTGTCGTGCGTGCGAGCAGAGTTGTGGTACCTTGGAGAGACTCTTCCTGGGGAGCAACACCATAGCAGACTGCGCTGCTTATGCGCCAGCCTTGTGTGGGGCGCTCATTCGCCAGGCATCTCTTAGAGAGGTATCTCTCTCCCTTTGTTGCTCCGAGCACTTTCACGCAAGCATGTGGAAGAATCAGCAGCTCTCAGACAGGACTCGGGAGGATTGTACTCACGGTCAATTTGATTTGACGGTTTGCCTTTGGCTAGTGCAACTTTCAACCTCATCCTACGTCTAGCCTGTTGTTGGATCACCATGATGCCAACTCTCATACATGCGCTGTGTGTGTGTGTGTGTGTGTGTGCGTGTGTATGAGCGCGTGTGTGCTTGTGCGTCTGACATCTGTGTGTTAGAAGGGAACATACGTGGGTTTATGCAATAAGCCTGGAGTCAACTTTCGACGATTTCTTCTTCCCAACATTGTTTCTTTTGATTGATCGATCGTGTATGTTTCCCCAATTGCAGACAGCACACAGCAAGGAGTTGTAGCTTGTTAGACCGACGAAGGGAGCTGCTGGAGTTGTCCTTCCAATCCCTTCTATCCTTTGATTGTCCGGCGCCCAAAGGCACGTGGGCTTGCCTCGCCCACTCTGCACGCCCTCTGGTCACACGTGTCTCTCTCGCAACTTGCCACATGCAAAACGTAAGGCTTGCAGTCCTGAACATGAAGTACAATTCTGGCCCTTTTTTGGTCAACGTCTGCCGCGTGGCCTCCGGGCGGCCGCACAGCTGGCGTGTCAGTTGCAAACCTGAAGGAGCTAGAGAAGAAGCGAGCATTTTTCCTACTATATATACCGCAGGGTCATTCTTTCAGTGCTTTACTGACGAGCGTCACTTGTCTGTGACTTTGCATGTATGGTCTTTGAATTTGACAGCTGTCCTTGGATGACAACAACTTCATCAGCCACGACGCCATAGACACTGTAAGCTCTTGTAGCGTGGCATTCAAGCCTATTGCTAGTACTGGGCTGTCGAAAAGTAAACACTCGAAGAATAGGTCAAAAGTTTCATTTCTAGTTTTTCTACGCTTTGTAATGCCGCCATGTAGTGTTGTTGCTCTCGTTGACGGGTGCCAAATCGATGCCACCTGTGTGATAATTATGTTTGCATAAGATTGCCACCTTCCCTTTCGCCTTGTGGTGATGGTAAGTGCTGTCGTTTCCGGTTAGGGGTGTGGTTCAAGTGTATGTTTTTGAGAATAGGAAAAGAAGGTTATCAATCAAGAATGAGTAGTGGGAAATGGTCTTCATTTATTTGATCCAGTGAAGCAATCTGACTTTGATGCCTCCTCATACCTCCTCTCCCGTCATGCATGTCTTGCCGGTATCCACGTTATTAGTTTTTTTGAGTTGTTTTTGAAGGGCTTGGTGTTCCTGGATGTGGGGCCATGCTGACGATTTGGAGAGGAAGTTGGCTTTATTTCGTAAGTATCTCACGCAGGGCTCTAAGTTTGCTTGCACAGGTGTTGCGTGCGGCCATGGAGCATAGCAAGTTGCAAAAACTTCAAGGCTTTACGACACAATTTGTGCTAAATTTGAAGAGCTCCGGCAATGCTATAAACGTAAGTCCTCAAATGTGCAAGGAGCTGGTTTTGCATGATAGCATCGAGTGTATTTTAGCTTAAAGATGTTCAAGATATACGAGTCGATGGGTAGACGAGCTTTTGAGGGGCATGCAGTCTTGTGTTCTTTTTATACGTGCTTGTCACTTGAGCTTTGTGCTTGTGTCCATGTTAAATGTGGCCTTTTTACTTGAAGCGCAAGCAAGTACACAAATAAGTTTGTGTGCAAGTTACTCAAAATATGTTTAATTTGGGCATAGAGGATGAAAGCTTTTTTTTTAACGGCCTTACCAAGTGTCTCCATCTTAGGAACGGACTATGCCACTTTTGCAATTTTTGAGGCAACAAGTACAAGTTTCTGCATGAGCAAACATATCACATTTATGGACAATTGTGGATAAGTCGTGAAATAAACTACAGAACTCAAAACTCCGAAGGTCCTAATACCCAATAATATAATGCGGATTTGGCGTAGTGACGTCATGAGTAACTACGCTATTCTTTTGTGTAAACGAATGTTGTTTAAAATATCATGTTTGGTGGTCAACTTAGAAATCCTTTTTCAGACACACTTACCCCCTCGTTCAAATTGGGTGAATGTATGAACCACCAATATTAAAAAATAAAATCCGTGGAGGAGCTCCGTGATTTCTTACTGTGTCCGATAGACTGAAAATAACATAGTCCTGTTCAACCAAGAAAAATCGCCACCTTGTATGAAGTGCAAATATTTGGCAAAATTAGTGTCCGGCTTCTACCCTGAGCCGGTTCCATGCCCTAGCTCCTAGCTTACTGTGCTCGACTGCTCAATGTCTGACCGCCGTCGGACGTGAACGGGCGCGGTCGACGACATCGACTGGCGCAGGATATCAATGAGGCAAGGATTTCGAGTTTAACGGATGTCAACTCTCAAGTTTAACGGTACCCAACGGTACCACTAATTTGGAGAAAGGTGCGACAGTTAGCACCCCACGGGTCCGGAGCTTTTACTGCTCGAGAGACAGGGCCATCTATTAAATTAAGGTACCCCCCTTCCCAAGGAGGTTATATCAATAGCTGCATTTCGAAACATGGGCTTCTTTGAGCCAAACGGGTTTGTACTTCGTCATTCCACGACTTTTAAGCTCGACAAACTGGGTTTCAAGAGTCATCTACATAAAGATTGACAGTAGAAACGACAGTGGCAGCTGCTGGCAGCAGATCTTGGGATGGATTCGAGAAGAGGAACTTCCACCTATAGGCTAGTACCTCCAGGTACCATATGATCAAGCAATACAATGTTTACCGTCTTCCGAAGATACGCATCCTCACAGAAGAATTTGTGGAATAGCTACAATAATTTGACGAGAGGCCTGTTTCATTTGCCTTATTTGTTTGTCATAGCATATGACTTCAGTCAATATTTCTCGGTACTTAAAGTTTTTATGATTACCGTCGTTTTGTTAAGGCCTACTCGATGTTATTCGAAGGAACTACGTGGCCAGATTACGTACTACGGTACCCTGAATCTTTTCGGTTCTGATTAGGGTTGCTCCTGGCACTGTTGCAATTTATAGTCTAGACTCTAGACTATATTGAACTCTAGATCTGGAAGACGCATGTATCATGTATACGCATGCCGCTCAATGCCAGTTCTTGCCATCCTTCTAAGAAATTCGGCCAAAGCATGCTACACTAAGCATAAGCAGGACGGTGACCAAGTAGCACAGACCACGTATCAATCACCATGGTCGCGTATAGATTGTGTGCTTCCTGCTTGAATGTCACTATAGTTGGTCCGCCTCGGGGGCCTTTACTCGCGAACCAGTTCGTCGTCTGGCAAGTATCATGCTCTGTCTTTTAGTCAGTTTATTGTAGATGTAACCCGTGAAGCCAGACGAAGCGCTAAAAGAACCAGCAAAGACCGCGGTATGCAGTATATAAAGCAATATCTAACTTGGGCAAGAAACACTTTGAAATGTTCTATTCAGATATTTGAAAGGATCATGCAAATGCTACAAAATGCATTGTAAACTTTGATTTGATTTTTCGACAATACTCATTACATCAAGCACAAATTGCCACTCGTGTAGAGGGCGGGGTATCTGGATATGTCTGGACCGGGCAGGACCAGTCAGGACCAATAGCTCTCCGACTTGGAAGTTGGAAGATTCTCGGTGACGAATGGTGAAAGTACTGTCCAAATTTGCATGAACGACCTTAGTGTATGGGCCTGCTCTTTGAAGCCCAAGAGGACACTCGAGTCTCGAAAGTCGAGTCTTGACTGGACTTGACGGGTAGACTTGGCGAGCACTGGCCAGTAGCCAGTGGAGAGGCATTGGCGAGCGATGATAAATTGCAATAAATTGGAAGAAATTAAGGGATTATTGTCGCTCTCTGACGCGTAGCCACGACTCACCAACAGAGATAACGTTATAGCTGGAGAACGATCGATCCAGAAGACGCAACCAGGATTCGCAATTAAGGCCTGCAGCGCTCTGATCGCAACTCAAGGAAAACGTGTTAATGGAGTAATATTTCACAAGCTTGTGCTCCACCTTTCGGCAGCCTCTGATATCAAGTACGTACGATGGAGGTACAATATGCTCCGCTGTCCACCGCTGTCCTACACTTTTCCAGTCCATTAGCAAAGTCGGCATGCTTCAGCAGGAGCCCAAGGTCATCCTTGATCATCCATGGTACTTAATACAGTTCTCGATGACTTGACAGGACGCGCCTGTACAGCAGCAAATGACACGTGTCCAGATTCTTCCAGTCTTCAATGTACGCGTGACCACGGGAGCGGGTAATCACTGTAGCACACTGGCCCTTAACTAAGAAATTGGTGGGCCTGGTCGGACTTTCATCATTATGTTTAGCTGAGCGACAAGCTCCGCTGTACCAATGGAATGGACGGAAGTTTACTGTAGCATTTACCTACGCAAGAAACATAGCACGCTGCATGCTAGGGTCTAGTGCGGGCCTGTGGAGGTCCACAGGCTCCTCCAATTGAAGACATGACATTGAAGGGTGAAAGTTGAACAGTACTAAGCCAATTTTGTGTGGCTTAAACCTGGAGAGAGTAAAGAAGCGAAGCAATTGATCCAAGGAGCCTAACGACTCCCTCTTTACTTTTTTTTTGTTTCCGTTTCTCTCTGCAGGTACCTGGTCGAGTTACGATGTGTTGTAGAATGCTTTACGTATCCCCCATATGCTAGTCGACGCTGTGAACTCTGGTTAATTTCATGAGAGGAATGCCTAGTGAACGATTGCAGATTGTAATGCCTACTGGACTCGCCAGCGTCATGCAATGGGCTTCCTGGCTGCCTCAGCCTGACTCTCTGTGGCTTAATGGAAACCCCTCTCACCTCTCATCCCCGATGAAGAACCCTCTTCAGCCCAGCCTCTCGGAGGCCACCATCGAGCGCTTTCTGAGCGCGTCGTCGCTGAATCGAGACAGAGCCTCGCCATTCTCAGCTGACGTGCACATGCACCACCAGAACGACGTGCCCGAAGGCTCGACGAAATCTGATTGGAGAAGCATCGAGGAGGCAGAAGTCGTTGCCCGCTTGCACGCTCTGGCAGATGCTGGGCCCAACAAGCCCGTTCCATGGAAGGGCGCTGGTAGTCACCTGAAGCAGCAGCAGCTGCAGCAGCCTCTGCAGCCTCCAATCCATCACGTGTGGGCGGCAGCATCCTCCCACCCCCTCAACCCCCCCGCCCCCTCCAGCGAGGGGATCGCTCCCTCCTCGCAGCAGGCCTTGGACCACATTCTGGGCCGCCTGAAAACGCCTGCCCCTGCGCACCCCCGCCCCGGAGCGCACCACCTGTACAGGTCGAGAGACGCCTCGCCTGGGGAGGACCTCTCAATGGAGTCGAGCGCCGCCAGTGCGGACAAGCTGGAGGAGCAGCTGCACTCGCTCCAGGGCCTGCTGCAAAGGGAGCATTTCGCGAGATCTGCCGAAGCTTTTGCCCTCCCCCGCAACCCGGCCGGCAAGTCCTCCCCAGGAAGAGCCGCTGCCGCCGCCGCCGTCCACCAGAGCCAGGCGCTGTCTGAACACCTGTACCGGTCCCTGGCGCCCGCAGAGACCCCTGGAGCCCTCTCACTCAGAGACTCTGCCGCCGATGCGCGCCCCCACCCCCACGCGCACCCGCTTCAGCGCTCGGCGAGAAGGCTGCCAAAGGCGCATTCGGTGCCGGATGCGACGGCCATGGCTGCCTTTGTGGATCTGCACAGCCTGCTGGACGCGCATGCACACACCGGGCGGCCGGAGGGTGGCGCGCTCTCGGGCGGCGGCGGCAGCGGGGGGGTGGAGGCGGCAGCCAGGCGCGACAGCTGGCGAGAGGCGGGGAGGCCCGCCACGGCCCTGGATCAGTTTTCTCTGGGAGAAGCCTACTGCAGCAGCAGCATGGAGGGGGGCAGCCCCGTGAGGCTGCCGCCGCCGCACCAGCAGCTGCAGGCGAAGGCAATGCCGGGGTTGATGTCGCCGGATAAACGCCCCCGGCTGCCAGCCCAGGGATTGCAGCACCACCACCACCAGCAGCAGCAGCCGCAGCCCTCCTCTCCTCTTCGCGGTATGTCTATCTGCTGCTGGATCCACTCTAGTTTGTGGCCTAACGCTTGCTGCACTCTTTCTGCTGCCTGCCAGGTGTCTGTCTTTGCTGCCCTCCTAGCTGCCGCCGTGCCGCACGTGCGCTGTTGGAGTGCAGAATCCTTGCAATGCTGGCTAGCCAATCACCTTCCGGCACGACTTCTTGGATGTGAACGATGGTAGCAATCAAATGACAAGGTGCAATGGGAGGCCAGCTTCTGACGTGCCAGGTGTCTTGCTGCTGCTGGTGGTGCTGCAGGCTCGCCAGACAGGTCCCACGGTGGGGGCTTGAGGCGGGGGGGGGGTATGAAGGAGGTGGGGAAGAAGTCCAACATGCAGGGCAGCGCCTACCTGGGGCAGGCGCTCAACATTCACTCCAGCCTGCACTGCTCCTCGCCACTTGGCAGCGGTGCAGCCAGCCTGATGACAGCTGGCAGCAGCCCCGCAAGCAGCTCCGACGGGTACAGGCCGGGCGGCGCCGCCTCCGCCGCCGCTGTGGGCGGCAGCGAGCTGTCGCTGATGGAGCTGCTGTCATCGCGCTTGCGCCAGCTGCAGCAGCGGGAGGCTGACATGGACTGGCTCGAGCGCGAGGCCCGCCGCAAAGGCCCCCTCGCCAAGTCGCAGAGCCTGCCCGTGGTGACAGGTGGCGGCCCCTCGGGCGCCGAGCTGTTGGAGCGGCTGCGCCTCGCGCACGTCCCCAGTGCCCCTGCTGATGTATTCTGGGGGCTGCACGATCCCAGCGCGGAGGGACAGGCGCTGCCAGCCTGGCAGGGGCAGCAGCAGAGGCCGGCGCCGACGGCACAGGAGAGACAGAAGACCGATGCCCACCCTCACAACCACCACTGTCAGCAGCAGCAGCAGAGAACTGCTGGCGTGGCCGGGGAGGCGGCAGCAGAGTTGACCAACGTACTTCTGGCGAGTGTGGTGTGGGAGAAGCAGCAGCAGCAGCTGCTGCAGGAGCAGGAGCAGCAGCAGCACCGGCATCGGCGAGCCTCCCCCGCCAGCGCAGGCGCAGGTGCTGACAGCAGGACTCCGCAGGACCTCCTGGGCAGCCACCTGGCGAAGGCAGCAGCCACGTCTGCTGCCGGGGCCGGCAGAGGCATCGAGAAGATGGACTGCTCTGACGACGGGGCGGCTCTAGACCTCAGCCTCCGGCTCTGAGTTGTTGCCAAAGACATTCCTTTTCCTTCAATGGAGCGGCTTTGGGCTCAAGCCGCGCGCGTCATGGGCGTAAGCCGCGCCACCTCGGCGACGCGAGTTCTCAAAGAGCGGCAGAGCGCGCACGCCTGCCACCTGGGACACCCTCTGCTGCAGCCATTTCGTCGCCTTCCCGAGGGCGTGCGCACGTCCGCGCCCTTTCAGATAAGCGGGGTTGGGCCCCTCACAGGACGCCCCCTGAAGCTGTTCCTGTGCCTGCCCGCGACGAGTCTCGCAGCGGCCTCTTTCTTCCTCGCCCTCTTTTGCTTGCGTCACTTCAGCACAGCTTCTGGCAGTCTGCCAGCTGTTGGTTGCATCCCCGGTTTTTTCTTTCTTTTTTTGCTTTACTTTTTCTTCTCTTAGTCTGGGAGACTGGGCGACTAGCCTGTAAGCGGGATGCCAGGTGGCAAGCTTGCATGGGGCTGGGCCCCTGGCTGATGGCATAAGCTCTGCACAAATTCAGACAAAGCACAGGTTTTTTTTCCGCCAGCCTCAAGTTCTCCACCTCTTTGCTTTCTGGCTTCTTTTAGATGTTGTGCCCATGTGACTTGCACATGATGCCAAGTGTGCGCATAAAGTACTCTGCTTCCTTGAGATTACTGCTCTAGATAGATAGATAGGTAGAGGGTGGCAACCAGGCTGCTCAGCAGTAGCAAGGAGATAATAAGAGCACTGCCAAAGGCAATCTCGTATATCTCATGAGTGTACATTAAGATTTATAGGAGTTTGCCGGAGGAAGACCGGACTTAGCAATCTAGGCAGTTATTATTCCGTGGCGTCCCATGTAAGCAGCGGCACCGATTTGATTTGCATCAGGTTTGGGGTTGTGAGCGGAGATTGTTATTACACCCTTGTGCTGCTGTGGCGCGTCTACTGACGCGCCAGCACATGCGGTCCAAATGCAGCAGGTATAGTTTCTGCATCATTAGGCAGACTGCGCTTCAGGAAGTAGCTGTTGCTGCTGTCAAGTGCAGCCAACTTTCCGCCCCCCCATTCCTGCCCCACTTCTGTGCCAGTCAAGCGTATTGAGCTGGCTGGAATGTGCTGCACAATAACTTATAGATATATTCACTTCAGGCGATTAATTTCCGTCACAGATATTGTAGCTTTGTAATATGTGATGATCTGTGCCACCGCATCTGCATGAGAAAACATAATCAATTATTATTATTGTACCTTAGATCCTTCTTGTAGCTTCCGCCCGCAGGTTTTAGTAATCTGCGCATGCACCCAAGTTAACAGCTGGTGTTTGCGGCTGTGCCGAGCTGTCTGCTTGATTTGTGTTGCACACGCACAAACAGATAGAAGTGATACTAACAGGCTTGCTGGAATTTGTGCATGTGAGTGCATGGATGGCAAGAGATAGGATGTGAGCTTTCAACATGGCAAGAAATGACATGCAGCGCAGCATGTGTGTCTGCTGAGGCGGATAGTTGCTTGAATGGAAAATTTATAAATGTACTGACACTGAACACGTGGCGCAATGGACACACACCATGTACATTCGACTGATGATTGTACCTATACAGGCCTTCTAAATTTTTTCCGAGTTCTGTGCAAATTTGATCACTCAGCCAAAATAGATGAAAAACGGTAGTGACTCTTTTTGTGAACTTCAGCATTCGACAATTTCGTACTCAGGACCCACCCCAACCTGCGCCATGCAGATTCCTGACTCCAGTGCAGGAAAGCCAGAAGAAGTTTCACTCTGCGTCTCAATAAGGCAGGCGAGCTTGTTTTACATCAGGAGACCTTTCCACCAACTTCACTCGTAAATCGTTACCTTGGGTTCATGGGGACTGTGAGGCCTGGCCGCAATGCTAAAAGAGCCAGCTTCCACGAACGGCCAAAGCTACAGAGGCTGGGGCTGCCACACGGGGGCCAAGATAACCCTTGATTACTCGACGTTCACCACCTTTTGAAAGTGGGAGACAACAAGCCGTTGATGAGCCAATACTGCCAACTCACCAGCAGCGCACGGCCAACAAAGCGCGCAAGCCTGCTGCTCCGCCGGCATTCTGCAAGCACTATTCTCGATAGGCATCATCCTCAGAAAGAGAATAACAGAGAAAAATGGTATCGAATGGACAATGATTCAAAGAAAAACCCTGCAATTCTCCCAACCGCCACGGCGCCTCCACTAACAATCACTCATCGGCTCGTCAATCACCAATGACCACTCAGCCCCTGCACCATCGACAGCCACATACGGCAGCCACGACCTCGCAAGCACACGAACAGTGGCCAACGGTGGAGCCGCTCCAGGGCCCCTTCTGCCAGCAGATGCAGGCAAAGCAGCCAGAGGGGACCAGGGGGGGGG
>WELA01010114.1:535517-550556 GCA_009602735.1 Mesotaenium endlicherianum | reverse complement strand
CCTGTTTGCATGCCTACCAGCCAGCCTGCCTCTCTCTCCCTCCCCTCCCCTCCCCCCTCTCTCCCTCCCTCCCTGCGTGCCTGCTTGCGCGCCTTCCTGCGCGCCTGCCTGCCTGCCAACGTGCCTGGGGGCGTACCGTGATTAGCGGCCTTCTCAGCCTCACGGCGCTCCAGCTGGAGCTCCGCGCTAGGCAGATGCTCCACGGGTTTCTCCAGCGCTGCCAGGAACTCCAAGTACTCAGGGTCTGCTACCACCACCACCGAAGATAGAGGGCAGAGGGCAGAGGGCAGAGGACAGGCCAGCAAACAGGAATGTGAGCACTCCACTTGAAATGCCAGAAACCTTAAGTACCTGGGGTCTGTTTCCACCACCATAGGCGACGGGGCAGGGGGCAGGGGGCAGGGGGCAAAGGGCAGAGGCCAGGGGACAGGCCAGCAACGGGGGGTGTGAGAGGGGCGTTTAGGGTTTAGGGACACCAGAGCGGACATCCAAGTAGTACTCGGGTGGATTCCCACCACCACATGGCACACGGCAGAGGGCACAGGGAAGAGAGCAGAGGGCGGAGGGCGGAGGGCGGAGGGCTTGGCAGAAGCATACTTGGACCTTTCACATATCTCCTCGAGTCTCGTTTGAGTGCTTACCTTTGAATATTGTGCCTTCCCGAGGGTCCTTCTTGGGGCGTGCCTTGGGCAGCCGCTGGAAGGGGGCATATTCCACTTGTGGCCTGAAGTGCGCGCCTGTTAAGCAGGCAAGGTGCCACGTGTCAGTCACATGGTGAGGAGACCGCAGCCAGCACAGCAGGCGTGCAGCCTGGCGGGCTAAAGTAGGGTCTCTCGTGTGAGGGAGAATGATATGTCACGTGCAACAAAAGGAATCATGTCCACATTGTCTTAATGGGTGCTGCAAGCACTTAGTGATTCGAGTGGTCTGCATGATGTTATGTCTTATTCCTGTGCTGTGTGGTTCAAACTTGCATGGTACACTTACAGGCTACCAGTTACAAGATACAGGAATTTGCAGGAAATGAACAATTGTAGCATATGGTTCCAGGAGCAGCAGCTGCTCAAAGCCCTAACACTTGTTCCTAATTCAACTGCAAGCAATCTGCACTACTGCGACCAGTCTTGACAGGTTGGACAACCTCCGTCTTGGTCAGGGACCACCCGATGCAGCAAGAAGAACTGAAGAGGGCAAGTGTAAGACACTTGCTGCATCCTCTTCCTGTTGTTGGCAACATGCTGCAGGCATGTGTACCGCTTCCTTCTGTACGTGTTGTCACCATAGGTGAGCTTGCTGATGCGACAAGTGTTTCCTCTATTACAACCCAAATCTAGTATCTTTCAAGGATGTGTGAAAGACAATTCACGGTCCTTCATGCTTTCAGGGGCATGACTTTTACAAACATCCATTGTCCCCAAGAGGCCAAAAAGGTAAATGAAAGATGTCACTTGCCCTTCATACGAGCAACATTGCTCTCGTCCTTGATCCCCAAGGACCCTCACTGGAACCAGGCACACCAATTTCTGATTGACAAGATACAGGAAGGCAGCAAAGACAACCATTCTCAGACCTTTAATCAGCTCTGGAGCCCCACACCAGTGGACGCTATGATCTACTTTGTCCTAAATATCTGCTAAGTGTTCAGCGGTCGTAGTTATGATTTTAAAAGCGCGGAGATGGAACGAACTGACACCAATCCGTTTGCGCCTCACCTTTCTCGTTGACGAACACATGGTCCTGGAACTGCTCGGAGAAATCATACACGTCCTCCGGATTTTTCAAGTTTACATAAGCCCGAGCATAAGTTTGACGGTTCTGGCTGCAGGGAAGCAACATTCACAACGTTACGCAAAGGCTCTTCTTGACAACAGAGCACACTCTTCAATAAACGGCCTATGAACTCACCACTAACAATATGTGACGTTCTGCTGTCATTGATGGTGCCTGAATTAACATCACTTACCCAAACTTTCCCACATAGAACGAGTGCCAGTCAAAACGTCCACGAAACTTCTTCTCTAATACCTCCAAAAACGCGTCTTCGCTCAAGGACGGAGGGAGCTTCCGTACCAGAAGCTTGGTTTTTACTTGCATATCCTTCATTCTTTCACCGTCAGAAAAAACACAAGCGTTTAGTGCCACAAACTACCTCATGAACTTCTTAACACATGCTTTCATCAATGCCATTTTGAGTTCTTAACACCGCTTTGACACCGTACATGCGAAGTGCACCACAGCGCAATATTGGTAACAGGCAGCGAATGGCATGTAGAGTTCAGGACTTGCTGGTCACGTTCCCAACATTTCCTCCATATAAATCAATCGAAATGCACCAGAATATGCACGCGTATGCACGAGTGACCAGACAACCGACTGGACGCTGACTGACGCTGACCGACGCGGTAGAAAGATTGTTCTTTATGGACGCTGACGTTTGGAGCAGAAATTGCTTGAAATTGCTGGCTTGCTACTAGCTCATGCTAGCTGCTCCTTCGTAGACTATTTCAGCTTATGTCGGAGGAAGTCCACTCTTTTCACGATGATTATTGATTCTCATGTTGAACACAGAAAAAGTCTGAAACGTTGTTATTATGAGCAGGGGAGAGAGAAAAATGAATATTGATGACCATTGATTGATCAATATTGGTGACGAGATTTGGAGCACTTGTAAGAGGTGCTGAGGTAGGCACAAACAAGCACGGCGGCGAAAAGACCCCTGCCGATAATTGATTTGGTTGATGCTAGCTGATTGGGCACGGGGTCTCATTCTGTTTGGTATTCCAAAGTCAGGAATGAAAGAAGTGACAAAAATGCTTCTTGTTTCTAAAACTTCTCTTCTAGAACACATCTAGCTGTTTTCTACCTCTGAACCTTAGGTGGCTGTGGGCCTCCTCTTTCACCTAGCACTGAATAGCTCTTGTGTGTATCTTTAGTTTTTCCTATCAGCTAGAGATGTTTCCTAGCTGAAGTATTGTATATATAGGTACAATAGTTTAGGCTTTTTATTGTTGCGACAGGCAACCATGGACTTAATTGATTATTATAGGTCAAGCAGCAACAATGGAATACTATACTGTGTTGTATTTTCTTGGGTTGCTCATAAGCTGCCCATTGGCCTCCTGGTCCTTGTTTTTGGATGCTTTTTACTCAAGAAAAGGGTGGCTTGTACCATTATGCTCTCCCTTTAGACGTCTCCTTCAAAGTCACTACAAACTTCGTTGAGCTAAAATACATATTTTATTCAAGCATTATATGTAATCACTCAGGCATCCGAAAAGGGTTTGATCAGTGTGAACTAGGCATGCATTTGAGATTCAGTTTCTCCCCAGTGGCTATCTTTCATGTGAGGTCAGTGTTTTATTATGTTTGTATCATGCTCATTATTGTGCAGCTCTTCATGTGCAGATGGTTGGGTAAAGAGGGGTGGAAATAATATTGCATTCGTGCATGTTATGATTGTTTGCGCCCTTGTATGGGGAAGGTAGGCAAAGTGCAGGCTGAAAAATAATTTGATGGTAGGCCGCTTCCTTCCCGAGTTGTTTAGAAGTTAGGCGAGAAAGGGGTGCTCGCCTGTAGGTACATCCAATCTAAGCTATTAGTTTTCTCTTCACATCTTGCATGATGCGACTATCTTGGCCGGGTCAACTGTGACTGGGGGCCGATCCATTTCATGAAAGACCACGGATACTGAGTTTAGGCAAAATGGTTATAAACTTATTCCAGCGTATGACCTTTAAAAAAAGTCGGGGCCACGCCAAACCACCTTATGAAGAACATAGGTTTGTTTGAGGCACAGTGGGTTGCAACTCAAGTTATATAAGGCTGTTATCTTCTCCACGCATTCAATGATAAAGAGTTATCTTATTTTCCTTCTACAATCAGCTTCTAGATGGGCTTTTGTTTATGTACCAAAGATGGATGTCACCCCTGTTTTCAGGAAGGAAGCTAAGTAACAAATAGCCAATACTGGTTGGTTAGGGTCTTCAGGGAGAGGAAAACTGCAGGGAGAGGAAATAATGCTGCGAAAACTGTAAGACAATGCTGCAGTTGGCCCATATTCACTGATTTCGAAAGGTAGACAACCACATGTCTATGAAAGTATGACAACCGCAAAGTCATATGCGAGAAGTGTGTAAGTATCCTCACTTCAGTCAACTGTTTCAAATAGCCCCTGCTAGCTCCTCATTTCATTTCACCAAGTATTCCAAGTTTGTGCAGGCGATTCTCAATCACCTCAGCAGGAATGGCATGATAACTGTTACGTGCTAAAGTGCCACTGAGAAGTCAGCTGTCTTATTGTTTGAAATTTGTACCACATATGTTTGTACCATGTTGCACACTCTGGTAATGATGTAACAGTGGCTTTTATTCCATGAAATGTGGCTATAAATGCTAGAAAGAGCTAGGGCACACAAGTTGTACCAAATGAAATACCTTCAATCAAAATCTTAACCAGCATTGAAGAGCGCGTAAACAATTTACACAGCAGTGTATGCTTTATTATATCCTTCCCCCAGAAAACTATCACCTCCACAAGGAAGAATGATAAGATAGAAATGTACTAGAAACTATTACCTTTTCCTAATCTAAATCAAGGCTGCAATTTAGTCGACCTCCTCGATCTTAGGACCAGCACCTCCATCAGAGGCCTTCCCACCATCGTAACCACCATCCATGTCAGCATCAGCACCACCTGGAGCACCACCTCCACCACCATACATCTTCGCAATAATGGGGTTGCAGATGCCCTCAAGCTCCTTCATCTTGTCCTCAAACTCGTCAGGCTCGGCCAGCTGGTTCTGGTCTAGCCACTGAATAGTCTCTTCTACTGAGTCCTCAATCTTCTTCTTGTCGGCAGCATCAAGCTTAGAGGCAACCTTGTCATCCCTGTACAGAAAACACAATAGAGGGTCAGAATATGACAGTTCATCAAATACTATCCAACCACATTAGACATCATGAATGGCATGCATGGATACAACAGAGCAGCTGCTTGCCCAATCCGATGCCAAATTTAGTACCTGATAGTGTTCCTCATGTTGTAAGCATAGTTCTCCAGGGCATTCTTTGACTCGATCTTCTTCTTGTGCTCCTCGTCTTCAGTCTTGTACTTCTCAGCATCCTGGACCATCTTCTCAATCTCCTCCTTGCTGAGACGGCCCTTGTCATTTGTAATTGTGATCTTGTTCTTCTGCCCTGTGGTCTTGTCTTCAGCACTAACATTGAGAATACCATTGGCATCGATGTCGAAGCAGACAGTAATCTGCGGAACACCTCTGGGTGCAGGGGGGATACCCGACAACTCGAACTTTCCGAGCAGGTTGTTATCTCTTGTCCTAGCGCGCTCTCCCTCGTACACTTGAATGAGCACACCGGGCTGGTTGTCGGAGAAAGTAGAGAAGACCTGCTCTTTCTTTGTGGGAATGGTTGTGTTCCTGGGAATGAGAACAGTCATCACACCTCCTGCAGTCTCTAGACCCAAACTGAGAGGGGTAACATCCAGCAACAGCAAATCTGTGACCTTCTCATTACCCTCCCCACTCAGAATAGCTGCCTGGACTGCAGCACCGTAAGCAACAGCCTCATCAGGGTTGATGCTCTTGCAGAGCTCCTTGCCGTTGAAGAAGTCCTGGAGGAGTTGCTGAACTTTGGGAATACGGGTTGATCCACCAACCAGCACAACATCATGGATGGTGCCCTTGTCCATCTTAGCATCCTTCAGGCACTTCTCCACAGGCTCCATGCACTGCACAGGCAAGGATCAAAACATTCTGTCAATTGCATATACACATTCAACAAAGTAAAGGCTGACGTTTTACACCAGTGCAAACAATACTAACACAGCAAGAGTGACAACACTATCACAGCAAGAGGGACATGTTAACTAAATTCTTGTCCTTCCTTTCCATTTACACACCTTCCTGAACATGTCCATGTTCAATTCCTCGAAACGGGCCCTTGTGATAGTAGAGTAGAAGTCAACACCCTCGTACAGAGAGTCAATCTCGATAGTGGTCTGAGCTGTTGATGACAATGTACGCTTTGCGCGCTCGCAGGCGGTGCGCAGTCTCCTCAAAGCTCTGGCATTGTTGCTAATATCCTTCTTGTACTTCCTCTTGAACTCCTGCAAATTCAACCAGAAACAAAGCCATCAGACCACCACCTACAAACTCAAAGCTTCACAGGTCAACTAAGAGACCAGAACCTAAAGCTCCACAGGTCAGTTATGAAGGAAATTATACAGGGCAGCTACAACCAGAAGCAGCGTTGACATTGAAACACTAGAAACTACATAGCAATTCGAAAGGATCAGGTGGTTACCTGGACAAAGTGATTGACCATCCTGTTGTCAAAGTCCTCACCACCCAAGTGAGTGTCACCAGCAGTTGCCTTGACTTCAAAGATACCCTCCTCAATTGTCAAGAGAGAGACATCGAATGTACCACCCCCCAGATCAAAAATCAAGACGTTCTTCTCACCAACGCTCGTGGCCTTCTTATCTAGGCCATAGGCAATGGCAGCTGCTGTAGGCTCGTTGATGATTCTCATCACATTCAAGCCAGAGATCACTCCGGCATCCTTGGTAGCCTGCCTCTGAGAATCGTTGAAGTAAGCTGGAACAGTCACTACAGCGTTTTTTATCGTAACTCCGAGATAGGCCTCAGCGATCTCCTTCATCTTAGTCAGGACCATGGAAGAAATCTCCTCTGCAGCAAAGGTCTTGTCCTCTCCCTTGTAAGAGACCTGGATCATGGGCTTATCACCAGCACCGGAGAGAACCTTGAACGGCCACAGCTTCATGTCGGCCTGGACTGGAGCATCTGTAAATCTTCGGCCAATCAAGCGCTTGGCATCTGCAAAGATACACAACAGCAGATCAAAGATGTATTTAGAACAAATTCGAAGGACAAACGAACTTCAATGAAGCAGATCACACAGCGTAAGACACACATTAAGCAGATATAAACGCTCCAGTAATAAAAAATGAGCCAAGTTGCATGGCCCACAACTAACAGAAAATGTGAAAAGTCTCACAGTATTACAAAGATCCCTTACCGAATACGGTGTTCGTGGGGTTCATGGCCACCTGGTTCTTGGCGGCATCACCAATGAGCCGCTCTGTGTCAGTGAAGCCCACATAGGACGGTGTGGTTCTGTTACCCTGGTCATTGGCAATGATCTCAACACGATCATGCTGCCAAACACCTACACAACTATAGGTAGTTCCTAAGTCTATGCCAATAGCTGGCCCTTCCCCTTTCCCGGACATTGTGTGATTCTTACTGGTGAACTGATGGATTTGAGTAGTCTTTTCCAGAGAAATGATCAGTAACGCTTCGACAAGAAGTATATGACTGCTTGTGTCTGTTACCAAAAGGGAGCGTTGCGAGAGGATCATATACTGGCTCACAGGCGGCGGGGAGATCGATGGCTCGCATTAGAGGCAGGTCCGAGGGATAGTCGAGGAATGCTGTAGATTGCTGTAGACGGTCGTAGAAGCAGCTGGAAGTCTCCCGTCACGCGTGTCTCGAATAGCTTACACGACCATTTGGAAGTCTCCAGAAGAAGCCGGGGAACCTGCGGAAGCCGCAAATGGCCGCAAAAGTGCTCTGGAATTGCTCTAGAAGGAATTGTTTCGCGCTAAAAAGTAATTTTTCCGCCAGATAGTTTCCTCGTGCTTTAAAGACCCGGTCAATGCTTCCAAGCACTTCCAGGTGCTTCCAAATTAGTATTCAACGCCACCTCAGCACCTTCACTAGCCAAGAGGTGTGTAGATCTATATAGATCTATCTGAGATTTATGTCAATCTGGACGAAGCAGAACAGATTGATCTGAGGACGTGTGGTCTTAGTGTGGTCAGCACGGAAAAAGCAGCCCGTATAGATACTTGAAAAAGATACCAATAGGTTCATTCTGAGCCCAGCTCATGTGATCCAAAAGTGGCTCCAAGTGACATAGTTTGAAACGATTCTGCAGAACGTACACCTCTCAACACAGCTTTCTGGATCTCTTACAACGCATCCACGTAACGACAATCCTTAACCGCTACGCTCAACCTGGATGTGAAGGCACCGTCAACGGTCGCTATACCAGCATAATGAGGCCTTTAGACACGAATCTACTCTACACATACTGGAGTTGCGGAGAAATACGGGGAAATAAATGGAGGAGGATGAGAAAAGTACTTAGTATACCACGATTAAATTTCAAATCTGCCCGCATTACATTGGCCGCAACATCAATGAATGGGAACTCTCTTCACAAAATCTTTGGCAAAGGGTAGCGATATAAACCCATAATTTCGATCCCTCAAAAAAAGTTTAATGTTCTTTATCTCAGCAGTAGAATATGATGTACATATGGACTTGTTGGTCTCAGATTTTAGCGCAGCTCTAGATGAAGGCAATTTGAGTTTTTTTCAGTCGACATTCTTTTGTCATGATTTATTGAGTCGAGGTTGCCGCACGAGACCGAGCTCCACATGTGTGAACCAACAACCTAGGAAGGCCGACTTTGCATAGACTTTACGCATCCATACGTTGATCTTTTCTCAATTTCCAAGTCACCAAAGTGTAGCGCGTCGAGTCATCTTCCGAATGGCACCGGGTTCGCGTCATTTGGTCAAGTATCGAGCGAGATATGAGAGATCTAGTCCGCGTCACCTACCGGACCCTAGCGGATCCTCACCAAAGGGCAATTTGTGTTTCAATGTGCACAAGGGACACATTCTTGCCTATTCGTGACCCCCTAAAACACCTAGCTTGTGCGCACAAATCCGCGAGCCCCTTAGCCTACATAAGCTTTGCATTTCCATAGTATATGTGCATCATTGAGGCTATAACTTGGTGACTGCATCACCTACTCCTAGAGGAAGCTTCCTCAATTTTCAGATCCACTTTTGAGGCGCTATCTAGGTAGAATCACCCAAGGTAAGCTCGGCCAATGAGGGACACGTAGCATATCCTACGCACCTTGCTTTGATTGGTTTGAGTTATGCTTAGCCTATAGGAGTGCTAGTACATGCCTTGTACACATTAGTGGACATAGGAGAGCCTCCTAGAATGACTACATGCATTGGATCCGCCGCATACCCCGCCGGATTTCCAAGAGTATAAATACTAGAGATGTCCCTAGAAGAGACATCTTTTAGAAGTCCATTATGCCAGTTGTAAGTAACAGAGATTATCAGTAAAGCTTACACTTTTATCTCTTGTGTTTTCAGGACCACTTAGTTACTCTCTTGTGAAGAGCAAGCCCTCTAGGCTTCCAGTCACTTGAAGAACTTCACAAGTGGTGAGCAAAGTCACAGCTTAAGCCCTTGCCATAGGACTACTCTGAAGATCATGATGTGCTTCCAGTGATCTTTTGGGCCATACTTCACTAGTTGTTTTCCTACCAGATTACAGTCTTGAGGTGCTCACTCTGAGAGTACACTTCCCTTAATTAAAATATTTGACGCTTGACTCCCTTTTTGGCTATATAGCCATTTGTATCATAGACTTCATTGCAGCAAAGCCTGCTTGTCTATTGTGTGTTGCTTACGCCGACAATGCGCACCCGATCTCTTAACGCACGACACTTTTGTGATTGAGCTGTTAGAAGTTTGTATGCAAGTGTTTTTTGAGGGTGGCACAAGTACACACATGCACGCTGCTTGCACGTTAAGGAGTGAGAAAGACAAGCATGGTGCCTTTCTCCATTCCATTTTTACGCAGGAACTGATGCACACACACACATACGGACACACACACGCGCGCATACACGCGCACACACATGCATCAATGGACTTCACATTTGATATAAAACAACCAGTGAATAACAACTGCACATCTTCATCCTTACGCATGTACAGATGTTTACACTCAATATGGTGCATAACTCATGAGGCTACATGCACTACCACATGTATGTCTGTGAATGTGTGCCAGGTTGCGTGCAAAGCGCCTGCAATATACGTGCATGAGCGTGGGGGGTGTCAGCTGTAGCATTTCATCATTAACCACCAAAGGGGCACAGCAGGCACATGTAGGAAGTAGCAACGAGCAGGTTCTTGCAGGAAGCATAGATTAATGATACGCAAAGCTGAAAAGAACCAAGGCAGAGAGGCATCTACTGGGAGGCGTAATTGCAGCAGCATTCAGGCACGAGCTTGCAACTCCAGAGAGGCTTGTAGCCACTGCCGCCTGTCACGCGCTCCGGCCAAGCTTGCCATTAGCGGCGCCGGCAGCGCGCGTGCAAATCCCTGGCGCACGTTATTGCGCCACCTGCTCATGTACGCCTGACGCAATCAACCCCGGCATCTACTTGTAGGCCTCCTTCGCCTGCTGCTCCAGCAGCGTGGCCCTTTTGGGAGGCGTCACTTTTTCTTTTCTTTGTCAAAACCTCCCCCACCCCCACTGGCCCCACCAGCCAGCATGGGGCCTGAGGGGTACGCACACGCGCCAGGTGGCCGCCTCGCAAGAGAGCTGGAGTAGGTTCTCTAGGGTGAAGAAGCTAAAGGAAGAGAAGCTGCCGTTCATGGATGCGACAGCTGCTGCTTGAGACAGTGCCATTCTCCGTCCTCGTGGAGGGTGCCAAGAGGCGACCCTCCAACGAGCGGTACCAGAACACGTCACGCGGCCGGCATGGCTCCCGCAGGTGGGGTGCTGCCAGGTGTCAGCATGTCAAGGGGCGGGCTGCCACCTCAGCCAGCTGGCTGGGCTGGCGAGCCAGCACCCACCGAGAGGGCAGACCAGAGGGGACAAGCACGATGCGCCACCTGGCACCTGCCACTGCCAGAGGCACGAACATGTGTCCACATGGGGCCCTGTTGGCGAAGCCTAGCCTTCTAATAGACAGCCCGAGAACAAAACCATGGCCACTGATGACCACGAATGGGGGCATGCCAGGTGCCATGTGGCTGGGAATGCAGGCGGGACTGGGGCAAGGGCAAGGGCGAGGGCGGGGGCGGGGGCCCTAGGCAAGTCCTGTGAGCCCGCCTGGCCAGCTTCCACCTGTCCCAGAAAGCCCTCGAGCTGCTCCAGACGCTTTCTTCGCCGAGCCTCTCAAAGGGGGCGGGGCCTGCGGAGTGCTCCTGCCACGTGGCAGTGTCAGGTGGCAGGCTGCCGCGGACAGAGGCGCTATTGGGCCTTGGCAAGTTGCAGCCAGCAGGGCCTCAGCGAAGGTCATATTCTCCTGAATGGATTTTGACCCATTCATGGTGTATCTTGCTTCAAGAGGAGTGGGCCTTAGCAGAACCTGCGACTTGCTGACTGCTGACTGATAGCCTACATGATGCTGCGTTGCATAAGAGGTGAAAAGTTCTACAGAGTGAATGCTTGCAAAGAGAACAAGGAAAAGGACTGCACACGCCCAGGAGGACAAGCAGTCCCACAGCTCCTGCCTCGACCATACATCGGCCAGGTCTCTCCACTGGTGTGCCGCCAATCCCTATGTGCATGCTAGGACTCCTTCACCTCTGTTAGGTCTAGGCTGACTGCCGCACTGGGTGAGTGTGCGCGACGAAGGAGCCCTTTTTCCTTTCTTTCTTCACTCTCACAGCTGCTGGCAGTTGCAAGGAAGAGACACCTCGTGGATGGGACCATAAAAAATATAATGCAAGTAGGGGTTCAGGAGCAGCCGGATTAGGCCGCTCCTGACCCTTTGGCAGAGGCGTGATTCTTTGGGAAGACATAAATGAAGTTCTATGCACCCGTACCACGTTGCAGCCATTGCACTGTTCGTTCAATATATGAGGTCAATAACACAGAGTGGGCAAGAAGGTACCTTCACCGACCTCGTAACCTGCCTAGTTACCAACCATGCACTACGATTGGAATCTCAAAGACAATTCCATCCCATCTGTACACTTAAAATTTGATTTTTTCAATTCGCCCGATCATTGGCCTTCGTTGAGCTTCCTCGAGCTGTTCTCGTCTCTGCAGCTGTACGCCATGGTGGATGCCAATCCGTGCGACGTATGTAGGCAGGAAGAGCAAACCTCATTGGATACCCCGACCACAAACCTTACATTTTCAAATTAAGAAGTGATGATAGAACGGGAGAGTCGGCAGGAAGGCCCCAAGAAAGCCACGCACAAGCTGGACCCTCCACCGCACAGACTCTGACTAAAAGAGCTCATTAAAATAGCATTAAAGTGTACTGCATGCAGGTTGGCATATGAATCAGCTCGTCAGCCGTGGCCCCTGGCTGGTCGCTTTGGAACGAATCAGGAACGAAAGAGCCAAAGTTCCGTGTACTTAAAAGGCATCGATTGTTTCATGACTTATAGCAGCAAGTTCCTGTCGAGCGTCCGTTCTCGTCAAGCAATGGCGTTCGTCTTGATGAAAAATGTGGTATTATGTGCGATCCTGCTGCTAGGGCTACAGGCACGTGGCTGTTTGGCTTGGGGCTCAGACGGGCATCGTATGATCTGCGCCATTGCTCAGGTGGGAACCTTTTCCCTCCTTTGGGACAGATGATACCTGATTCAGTTTCTTTTCCTTGAGATTATCTAGTTGCGCAACATTCTCTTCAAGAGCTCGTAAGTGAAACCTTCAGACCATGTTCGTTTGCATTGACAAATTATGAGTCAAGAAATGCACACTGCATGAGGGAGCTGCGACCAAGCCCAAGGAGTGGTTGATGTGACTGTAGAAGAGGTGTATATTCATATAGGAGAGGTGTATATCTACTTGTACATGCTACATATATATGTCCTAGTCATTGTAGCTGCTCATTCAGAGTATTGAGAGTGGACCTCAGCAAAAGACGGCATTGCTCCCTTCTTGCTCCTTCTGTAGCCATGTCATTGCAGGCTGTTAAGAAAGCAACCTCGCTTTTGAACAGTCTTTTCTGCGCCATGTTTAGGCATCAACAACCCCCCCACTGCGATAAGTACATTCATATTACTGAGGCTATTCAGGTTGCACCATCTTGCATTGTCTTCTCACAACGTATATTATTATTAATATTGATATTAATACTATCAATGATATCTTGTTATTCATACAACCTGCTGCTGCACAGCCCCTGCTGAGCAAGGAGGCCAGCGAGGCAGTGAAGGAGCTGCTGCCTCCTTCCGCGCACGACCTTCTGCCACGTGTCTGCGCCTGGGCCGACGAGATCAAGCGCCATCAGGGCTATGGATGGACGGCCCCTCTGCATTTCATCGACACCCCGGACTTCCTCTGCGCATATAATTACTCTCGTGCGTTTGCTTCTTATTTATGTACTTTACGCAATGCCATGCTTTGTCTGTGTTATGCCTGTTATGATCAGGTGTGCTTGACCAGAAAAATATGTCATAAATTGTTGTGTATGCTTGTGTGTATATGTGTGTTGTACGCATGCGTATTTATGTGTGCATAGATTTGTAGTACATATGTTTGACATTACGCAGATGTTTGCAAACAAGATCATGCAACCTGTTAGTTATGCCTATCAACGTATCTACATTATGTCTAACTATCTATTTATTTACAGGCATGCATATATATATGTATATATATGTATATTGTATGATATATATACACACGCTTCTGAGTATTTGAAGAGAGTTCTTGTGGCAGGCGATTGCTACTACCACAGGGTGCCCAACAACTGCGCCGCAGCCGCCATCAACAACTACACTCAGCAGCTGCAGGCCTTCAGCTCGCAGCGCGACGACAAGTGGCTGTCTCTCCTGCGGGGCCGGGGCGGCGGGAGCAGCGCCAGTTACAACTTGACAGAAGCCCTCATGTTCTTGTCCCACTTCGTGGGGGACATTCACCAGGTGGGATGCGCTGTCATACGATGCATCCCATCCCATCACATAACATCCCAACCGCCTTCTCAACATCCCATAACATCCGATACCATATATATGCGTATATATGCATGTGTATAGATCTTTATATGTATATATAGTCTCTGGCCTACGCCGTGCTCTGAATGATGATACTTAGTGCTCTCCACGTTTGTCATGGCTGTGAAAGAATTCCTTTGCGCCGCTCACTTCCGAGTCTTTGTTAGAGCTTGATGTCTCGATTATGGTACTCACATATCAGACTTCTTATTGCTTCTTCTCAAATCAGCCGTATGCAACCCCCGTGCGCTGAATGTATCAAAGTGACACATAAGAGACAAAAATAGTACCATCATGGGCTCTCATGAACTCAAACCATGGGGACTGACGACTGCTATCAAAATGAGTTTCCGTCTCATGCCGGCAGCCGCTCCACGTGGGCTTCACCGGCGACCTGGGCGGCAACACCATCCACGTGAAGTGGTTCGGCCGCGCTCACAACCTCCACGAGGTATGCTGGCAAAAACTCCCCCTCTTCTCCCTTCTCCTCTTCCCCTCCCTCNCTTCCCAGCCCCCCCCAGGTTCTTCTTTCTTCCGGAGTGAATGAAGCAAGATGGAGTGTGTGGCACGAGATCTGAACGAGACGAAATCGAGAGCGCAGAGACGAATCCGCGTCCAGCTTTTCCCCTCCGACGCACGTGCAGCGCTCGCTGGCCACCTGGCGATGCGCGCATGTTGCGTGGGCGCCCCTTCAACCACGCCTTCTCATGGTGGGCGTGCCGTGCGTGTGCAGAAGGTCAGCGTGTGCCTGGGTTAGTGCATACAGAATATGCGTTGTTTTTGTGGAGGGTGGTGCGTGTGTCCCGTGCCGACGAGTGGGGCATCATCGAGTGCCGAGCTCCCGCAATCATAAGCGCCATCCCACGCCATGCCATGCCACGTGGCGTGGCACGGCGCTGCGCTGCACTTCACAGAACACTGAATGGCCCCGTTGCTGTCCCTCCCTGCTCCCGCTCCGCGCCCCATACACGTGTGGGGTCACCCCTCTTTCGGTGTGAATGCCCCCCCCCCCCAAGAGGAGAAGAGGAGAAGAAAGAAGCAAGAACGGTAGCCCGCTGCCATACATTGGGCTGTCGGGCGCCTCTCGCGCAACGCGCAAAATGCGCGCTGCTTTCTGTTTTCTGCCTGCCTGTGAGGGAGAGCCCCCGGAATCCCACAAAAGGTTGCTAACGCACCGACGCAGCTTTGGGGCGGGGGGTGGGGGGGGGAGAGGG
>WELA01010114.1:510265-535474 GCA_009602735.1 Mesotaenium endlicherianum | reverse complement strand
AGAGGGGGGGGGAGAGAGGAAGGGAGCGGAGGAAAGACAGGGAAGGAGGGGGGAGAGGAATGAAACACTTTGCGCGAGTTTGGGAGGATAGACGATGAAGCGCAGGGTCAGGCTGGAAACAGGGGGGGGCTTACTTGCAGCTGGCCCAGAGACCTCGGCCCTGCACATGCACAAGCTCTCCATTCACCAACACGAAACCCGAAACCTGAAACCCGAAAGCCTATGCCTGTACCCTGATTCTGAGACGCAGAGGCTTAGTCCGCAAATAGCGGACCCTATTATGCGGGCATTGCCCTAACGCCGCCGCGGACGAGATCCTCTCACAAGCAAGCAAGCTTCGTAAAACTCTCGAGCCTTTCTTAACTCCAGGACCTGCACCCCGAAACCCAAACCCCAAACTTCAAGGCTACCAAACATCAAGCCCCCTAAATCCGGGACCCCGAAAAACAGACGTGACTTTGGCGCGCGTGCGCACTGATGCGCAAGTGCGCGTGCGCGCTCGAGCGCAGGTGTGGGACGACGAGTTCATCCGGCGCGCGGTGGCGCAGAAGTACGCGCGCAGCACGCCCCGCATGGTGGCCGCCCTCGCCGCCCGCCTGGCCTCCCCCGAGTGGCTCCCGCTCGTGCGCGGCTGGGCGGCGTGCCCCGCCGACGCCGTCGCGTGCCCCGACGTGTAAGCATTGCCATCTCCTCTCGAAACCTCATCACATCCGCCCGTCACAGGCGTCACAGGTAACGCTTCTTCAAGCCCAGAACCTCAGTTCAGTTGTGATGCCGCTGCCATGCCCCCACATGCTAAGCGCTGCAACGCAACATCCCGTCCGTGCACTCGCAGCAGCCCCACCCCCACCAGTTGCACCCAACCCGGCGCACGCCCCAAGCCCCAATCCTTAAATCCGGCGCCGTTGCGTGCGCTCCTTGACGTGCAAAGCAGCAGTCTTGCCGTCTCCTTTGTTTCGTTCATCACACGGCCGCCGTCAGTCTCACCAAAGCCTTCGCACTCGGCCCTCTGCACCTGCCCTCTGCACCAGTCCACTGACCAGTCCTCTGCACCAGGGCTCTGCACCAACCCCCTCCGCGCCAAGTGCAAAATCTGGCTTTTGACGCCGCCGTTGCGCGCCCCGTCGTGAGTCGAGCGCTCATGTTTGTTTGCGTTCGTTCACCCCAGCCGCTGCTGCTTCTTTGTTTCAACCAGGCCCCTAGCTCTGATCCTCAATTGCAGCTGTCAGTTGCGCGATCCTAGCTCTGTCTCCTCCAGTAGTCTGGAGCCTGCCAGCTGGCCCTCTTGCCACCTGGCCCTCCTCCTCTAGCCTCTGGCCTGATCCCAGGGGAGGTCTTCTCCCTTCTCTCCAAGATCGATCAGATCCAACGCGGGGCCCGCAACGATTGTGTGACTCACCGCAATTGCGACAGCCGTTGATCGTCCCTCTGGACTCCCAAACTGAAAGCCCCGAATCCGAATCCAAGACCCTTGGCGGCCCCCTCCCAGGGAGAGCGACAGACCGGGCTTTTCTGCTCATGTGTTTGCAAAAACAGCAGCTGCCGGTGGCTGCAAGGACCCTGTATCTCGGCAGCCCCGTCCAGAGCAGATAGGAGGCATCTCCGTAACGAAGCTTCTCCTCCTCTTCCTTCCCCTGCCTTCTCCTCTCCCTCTTCCTCCCCCTCCTCTTTTCCCCCTCCCCTTCCCCCTCCCCCTCCCCNCTCCTTCTAGCCCCCCTCTCCCCCCTCCTCCCCCAAACACCGAACTTCCTGGAAGCTTTGGGATGCTTCGGGAAACTAAGACTAAGAGTTACTTGGCGCGTGGAGGCCCCCCTCTTGGGGGGAGAGCGATGAGAGTGTCGAGAAGAGTTGGAAAATGAGAAATTTTACATGAGGAAAACAACTCAACACCAATCATCCAATCAATCGCACATATTTTAATGGTGCTGCTAGCCTCTGCAGTCGTGTCAAACCAAACATGAAAGGGGATACGCTTGTTGCGGGCGCGTGCGTGCGCAGGTACGCGAGAGAGAGCATATCGTCCGCGTGTCGGTGGGCCTACCGTAACGCGACACCTGGCTCTCTTCTGGAAGGTGAAAACACCTAACGCCCTCACCTCCAACTCGTTTTGTTTTCTTTGAAATGATTCCCGGCTTCTTTCCCAACTCCTTTGCACTCTTGTGTGAAACAAGACGTTTCATCCTCTGCTTCTGCTTGCTCTTCACCTTGGCCTCGTTGCATGTGAACGGCTGCCTTGGTAAAATTGACACAATCACTTTCAAACCCGGCCATCACGTTCAGACTCTGGAAGTGTGTTACATTGCGCTTCCTGGTGGCATCCCTTGCTTCTTCTTGATGGCTCACTCCCCTGATGGCACACTTGCGTTTCTAACAGAAGTCCCGCAAGGTCCCCGAGCCCGCTTTCTAGTGAGCCCTCATTATATACTCGTCGTCTTCACTCGTCTGCGATGTTTATCAGAGGTGCTGAAACGGGGATTCTGTTCAGCGATGCTGGTGCGGGCCTTCTTCTCTTGTTTCCCCTCGGCCTCCGTTGGGAGGTGCTGATGGCGTGTGCGTGCATTGTGTGTGTGTGTGTGTGTGTGTGTGTGTGCTGGGGGGGGGCTGCATGAGAGCAGAGGAGTACTACTCCTCGCGCCTGCCTATCGTGGAGTCTGCCCTCGCAAGGGCGGGCGTGCGCCTGGCGGCTATTCTGAACGGTATCTTTGCGCCGCCTGGAGCCTCCTCTGCACAGCTGCTGTGAGCCGTCGATTGAAAACAATCTGGCGATCTGCCATCGCTGCCGTGAGGCCGGCAGCCGTTCTGAGCGGCGTCCTCTTTGCACACGATGCGTCTGTACTACCGCTAGGAAACGCTACTGCTCGAGTGTAGGATGATTTGGCAGCAGGTAGAGCTGCATCCCGCAGAGCTGAGGCCAGATGCATGCACCACCGGAGGGGGGCTGCTCTGTCTGCACCTGGGTTTCACGCAAGCATGCACGCATGCGTGCCACGTCCGTATAGCCCCTAGGTCACTAGATTCGCAAATGAGGGAGGCCCTTCCTTGGAAATATACGAGGCAACGAGGAGAGAAAGAGAGATAGATGCTGGAGGTGGCATTGCACTGCACTTCCCTTGGGCTTAAAACTTGCCTGCCGAGGCCTGCTCAAGCTCTCAAACATTCAAGTCAATTGGTCTGTGCGGCTTTGTACCTCAACAGAAAATGCAACTGCTTTCGAAGCTGAAGGGTATGCATGGAAGTCCATGCCTGGGTTCCAAGCTAGAGCCAGATGTTTGAGATTTCTGGCCATTCGCTATAAATTCGGTTACTCGTTGCAACAACAAAGCCACTTGATCAGAAACTTCCAGCCACTGATTAGCCGGTGCGCTTTTTGCCAACGCTTCCGACAGAGTATGGCATTGTTGAGCTGTAGTTATACGCCTGTCTAACCACGTCGCTGCACCATCTTGGCTAGGTTCTGAAACGCCGTTCAGATATTGCAGTCTGCAGTGCAGCTGCTTGACCTTTTTGACTGATTATTTGGCTTTCTTCGTCTCCAAGGGCCCAAGTGGCAGTGCTCGTCGTTTTGTAAAAGTACCACGTATGCAAGACTTTTCTCGAGGTCAAAGAGCTCAACCAATTTCATGATTTGGCAATTCTGTTCAGCCAGTACTTACTGACTGACAGTTTAAGACAGTTATATACTCTCAGATTTTGCGCATTCACATGGTTGTCTTTTCATCCACCGACCAACAGGTTCCAAGTGCTGTACCTTTCAATGGGACCCCATCTCCATCTGCGCATCCGTTCACGATTGCAGGAGAGTATTCACTTTTGCATATGCGCACCTATGATGGTCTTCATCGCTTCATACACTGACACACAGGTTACAACATATGATGCATCTGAATTTATGAGCCGAAATGTGCGGAGGATGATGCACTTAGGTAGTCCACTGCAACAAAGTCGTATGTGGTAAATCACGAACCAAGAGATTTACAACAAAGACAGGTTAACAAGACAATGTTTAATTAAATACATTCACACCCTATGGCCACTAACTTCTTTAGCAGAGGGGCCTTATTCAGCACACAATCTTACAAGTCCCTACTTCCGGCCCCACTCTAGGCGGGGCCGGCTAACGGTATGATTCTCAAACCCTGCCCTCCAAGCTGGAGGGAGTAAGACAACGCCCAATCCAAGATTCACTGCTACTCTTTATATCAAGAGTTCTCTAAATAGAATCCCAGTACAACACTCTATGCATGCACCTTATATAACAGTGCGACACAAAGTGGAAGCCGGCTATCAGCGCAGCAACAAGTTGTGACAAGTCGTCAAATTAATAACTAAGCAAGGCATCAACTTGCTCAAAGAAGCGACTCTATCCTAACACACACCATGCCACCATCGCATCTAGCAGCCACCATCCAGCGTCAGCTCACCCTCTTGCAGGGCTGCAAAAGTTTAAAGGAAGCATCCTAAACCAATCCGCTAACATGCGAGGGGGAGTAAGCCAGCAAGCTTTCCGCCTCCCAGGGCTAAGGCATCCTCCTCCTCCTCCACCACCACCACCACCACCAGTAACCTGCCTCCAGCTGTACACCAATTTACACTCCCCTTTCCCTCCCCTTCCTCTTCTGAATGCTCCTGCCCACGCCTCTCTCTCCCTTTTGGCTCAAAATCCCCCCTTCTGTCTTCCATCCACCTGTCTTTCTCCCCCTTACTCTCCATCGTCATACGACGCACATCCCAACACTTCCCTGGAGCACATCCCACTCCTCGCTCAAAGGCCGGGCAAATCCTCTGCTACTGCTAGCTGGTTTGCCGTTCTGCAGAGCTGAAGCATCTGCCAGCTTATTAGAACTTGGCAACTGGCGACTGGCAACTGGCAACTGGCAAATCCGCGACTGGCAGCACTGCACTGAGTTTTGGAGTTCACCACCACCCCTCCCTCTCAAACGCCCGCGCGCTCCCCCCGCTCCTGCCACTCCTCCTTGCCCTCGCCCTCCGCCTCGCCCTCCCCTTCCCCGGAACCCCTCCGTCCCAGCTCCGTCCCCTCAAACCGCAGCCGCATGAGGCTCCCCCCGCTGCTGCCACCGCCCTCCTCGTCCTCCTCGTCGTCGGCCTCGCGCAGGCGCCGCTCAAATACGCGGTCGCGGAAGCCCATCTCCCCGAGCACCTCCTGCCACTCGGGGCGCACGCGGCGCACGGGCACGGTGACGGAGTAGATGGTGCCGAGGGCGGGGTCGGCCGCCAGCTTGACCTCCACCTCGTCCTCCGACACGACCTCGACGAACTCGGACATGGCCTCGATGACCTTGGAGCGGATGAGGCGGCGGACCTCGGGCGACACCTCGCCGCGGTCAGAGATGAGCACCACGCGCAGGCGCTCCTTTGCAATCTCCGCGATGCTGCTCGCACGCACACGCGCACGCACGCAAGCACACGCAGAGAAGGGAGGATGAGTGGTGAGCACCGGAACGAGAAGACACACGTACACACTCATTTCCCTGGCACTCCCTGTATGCTGCGCGCGCGCCCACTAACCCACAGATGAACGCCCCAGTACACGCACGCGCACACACACGCGCACGCGCACGTCCACGTCAATATGAAAGGAAGAGACGTGAGCACAAGCACACATGTACTCGTACTGAGCAACCCCTATGGACTGGAAGAGTTGCAAAACAAACTCAAAAGCAGCAGCAGGAGCAGCAGCAGCAGAAGAAAAAAAAGAACAAAGCCTCACAAAGCGGCGCGCAAGAAACCGTCTTGAGACCTCCGAGGCTGGCATGACAGGCGCCCAACTGTGAGGCGGGGAAAGGGGTGGAGGGGGCAGTAGGTGACCTACCTGGGAGGGCGGGGCCGGGGAGGGAACAGAATGCGCCACACTATGCCCAGGCGCTCGCCAAAGTTCATCTCGCTGAAGTCAAAGTCATCCACATCTGAAGCTGCGTACATTCATACACACACACACGCACACACGTACGCAGGCAGGCAGGCACAAGCACGGGTGCAAACACACAGCAGCGGGGTTTAGGATTTGGAGGGGGACTGAGGTTGCAACATAAGGTGGATGTGGGCCAGAGTCGATGTGGCGTCAGGATGAGGCCACGCGCCAAATCTGGGGGCAAGGACTTAATCGCCAGGATATAGGCCAGCACAGGACTCATGGCGTGCCTTCCTCGTGCGACACTCGGCAAGCTTCCCTTGAAAGGCAGGCATAGACTGCCTGCCTGACAACGGCAGACGCAGCTCCAAAGGATAGCTGCCTGACAAATACGCTGTTGGCTGTCTTCGACCTGCGCCTGCCACAGTCCGATGATTGCTGGCGCTACGCTTGCTGGCAGATGTTTCACGAAACAGCTTTCAGAGCCTGGCCAGCTTACTCACGGTCTGGTACCACCGGCTTGAGCACACGCCCGCCTGTAAGTGTGCACCATGCCTGCGTCTTTTTCCTCCCCAATGTGACATGCATGCATCGACAACCGCAACTTAGCCACTTGCACACATGCTGCACTTCTGCCTAAGAAGAGCAGCCGCATGCGGATGCTGTAAGGAGAACTTCGTGAACATCACATGGACATGGTTGACTGTCAACGGAGCATGTGGCCAGATGGCATCCAGCAACAGCAGAACCCTTTTTGCACCAGGCTAACAGATACTTGCCGTTGACATGCGCAAGCACATACATCAGACCCATGATTTCTTATGTCACCCTGAAATGGAGCATGCACACATGTATACACTGAGCATGCACATGTGTTTGTCTGTCCATGTCATAGTGAGCAAGGAGGCATAAGAGAGCCTGCACAATGACCATCTTCAAAAAGCTCTTAGAAACCCCAATTTGAATCTTCATACTAGTAGAAACAAATGAGAAGAAAAACCTGATCTACTCTCAAAGGAAAGTAACGAACATTTGTCCAGCTACCTCACAGGAACCTACACGCGCACGAGGAGATATAGAAGGGGAATCCTACCAGAGCATGTTGTTATGTGTCTCCCATGTCTGGCCTGGCTAGATGAGCTGCTGCGGCAAACCCTAGAAGACTTCCTGGATCCACCATGAGAGAGAGCATGCAGCGGCCGCAAGCTGCTGTACTCCTGGAATGGTGCAGCTGAAGTGAGGGCTTGATGCGATTTCTTCTGACTTCTCACTGGCAACTGCACCCAGACATCATCAGAGAAATTTAGCCATTGGAAGAAGTTCCGTCAGCTATCGAACATTGGCAGCAAAGACGACACAGTGAAATAGTCTGTGCACTAGACATGCGGACTAGATGAAGGGGTTAACTATGCACTACTGTAACCACTTGCGTGTCAGATGGGGGTAAGAGTCAGCAGCCATCAACAGCCTGGAGAACATTATTAGGTTCCCTAAATGTCACCCATCACGGCAACCATTTCTCACATTTTCTGCCGCCAGCAATTGATGTCAACAAGTGGATGCATTTTTTGGGTTCCGTTCAGAGCTACTTTTAGCCACGGACCATCCAGCTCCTGCATTTCGTTGGGTAAAGGTGTGCATAGCTTGTGTGGAAAACACCCACAAACGCATGCAAAATTATGCTGGATCTTTGATGATTAAATGACGCGGCTCTGACAACAACAACAACAAGAGCTAAATTCCTGTCGTTACTTAAGAGTTTCACAACCACAAACTGTCTGCAACAGGCAGATACGCTGGTACGTGACTGCTTCCGTCCAGTTAGTTGCAGTAATGTGCGGTCATGTCTTAGACCTAAGTGTAACTCTTATGCTTTTCCATCACTAAGGGATGTTAACAATCATGCACGATAACCACTAGGTTATCACGAAAATGATGAGGCACAACCTGGGCATATGCTAAAAGGGCTGCTTTGTCAAGTCACCCGTTCAAAAACGACATTCGACCCTTAAGAAACCTAAAGAGGAAGGCAAGACAGCCATAAGTTGAAAAGCAAGGAATGCAAACGAATCTCAAATAGGATTTGCTACCTGCGAAGTACAGGACGCCCCTTGTCTTGACTGTATGGAATCATAAACCGTGTTGCGTATTTGGGAAACACTAGATGTCACAAGATGTATGTAGGCTGTTGCCGTGGTCGTGGCCATCCTAGCTTCTAGTACAAACGTCACGAGACCTTGTAATTTTATAAAATCAAGAGCTGCTTCAATCAATCAATAGCATACGTCTCTCGAGTGATTGTGTTTACGGTGTATCCGGTCACTTAGCTCCCAGGTAGAGGAAGAACAAGAGCAACACGAAGAACTGTGCAAGTTTCTTACAAGTTTCTTGTAAAAGTTCGAAGTGTGAAATTAGGCACACTTACAGCAGCTGCGACAGATATTCACGCTTTTTGGGAAATTGGGAAAGTGCATCACCCGCATCCGGCACAAGTAACCGTTGACACTCCGTGAAAATATGTGAGGCGTGACATGGTCTCAGACTCAACGATGGGGGCATGCAGGACATGCAGGTCTGCCGCTGCCTCGACCAGGTCGCCTTGAGTTGGGCCGGTAACCACCGGTAACGATCGAAGAGTGAAGCCCAGCGAAAGCCAGCAGCAGGTTGTAGCACCTGGCACCAATCGAGGAAATGTGCGCAATGTGAATGCTCAACAAATAGTTACCGCGACTCGACATTGTCGCCTTTCCCGGTGCCTTCCTAAAACCGTTGATCTGCCAACGGACCACAAGGCCACTCTCTTTCTATCCCTTCTTTTGCCGCTTCCCGCCACTTCGCGCCATCGTATGCCGCCTAAAACAGATTACAATGTAGTGTAGTTTGAAGGCTACTACACTAGTGTAGTAGAAGTAACGTGGTGAGTACTCTTCGTCAGATATGGTGTTTAACACTAGGTGTACCAACCGACCATATAGGGTCTTCGGCCCATAAATGGTCTGGTTTGACCCTATTTTTCTGCTATGACCTACAGGGCGGCAGAGTTGACCAAATAGTTCAAACTTTAGCACAAAAGATGCCGACAGTCATGAACCTGCTGCGAAAAAATAGAAATCCTCATTCCGACTCGTGTCGACAAAGTGATGGCTGATACAGTGAAGCACAAAAGTAATCGTTCGTTCAAATTCACTCTTTTCCACCTGCAGAGGCCTGCTTAGGAAATTGACCTTATAGCCATGGCTTCGTCCTCTTCGCAGCCTGAGATTGTTGTGGGTGGTAAATTGTTGATACCCTCTACCTTCAGGGGGAAGAAATGGGCAGAATAAGTCTTTGGCAAATATATTGTGAAGTTCTTCCTAGTCGGAGTGGTCAAAAAAGAGGTCATTAGGCATAAAAAAGATAGTGCATGGATCATAGATGTCTCGTTTGACAATGATAAGAATCAGTGGGAGCCTTGGCAGGTCAGGGAGTACCTTACTAATGTCCCGGAAGAGTCTTGGTTCTCTCCACAACCGGGTGTAGTGCGTTTTGGAACACTTTTTGCAGGTGCCTCTCTGGTTGCTTCTGCTTCTGAAATTGATGGTCAAGGCCATGTTTCTTCCTCACAAGGGACACTTGGTGACTCTCAGCCACAAGATGAAGATGAGGATGAGGAAGAGGAGGAGGAGGAGGAGCAGGAGGAGGAGGATGAACAGGAAGAAGACAGGAGGAAGGGCAGACCTGCACAAAAAAGAGGCAAAAAGATAGTGCTTAGTGCACCTAAGGACCGGGTAGAAAAAAGACTGAGGAGAACGAAGGCTAAACTGGTGCACAGGAAGAGGTCAAGCAGTATATAAAGACCAAGGAAGGTATTAGTGATGAAGAGGAAGAGTTCTCCTCTGACAGTGAGCTGGAGAGAGAAGGCAATCCCATGGAGGAGGAGCACACAGCTGAAGATGTCGAAGAGGAGTTCTCTTGGAGGCCCCCAATTTTAGGAGAGAAATACGCATGGAGGCAACATCCTGGTGGTTCTACACAATCAGGTCTGCAAGGAGTAAGCTCCAGAGCATTCATGAAGTACTCTCCCTTTGCTGTGCTATGCCTCTTCATTGGCATGGATTGGTTTGAACTTTTGATGGATGAGACAAATGCATATGCAGGGCTCAATAGAGCTAAGGATTGGAAGCCCGTGATTGTCACAGAGATGATCATTTGGCATGGCCTACACATTGCCATGGCTTTGAACCCACTGCCTAGACTAGCCTTCTATTGGAGAAACGGCACAGCAGGGCCTATAAGGTTTCCTTCTTTTGGCACCTTCATGTCCAGGAATAGGTGGCAGCACATCAAGAGATACTTTCATTTTCATTCAAACCTAGGTCGAGATGCATTTCGTAGAGTTTCTGGTACTTACAGAATATGGCAGTGTCAACCTCTTATAGACAAACTTAGGCACAAGTTCAAAGAACACTACAATCCAGGCCCCAACCTTACTATTGATGAGAGGTTGATTCCTCTTAGAAACAGGAACTGTCCTGTCAGAGTGTACATGCCTGCCAAGCCTCGTAAATTTGGCATAGAGTTGTTTATGGTGTGTGACAGCACCAACTACTACTGTTTTGACTTTACTGTGTGTGATGTGGTCCCAACTACTATTGCTTTGACTTTAATGTGTGTGATAAGGTCCCAGGTAGGACACAGGTTGATGTGGTCTTGGAACTTATTTCAGGCTTGCCTCAAAATCAGGCTTACTGAAAGGGGCAGAGTGCCCTAGTGAAAGCATAGTAACTCACGAGGAAAGGAACTAGTTGCAATCATACTAGAGAGTGCAGAGGCATATCACTAACAAGGCTTAGGAAAAATACTCAACATTTTGAGTAGCAAGAAACTGCTCACACATAATGTAGAATGAAAGGCCTTTGTCGTGCCTAACAGTGTCGGTCCCTCGGCACGTGCGTAGCCTTTCAGCACGTGTGCCTTCGACCTGGTCGATGTGTCGGTGGCCCTCCTCACGTGCGGCAAACATGGTCGATCGATCTTCGCACGGGTGTCGGTGACAACTCTTACCAAGGTTAACCCATCCCTGGGCTCCTGAACTTGCACCATGCAACCATGACCAGTACTCAGGGCAACGTTCTCCTTCACCCAGCTCTTATTGTCTGCTTCTCCTAAGACTTTAGCAAAATTCTTAAAAATACCTGCCTTGCCTTAATTCCTCTTACAAGGACGAAAGTCTCTTACTTCCACATAGGCTTTATGCCTTAAGGTTCTTGGGTTCACAGGCGAGCAAATTGTAGTTTGCAGAAATCACACTCTAAGCAGCTTGACATACAACGTCAGGTTCAAAGAAAATCGCCCTTCAGGCTTTCGCTTAACTTTCGCAAGTCACAGCTTACAAAACTTTGAAACTACACGTCTATGCTCGCCAGGATCAAGCTCTTCACTTAACACCGCGCCTTAACAGCTCTTCACTGCCAGGCTAGGCTCACTCAGTTCTTCACTGAGAGCTTTATCTGTCAATACTACTCTCTCTCTTCGAGATGCGAATGCGACTTCTGAGAACTTGGAAACTAACACACAACTCACCATTTTAAGGCTGCTTCACACACACTTGTGGCGTTCGGCCGAATCTGTGCTAATCTCCTAGCGAATTCTATTCTGCAGTCCTCCTGCTTTCAACAGTGAGATTCCCTCTTGAGAACTCCTACAATTCTAACTTATCTATGATACACTGAGAAGAATCTTCAGCGTCGGCAGAAGCGTGGGGCCTCGGCCCTCCAATGGCCTTGGGAACTTCTTCTTTTTCTTCGCGCCCTTCTCCTCCTTCCTTCAGCTTCTTCTGCTTCTTGGCAAAAGTGCGTGAGAGTGAATGACATGTCTCAGGCAAGATTCGTGCCTTTCGCAGGCACCACACAGCGTCATCTTCGAGAATGCCGTGCTTAGTCACAAAGCTTAGCTGCATGTTGCTTCTGCTTAGCCATGCTCAACTCAAGCTCGTAGTCACTCAGCATGCACGCACACCTCGTGATTGTCGCGCGTGGCTGCTTAGCTTCTCAGCTGGCAGTCACGCCTAATTGGCTCATGGCTAAGAACTCCTGAACGGTGTGTGCAAGCAAATGCCACTTGCTCAAGATTCCCAACCGGGCGGCCGTAATCTATCTTGGCATTGCGGCCATGACCTGGCTTAATCTGCCAGTTACACAGTACCGGACTTGGTACCTGCTGGGCGGCTCATCACTGATTTCCAGCTTCTAGTCTCGCGGCTGTCTATGCTGTCAAAACCTCCCCCATTCCTGGATGTGGGGAACATTGACATTGACCCCTTGCCAGTGGTCTTGATGCTGACATAACCGTTGATTGCGACGAAATCAGTCAAGTGGTCGGTGAGTCAAGTTACCATTGCTGCCTGATTATCCAGCACTTTGCAGCAGGCACAAGGCGTGGCTGGCACCAATTCCTCGGGCACAATCCTAACCGTAGGATCAATATTCGGCAAATGGCATAGCGAACAATTTTGCACGTGGTCTCTCATGGTTTTACCATTAGAACCTTCCAATTCTAACACACCATTGTCAAACGCATGTTTCACGCGTAAGATCACTGCACCTGAACTGGTGTCGATGGTGGTCTTGGTCTGGCGCTTGCGGTAGACATAGTCTCCTTCTTGAATCTGCGTCATCTGCAAGCGGTAACTCCCGTCTCGCGTCTTGGCGTAACGCTGCGTATCTCTTTTCTGTGCAATTTTTAGATTGTCCAGTGCAGCCGGCATCATGCGCTCAAATAATGCCTTACGGCGTACCATCACCTTTAGCAGTTCATCAGGGCTGTCCAGGTCTTTCACCTGCTCAACCTCCTGCTTGATGCTGTTGGGCACTACTGGAGCCGCCAAATAGTATCTGATATGGCGAGTAATTTGCCAAGGCAGCCTGCTTGCTAAATCTGTAACCCATAACCAGCCATGGCAAGGCCAGATCCCAGTCATGCTTGTCATGCTCCAGGCAAAACTTGCGCAAAGCAGTCTTAACGGTTTGCACCATCCTTTCTGCCAGACCATCTGCTTGCGGATGATCTCTAGACATAGTGCGATGATCGATGAAGCATCTATCCAAGAGTTTCTAAAAAGACCCTTGGATTTCAGACCCTTGGTCTGTCAGCACTTCTGCTGGAGCTCCATGATGCACAAGCACACCATTGAGGAGCGCTTCCGCGGTCCCTAGACTCTCCTTAGCAGTCAGAGGCACGACCTCTATCCACTTAGAGAAATGCTCAATCATGACTATAATATACTTGTTACCTCGCTTAGACAGCGGTAGCTCACCTGCAAGATCGCAGCTCCAGCGGTAGCCTAGGCCCATGATTGGCAAAGGTTGCAAGTGTGGATGTTGCTGTGTAAAACCAGCCTTGACGCGATCATAGCTTTGGCAAGCCTTGATCACATCTTCACACTGCTGCTTCATGCCCCTCCACCAGTAAGACAGTTCTAAAAGACTATACGTCTTCTTGACACCATAGTGTCCAGTGTTCTTGTGCATTTCCTGCACAAGAGCTCGTCTCCCGATGGGTTCTGGCACTAACTTCTCCTGACGAGTACCTTCAATTTTGAAGAGGTTGTTGCGTTTCCAGCAAAACCTTTTAGCTCGATGGCTTACCTGGTCCTTCTCCTTCACTACTAGTCCTTCCAAGTGAATTCCCGTCTTCAGCCAGTGCATAGTAGCTTGATCTTTCCAGATCTCTGGCCTGAACAGAAGTAGTGGCTCAGCTTCACCTGATGCTACCATTCCAGCCATTTCGGCTAGGCAGGTGTAGTGATTGGAGTTATTATATATTCGTTTGCATTTATTTTAATGTTTTCAAATATATTTGGAGTAGTATTGTGTGGAGTCAAGTGTGAATAGGTACTCTAGTAACTTGGTTCATGTCCTTTGAACCTTCCAAGGCATTTTCGAAGATAGAGGAAAGACCTAGAAGAACTCCATGTGGCAAAAATCAAATATGCCATTTCTAGGTCAAAAGGACATGTGTACATTATTCTAGAAAGAGGTGGCAAGTTTTGGGATGTGTTGGGTGCCAACACATCAACATACACCTTCCTAGAAATTACTTATGTAGCAAGTATATAAACAAGAGCTAGAACATAGAAAGACATTCCAGAATCACTCTTGTACTTGCCAAAATCCAGAAATATATTAACTTTCAAGAAGCCATCTCTCTTTCAAGAAGCTACCACTTGTGTTCAAAGATCCTTGTCTTGAATAGATAAAGTATTCTGTTTTACTAAGTACTTTATCTATCTGTTTCACTACAGTGGTATCGGAGCTAGGCACTTTGGTAGCACAAGAAGATGGCCGATCCTCAAGACCAACAGCAAGCTTTCGAAGGAAGCCCTTCCTCTCCAAGACACCCTCCTCCAGCGCCGATGGGAGAGCCCACTCAAGAAAATCTGCAACAACAAGAAGCACCACAAGGAGGAGCACACCCTCCTCCAGCGTCGATGGGAGAGCCTACTCAAGGAAATCTCCAACAACAAGAAGCACCACAAGGAGGAGCACCGTCAAATCCCGTGGCAGCCGCTATAGCAAAGTTGACCCCACCACAAGGAGTTCCCGCAAATGAGTGGGCAGCCTTCCTAATGACCGTCCACAACCAAGTGGGCTTGGCCACCTATGAAGCAACCGTGCAAGCGTCAAGAGAAGCTATGGCTGCCATGGTTGCCCCTATTGCGAGCAATGCTCAAAATCCAGCCCCGGCTCAAGCGCCTCCACAAGAGCCAACGAGAGCAAGGAAACTCATCAAGCCCGGCAAACCCGACACTTTCAACCCCGGGAAAGGTGCCAACCTGAATTTATGGCTCTACCAAGTGGAGACGTACCTCGCATTCCTTGAAGTACCCGAGGAGGACTACGTTCCCTTTGCCGTTACCTTACTTAGAGGAGCAGCAACATCATGGTGGCGTAACTATCAAGCGGCTATATATCAAGCTATGGCGCACCCCATGCTCGGCCAAGAGCCCCCACCATCATATGCAAGATGGGCAGATTTTCGTGAGGCCCTCAAGAAGCAATTCATGCCCATCAATGCGGAGAAGATTGCCCGAGGAAAGCTCCACCATCTCAAGCAAACGACGTCCGTTCAAGAGTATACATCCAGATTTCACGCCCTCACTCTTGAGATCCCCAACATGTCTCTCGAGGAGAAGATTGACCGCTACATCTTTGGCCTCAAACCCAAGGTGGCAAAGGAAGTGGAGTTACGCGACTTGACGGACTTCTCAAAGATCATTGAAGTGGCCCAAAAGGTGGATACCTTGGATTTCAAGCACTCCGTGCCTTCATCTTCACGGGTACCGACGACGCGGGTGTACGCAGCCCCTTCCACATCCGAATCTGGACCCACACCCATGGAAATCGGAGTTATTAAAAGGGACCCCGCGGCTGCCCGGAAGAGTGGAAGACCCTCCAATGACACTTATGATGCAAGAAACCAGCAAGGAGTGAAAGCAAGACTCTCCCCGGCTGAAAAAGAAGCTCTCATGACGGCTGGACTATGCTTTTATTGCAAGGAAAAGGGCCATCGTGCACTTTCATGCCCCAAAAAGTTGTCAAAAAACGGACAGCGCCGGTAGGCCAGGAGCCTACCACCCCAAGACCCACTTCACGAGAAGGCAACACGCCAAGTGAGGTGGAGACCCCCGTTGAAGACGACGTTCCAGCCCCAATGAGTTTGAGAGGTTACCTTGGAGGAGAGAAGGTCCACATCTTGGTGGATAGCGGAGCTCAAGGCAACTTCATTGCTGCAGATTTTGCCACCAAGCACGGTATTACTATGCGAACTCTTGACCACGACGAGGAGATTATGATGCCCGATGGATTCTCCTATACTACCCCTTCCAAGAAGACGTACCCCTTGGCACTCTCTATCAAGTCCTTCAAGGATAGAGTAGTGTTCTCCCCCATGCAATTGGGCAAGTACGACGTCATCCTAGGGACGCCTTGGTTGACCAAGCACAACCCCCAAGTTGATTGGAGGACCGGTACTATCAAGATCAAGAATGACATCACTTCAAGAATCTGTATTTTGCGCGCAATCCAGAATATCCAGACCCAAGACATCCAGAAGCCGGCACACGAGATACTATTGTCCGCCCTCCAACTCAAGAGACTTGTGAGGAAGGGACACGAGCTTCTTTTGGCCTTGATCACGCCAAAAGACATCAAGAAAGACATCGAGAGTCAAGAAGGCAGCCCCGTTCCCAAGGAGATACAAGAAGTCTTAGAGGACTACAAAGAAGTGTTCTCCCCGGAATTGCCCAAGGGCCTACCCCCCAAAAGATTCGTAGACCACAAGATAGAGTTGGAGCCCGGAAGCAAGCCCATCTCTCGGCCTACGTTCAAAATGTCATACACGGAGCTAGACGAAGTCAAGAAGCAAATCAAGGAGCTACTGGAGCATGGCTTCATTCGACCTAGCAAGTCGCCATTTGGAGCCCCGGTGCTATTTGTCAAGAAGAAAGATGGTACCTTGAGGATGTGTGTGGACTATCGCGCCCTCAACAAGATCACCATCAAGAATCGATACCCGCTGCCGCGCATGGATGAGCTCATGGACCGGCTGGTTGGAGCCAAGTACTTCACGAAGATTGACTTACGGAGCGGCTACCACCAGATTCGCATCGCAGAACCGGACATAGAGAAGACGGCATTCAGGACAAGATATGGACATTTTGAGTTCATGGTCCTGCCATTTGGACTCACCAACGCGCCAGCAACTTTCATGACTATGATGAACACCATATTTCAGCCCATGTTGGACAGATTTGTGGTGGTATTCATCGATGACATCCTTATCTACAGCAAGACCCTTGAAGAGCATGCGAGACACTTGAAAGAAGTCCTTGAAGTATTGAAGCAAAACAAGCTATTTGCGAAGGAGTCAAAGTGCGAGTTTGCCAAACAAGAAGTGGAGTTCCTAGGTCTCCACGTGACTGCTGATGGCATCAAGATGGACCCCAAGAAGACCACGGTGGTGGAGGAATGGCCAACCCCCACGACCAAGAAAGAACTCCAGTCATTCTTGGGATTTGCCAATTGGTACAGAAAATTCATCCAAGGCTTCTCGCACATAGCAGCCCCCCTGACAGATCTACTCAAGAAGGACAGGCTATATACATGGACCGAGAAAGAGGAAGAGGCATTTCAAGAGTTAAAGCGAAGATTGACCACATCCCCGGTGCTCACACTCCCAAGTCCAAACCCAGATTGGCCCTTCCACGTCATCACCGATGCATCTTCCTATGCAATAGGAGCAATCCTGCTTCAAGACCAAGGCAAGGGACTGCAGCCCATCGCCTACGAGTCAAGGAAGCTAAATCCAGCCGAGCAAAATTATACAACCACGGAGCGAGAGGCATTGGCGATTGTACATGCCTTGAAGGTTTGGCGCTGCTACGTTGAAGGACGCAAAGTACTGGTCACCACGGACCACGAGGCGTTAAAGCACCTCCAAACGCAGCCGTATCTCTCAAGGAGACAAGCAAGATGGAGCGGATACTTGCAACAATACAACATCACGATTCAGTACCAGCCCGGCAAGACAAACCCGGCTGACCCCCTCTCAAGACTGCAATTAAATGCAGTGATGGTATCCCTGAAGACAGATCTGGAAGCTCAATTTTCAGCCGCCTATGAAAGAGACCCTTACTACAAGAACGGAGAAGCAGCCTTGGACCCATACAAGAAGCAAGAAGGCAATTATTGGGTGAGGCAAGATACGGGCCAGAGATGTGTTCCTAATGACATTGTAGTGAAACAGATAGATAAAGTACTTAGTAAAACAGAATAGTTTATCTAATCAAGACAAGGATTTTTGAACACAAGTGGTAGCTTCTTGAAAGAGAGATGACTTCTTGAAAGTTAATATATTTCTGGATTTTGGCAAGTACAAGAGTGATTCTGGAATGTCTTTCTATGTTCTAGCTCTTGTTTATATACTTGCTACATAAGTAATTTCTAGGAAAGTGTATGTTGATGTGTTGGCACCCAACACATCCCAAAACTTGCCACCTCTTTCTAGAATAATGTACACATGTCCTTTTGACCTAAAAATGGCACATTTGACTTTTGCCACATGGAGTTCTTCTAGGTCTTTCCTCTAACTTCGAAAATGCCTTGGAAGGTTCAAAGGACATGAACCAAGTTACTAGAGTACCTATTCACACTTGACTCCACACAATACTACTCCAAATATATTTGAAAACATTAAAATATATGCAAACTAATATATAATAACTCAAATCACTACATCACCCCCCCGATAGAAAAAGCGACGTCTCGGCGCGTCAAGTCAGGTCTTACACATGTGGAGCAAACTAGTCAACAGTTTCAAGTCAGATGCCACACATGTGAAGATGACTAGTCAAAGGCGCCAAGTCAGGTGCTACATATGTAAGGTAGACTAGGCAAGGTCGTAGGTGGTGTAACCTTATTGGCTAGCCTACTCCTTAATGATAAAGAAAATTGTACAAGTTGGCCCAGAATCTGCCACGAATCCAAGACTTTATAGCGGCCACAGAACTGCTCCAAATCTCAAAGTTCGTGTGCCAGACGGACCGCGTCGGAGAACTCTACCGGAGAACTCTACTCTCGGGTCACCAAATTTGAGAGCATTCTAATATCTGGAGTGTCGTTGAGAGCTGAGAGAGTAGGCACTCCTCCAAATCTGTGCAGAAACTTTTGAAAACTCTAAGTCCTTCTGTACTTCTCCAAATTCTGTAAACTAAGTCTCAAAATGGGCGCTGTAAGATGTTCTACCAGAGTCTTGAGTTTCAGAGCATTCCAAGTTCAAGGGAGGGCACAATGTCAGAAGGCATATTCTGCCCTAACAATGCCAGCAGCCTGACCCCCTTCTACTTAGAGCATCATATCTCTCTCACCAGTGCTCCAAATTGAGCAAACTTGGACTCTAAATGACCAGCTACTCATGGACTAGAGCCAAGTAAATTTTCAGAATTTATTATGCAGAAACCTATCACCAGTAGCAGTTTTAGTTCTCTGTCCAGAAACTGCAAGAAGAGAAGAGTGTCTTATGTCAATTTTTCCTCTTTCTTGTTCTTGCAGGCTGCCTCTAAGGGGTCTTCTGCTGCTTCTTGATGGTGGCAGGCTGCCTCCCTGAAGTCTTCGGGCTTGTAGTAGAGAGACTTGGGGCTGGTCCAAGATGGGGGTTGGCGGCATGGAAGCGCTTCAACTTTCTCTGAACTTTGTCAAGGTAGTGCGCCGCCACCCAACTATTCTCCGAATCTGGATATCCTTTCCACTTGATCAAGTATTGCTGCTGTCTCCTGAAATTTCTCATAGCCACTATGTCTTCCACTTCGTACTCCAAATGATCATCCACTATTGTTGGGGCTGGTGGGGTTGTCACACGTCCTGGGAACTTGTTGTCGGGTTGCACATACGGCTTGAAGAGGGAAGCGTGGAATACGGGGTCGATGTGCATAGTCTGGGGAAGTTCTAGCTTGAAAGCAACGGGGTTGACTTGCTGGATAATCTTGAAGGGTCCCAAATACTTGGGAGAGAACTTGCTGCCGGCAGGCCTGTTGTTCAGGGAAATGTTCTTGGATGATAGTAACACGTTGTCACCCACTCTGTACGTAATTTCTCTTCTGGATCTGTTCGCCACTCTTGCTTGAGCATCTTGCGCGTGTTGTAGAGCTTTCTTCGCTGCTGTAAGGGCTGCTTCTAATGTCTCCATAAAATCTGTGGCTGCAGGTACTTCATCATGGCCAGCCGTGAAGCTCAGTGGCGTGGTCGGATGGAAGCCATAGTTGAGGAAGAATGGGGACTCTTGGGTAGAGGCCTGCGTAGTGTTGTTGTAGGCAAACTCGAGGGGGGTCAAGTACATGTCCCAGTCTTGCTCGAGGGTAGACACGTAGGCCTTTAGAGAGGTCTTTAGGGTACGATTCATACGCTCGGTTTGCCCATCTGATTGTGGGTGGTAGGCAGTAGACATATCCAGCGATGTACCCAAGTTCTTGAAGAGATTTTTCCAGAAATGGCTTGTGAATCTTGGATCTCTATCTGACACAATTCTTGATGGTAGTCCATGGAGTCGGAAGATGTTGTCAAAGATGAGTCTTGCAAGTTGTGGTGCTGTAGCCTTAGTCGTCGTGGGAATAAAATGAGCCATCTTGGTAAGTCTGTCCACCACCGTGAGTATTGCATTATGGCCTCGAGGTGTCACGGGCAAGTCCACGATAAGGTCCATTGAGATGTCCGTCCATTGTCTTTCGGGGATTGGTAGTGGTTGGAGGAGTCCTCCCGCCTTTTGCGATGATGGCTTGATTCTTTGGCATGTGTCACAGCTCCTGCAGTACTCCTTGACTTGCTTAGACATGCCTGGCCAACAATAAGTCCTAGCTAGAACGCCCGTGGTCCTTAGGATTCCAAAGTGTCCTCCAAGAGGGTTGTCGTGTGCTTCTCGTAGAAGCAAGAGCCGGAGGTCTAAGTCATTAGGAACACATCTCTGGCCCGTATCTTGCCTCACCCAATAATTGCCTTCTTGCTTCTTGCATGGGTCCAAGGCTGCTTCTCCGTTCTTGTAGTAAGGGTCTCTTTCATAGGCGGCTGAAAATCGAGCTTCCAGATCTGTCTTCAGGGATACCATCACTGCATTTAATTGCAGTCTTGAGAGGGGGTCAGCCGGGTTTGTCTTGCCGGGCTGGTACTGAATCGTGATGTTGTATTGTTGCAAGTATCCGCTCCATCTTGCTTGTCTCCTTGAGAGATACGGCTGCGTCTGGAGGTGCTTTAACGCCTCGTGGTCCGTGGTGACCAGTACTTTGCGTCCTTCAACGTAGCAGCGCCAAACCTTCAAGGCATGTACAATCGCCAATGCCTCTCGCTCCGTGGTTGTATAATTTTGCTCGGCTGGATTTAGCTTCCTTGACTCGTAGGCGATGGGCTGCAGTCCCTTGCCTTGGTCTTGAAGCAGGATTGCTCCTATTGCATAGGAAGATGCATCGGTGATGACGTGGAAGGGCCAATCTGGGTTTGGACTTGGGAGTGTGAGCACCGGGGATGTGGTCAATCTTCGCTTTAACTCTTGAAATGCCTCTTCCTCTTTCTCGGTCCATGTATATAGCCTGTCCTTCTTGAGTAGATCTGTCAGGGGGGCTGCTATGTGCGAGAAGCCTTGGATGAATTTTCTGTACCAATTGGCAAATCCCAAGAATGACTGGAGTTCTTTCTTGGTCGTGGGGGTTGGCCATTCCTCCACCACCGTGGTCTTCTTGGGGTCTATCTTGATGCCATCAGCAGTCACGTGGAGACCTAGGAACTCCACTTCTTGTTTGGCAAACTCGCATTTTGACTCCTTCGCAAACAGCTTGTTTTGCTTCAATACTTCAAGGACTTCTTTCAAGTGTCTCGCATGCTCTTCAAGGGTCTTGCTGTAGATAAGGATGTCATCGATGAATACCACCACAAATCTGTCCAACATGGGCTGAAATATGGTGTTCATCATAGTCATGAAAGTTGCTGGCGCGTTGGTGAGTCCAAATGGCAGGACCATGAACTCAAAATGTCCATATCTTGTCCTGAATGCCGTCTTCTCTATGTCCGGTTCTGCGATGCGAATCTGGTGGTAGCCGCTCCGTAAGTCAATCTTCGTGAAGTACTTGGCTCCAACCAGCCGGTCCATGAGCTCATCCATGCGCGGCAGCGGGTATCGATTCTTGATGGTGATCTTGTTGAGGGCGCGATAGTCCACACACATCCTCAAGGTACCATCTTTCTTCTTGACAAATAGCACCGGGGCTCCAAATGGCGACTTGCTAGGTCGAATGAAGCCATGCTCCAGTAGCTCCTTGATTTGCTTCTTGACTTCGTCTAGCTCCGTGTATGACATTTTGAACGTAGGCCGAGAGATGGGCTTGCTTCCGGGCTCCAACTCTATCTTGTGGTCTACGAATCTTTTGGGGGGTAGGCCCTTGGGCAATTCCGGGGAGAACACTTCTTTGTAGTCCTCAAAGACTTCTTGTATCTCCTTGGGAACGGGGCTGCCTTCTTGACTCTCGATGTCTTTCTTGATGTCTTTTGGCGTGATCAAGGCCAAAAGAAGCTCGTGTCCCTTCCTCACAAGTCTCTTGAGTTGGAGGGCGGACAATAGTATCTCGTGTGCCGGCTTCTGGATGTCTTGGGTCTGGATATTCTGGATTGCGCGCAAAATACAGATTCTTGAAGTGATGTCATTCTTGATCTTGATAGTACCGGTCCTCCAATCAACTTGGGGGTTGTGCTTGGTCAACCAAGGCGTCCCTAGGATGACGTCGTACTTGCCCAATTGCATGGGGGAGAACACTACTCTATCCTTGAAGGACTTGATAGAGAGTGCCAAGGGGTACGTCTTCTTGGAAGGGGTAGTATAGGAGAATCCATCGGGCATCATAATCTCCTCGTCGTGGTCAAGAGTTCGCATAGTAATACCGTGCTTGGTGGCAAAATCTGCAGCAATGAAGTTGCCTTGAGCTCCGCTATCCACCAAGATGTGGACCTTCTCTCCTCCAAGGTAACCTCTCAAACTCATTGGGGCTGGAACGTCGTCTTCAACGGGGGTCTCCACCTCACTTGGCGTGTTGCCTTCTCGTGAAGTGGGTCTTGGGGTGGTAGGCTCCTGGCCTACCGGCGCTGTCCGTTTTTTGACAACTTTTTGGGGCATGAAAGTGCACGATGGCCCTTTTCCTTGCAATAGAAGCATAGTCCAGCCGTCATGAGAGCTTCTTTTTCAGCCGGGGAGAGTCTTGCTTTCACTCCTTGCTGGTTTCTTGCATCATAAGTGTCATTGGAGGGTCTTCCACTCTTCCGGGCAGCCGCGGGGTCCCTTTTAATAACTCCGATTTCCATGGGTGTGGGTCCAGATTCGGATGTGGAAGGGGCTGCGTACACCCGCGTCGTCGGTACCCGTGAAGATGAAGGCACGGAGTGCTTGAAATCCAAGGTATCCACCTTTTGGGCCACTTCAATGATCTTTGAGAAGTCCGTCAAGTCGCGTAACTCCACTTCCTTTGCCACCTTGGGTTTGAGGCCAAAGATGTAACGGTCAATCTTCTCCTCGAGAGACATGTTGGGGATCTCAAGAGTGAGGGCGTGAAATCTGGATGTATACTCTTGAACGGACGTCGTTTGCTTGAGATGGTGGAGCTTTCCTCGGGCAATCTTCTCCGCATTGATGGGCATGAATTGCTTCTTGAGGGCCTCACGAAAATCTGCCCATCTTGCATATGATGGTGGGGGCTCTTGGCCGAGCATGGGGTGCGCCATAGCTTGATATATAGCCGCTTGATAGTTACGCCACCATGATGTTGCTGCTCCTCTAAGTAAGGTAACGGCAAAGGGAACGTAGTCCTCCTCGGGTACTTCAAGGAACGCGAGGTACGTCTCCACTTGGTAGAGCCATAAATTCAGGTTGGCACCTTTCCCGGGGTTGAAAGTGTCGGGTTTGCCGGGCTTGATGAGTTTCCTTGCTCTCGTTGGCTCTTGTGGAGGCGCTTGAGCCGGGGCTGGATTTTGAGCATTGCTCGCAATAGGGGCAACCATGGCAGCCATAGCTTCTCTTGACGCTTGCACGGTTGCTTCATAGGTGGCCAAGCCCACTTGGTTGTGGACGGTCATTAGGAAGGCTGCCCACTCATTTGCGGGAACTCCTTGTGGTGGGGTCAACTTTGCTATAGCGGCTGCCACGGGATTTGACGGTGCTCCTCCTTGTGGTGCTTCTTGTTGTTGCAGATTTCCTTGAGTAGGCTCTCCCATCGACGCTGGAGGAGGGTGTGCTCCTCCTTGTGGTGCTTCTTGTTGTTGCAGATTTTCTTGAGTGGGCTCTCCCATCGGCGCTGGAGGAGGGTGTCTTGGAGAGGAAGGGCTTCCTTCGAAAGCTTGCTGTTGGTCTTGAGGATCGGCCATCTTCTTGTGCTACCAAAGTGCCTAGCTCCGATACCACTGTAGTGAAACAGATAGATAAAGTACTTAGTAAAACAGAATACTTTATCTATTCAAGACAAGGATCTTTGAACACAAGTGGTAGCTTCTTGAAAGAGAGATGGCTTCTTGAAAGTTAATATATTTCTGGATTTTGGCAAGTACAAGAGTGATTCTGGAATGTCTTTCTATGTTCTAGCTCTTGTTTATATACTTGCTACATAAGTAATTTCTAGGAAAGTGTATGTTGATGTGTTGGCACCCAACACATCCCAAAACTTGCCACCTCTTTCTAGAATAATGTACACATGTCCTTTTGACCTAAAAATGGCACATTTGACTTTTGCCACATGGAGTTCTTCTAGGTCTTTCCTCAAACTGCGAAAATGCCTTGGAAGGTTCAAAGGACATGAACCAAGTTACTAGAGTACCTATTCACACTGGGCTACACACAATACTACTCCAAATATATTTGAAAACAATAAAATATATGCAAACTAATATATAATAACTCAAATCACTACAGACATAGACCTCCGGCTCTTGCTTCTACGAGAAGACACGACAACCTTCTTGGAGGACACTTTGGAATCCTAACGCCCACGGGCGTTCTAGCTTGGACCTATTGTTGGCCAGGCATGTCTAAGCAAGTCAAGGAGTACTGCAGGACCTGTGACACATGCCAAAGAATCAAGCCATCATCGCAAAAGGCGGGAGGACTCCTCCAACCACTACCAATCCCCGAAAGACAATGGACGGACATCTCAATGGACCTTATCGTGGACTTGCCCGTGACACCTCGAGGCCATAATGCAATACTCACGGTGGTGGACAGACTTACGAAGATGGCTCATTTTACTCCCACGACAACTAAGGCTACAGCACCACAACTTGCAAGACTCATCTTTGACAACATCTTCCGACTCCATGGACTACCATCAAGAATTGTGTCAGATAGAGATCCAAGATTCACAAGCCATTTCTGGAAAAATCTCTTCAAGAACTTGGGTACATCGCTGGATATGTCTACTGCCTACCACCCACAATCAGATGGGCAAACCGAGCGTATGAATCGTACCCTAAAGACCTCTCTAAAGGCCTACGTGTCTACCCTCGAGCAAGACTGGGACATGTACTTGACCCCCCTCGAGTTTGCCTACAACAACACTACGCAGGCCTCTACCCAAGAGTCCCCATTCTTTCTCAACTATGGCTTCCATCCGACCACGCGACTTAGCTTCACGGTTGGCCTTGATGAAGTACCTGCAGCCACAGATTTTATGGAGACATTAGAAGCAGCCCTTACAGCAGCGAAGAAAGCTCTACAACACGCGCAAGATGCTCAAGCAAGAGTGGCGAACAGATCCAGAAGAGAGATTACGTACAGAGTGGGTGACA
>WELA01010114.1:499266-510255 GCA_009602735.1 Mesotaenium endlicherianum | reverse complement strand
TGATGAAGTACCTGCAGCCACAGATTTTATGGAGACATTAGAAGCAGCCCTTACAGCAGCGAAGAAAGCTCTACAACACGCGCAAGATGCTCAAGCAAGAGTGGCGAACAGATCCAGAAGAGAGATTACGTACAGAGTGGGTGACATCGTGTTACTATCATCTAAGAATATTTCCCTGAACAACAGGCCTGCCGGCAGCAAGTTCTCTCCCAAGTATTTGGGACCCTTCAAGATTATCCAGCAAGTCAACCCCGTTGCTTTCAAGCTAGAACTTCCCCAGACTATGCACATCGACCCCGTATTCCACGCTTCCCTCTTCAAGCCATATGTGCAACCCGACAACAAGTTCCCAGGACGTGTGACAACCCCACCAGCCCCAACAATAGTGGATGATCATTTGGAGTACGAAGTGGAAGACATAGTGGCTATGAGAAATTTCAGGAGACAGCAGCAATACTTGATCAAGTGGAAAGGATATCCAGATTCGGAGAATAGTTGGGTGGCGGCGCACTACCTTGACAAAGTTCAGAGAAAGTTGAAGCGCTTCCATGCCGCCAACCCCCATCTTGGACCAGCCCCAAGTCTCTCTACTAAAAGCCCGAAGACTTCAGGGAGGCAGCCTGCCACCATCAAGAAGCAGCAGAAGACCCCTTGGAGGCAGCCTGCAAGAACAAGAAAATGGAAAAATTGACATTAGACACTCTTCTCTTCTTGCAGTTTCTGGACAGAGAACTAAAACTGCTACTGGTGATAGGTCTCTGCATAATAAATTCTGAAAATTTACTTGGATGTAGTCCATGAGTAGTCGGTCATTTAGAGTTCAAGTTTGCTCAATTTGGAGCACTGGTGAGAGAGATATGATGCTATAAGTAGAAGGGGGTCAGGCTGCTAGCATTGTTAGGGCAGAATATGCCTTCTGACATTGATCCCTCCCCTGAACTTGGAATGCTCTGAAACTCAAGACTCTGGTAGAACATCTTACAGCGCCCATTTTGAGACTTACTTTGCAGAATTTGGGGAAGTATACAAGGACTTATGATTTTCAGAAGTTTCTGCACAGATTTGGAGGAGTGCCTACTCTCTCTGCTCTCAACGACACTCCAGATATTAGAATGCTCTCAAATTTGGTGACCCGGTAGAGTTCTCCAACGCGGTCCGTCTGGCCCTCTAATTTTTAGATTTGGAGCAATTATGTGGAGGCTATAAATTTTTGGATTCGTGGCAGATTCTGGGCCAACTTGTACAATTTTCTTTATCATTAAGGAGTAGGCTAGCCAATAAGGTTACACCACCTACGACCTTGCCTAGTCTACCTTACATGTGTAGCACCTGACTTGGCGCCTTTGATTAGTTCTCTTCACATGTGTGGCATCTGACTTGAAACTGTTGACTAGTTTGCTCCACATGTGTAAGACCTGACTTGACGCGCCGAGACGTCGCTTTTTCTATCGGGGGGGTGATGTAGTGATTTGAGTTATTATATATTTGTTTGCATATATTTTAATGTTTTCAAATATATTTGGAGTAGTATTGTGTGGAGTCAAGTGTGAATAGGTACTCTAGTAACTTGGTTCATGTCCTTTGAACCTTCCAAGGCATTTTCGAAGTTAGAGGAAAGACCTAGAAGAACTCCATGTGGCAAAAGTCAAATGTGCCATTTTTAGGTCAAAAGGACATGTGTACATTATTCTAGAAAGAGGTGGCAAGTTTTGGGATGTGTTGGGTGCCAACACATCAACATACACCTTCCTAGAAATTACTTATGTAGCAAGTATATAAACAAGAGCTAGAACATAGAAAGACATTCCAGAATCACTCTTGTACTTGCCAAAATATAGAAATATATTAACTTTCAAGAAGCCATCTCTCTTTCAAGAAGCTATCACTTGTGTTCAAAGATCCTTGTCTTGAATAGATAAACTATTCTGTTTTACTAAGTACTTTATCTATCTGTTTCACTACAGCAGGCCACCAACTCTGCTGGGCTGCTCGAATCTTCGTCCTCTCGAGCTCCTGTTCTGTCGTCTGAAGATAAGTCTGGGTTCCTGCTGAGTCCATTGGCGTCGTTGTTGAGCACTCCTGCTCTGTGTACCACCGTCATTTGGTACCCTTGCAGCTTAAGAGCCCAACGAGCCAATTTACCAGTGAGGTCTCCATTCTTCATCAGCCATAGTAATGGTGAGTGATCCATGATCAGCGTGAAGGGTCTTCCCCACAGATATTCTCTGAAGTGTGTGACAGCCCAAACAAGTGCCAGCAGCTCTCCTTCGTAGGGTAAGTAGTTGCTCTTCGCTCGATTGTTAGAGCGGGAGGCATAGGCAATGACATACTCCTCTCTAGGGCTTGTGGCCTGAGTGAGCACTGCGCCAATTCCCATACGACTCTTGTAGTGATTTGAGTTATTATATATTAGTTTGCATATATTTTAATGTTTTCAAATATGTTTGGAGTAGTATTGTGTGGAGACAAGTGTGAATAGGTACTCTAGTAACTTGGTTCATGTCCTTTGAACCTTCCAAGGCATTTTCGAAGTTAGAGGAAAGACCTAGAAGAACTCCATGTGGCAAAAGTCAAATGTGCCATTTTTAGGTCAAAAGGACATGTGTACATTATTCTAGAAAGAGGTGGCAAGTTTTGGGATGTGTTGGGTGCCAACACATCAACATACACTTTCCTAGAAATTACTTATGTAGCAAGTATATAAACAAGAGCTAGAACATAGAAAGACATTCCAGAATCACTCTTGTACTTGCCAAAATCCAGAAATATATTAACTTTCAAGAAGCCATCTCTCTTTCAAGAAGCAACCACTTGTGTTCAAAGATCCTTGTCTTGATTAGATAAAGTATTACATTTCACTAAGTAGTTCATCTATCTGTTTCACTACAACTCCAGTCAGTGTGCAGATTGAACGGCTTGGAGTAGTCAGGTGTTCGCAAGATTGGGGCTGTTACCAGCCGCTCCTTGAGCTCATTCATGGCTTTCTCCTGAGCTTCTGTCCACACGAAAGGCACATCCTTTTTCAGGAGTTCCGTCAGGTATTTAGCAATTTTGCTATAATCCTCCACAAACTTACGATAGTATCCGCTTAGCCCTAACAGAGCTTTCAGCTTAGACACATTCGCAGGTGCAGGTATGTTGTAAATGGCCTCAGTCCTCACAGCCTGAGGGGACATAGCATTGTTCCCAATCTCATGTCCTAGGTCTGGCACGTGTGCCTCAAAGAATCTGCACTTTCCAGGATGCAGCTTCATCTAGAATTTCTCCAGGCGCTGGAACACTTGTTCCAAGTGCTCGAGGTGCTCCTCTATGGACTTGCTGGATACTACCACATCGTCAATGTATGGTTTAGCAAAATCGAGCCCCTCCAGCACTTTATCCATAGTCCTATGAAATATGGCTGGGGCATTTTTCAGCCCAAATGGCATTACTGTCCATTGCCAAAGTTCCCTTTGAGCCCAGAAAGCGATCTTACCTCGATCTTCTGTTTTCACAGGGATCTGGTTGAAGCCTTGGCGCAGATCGATAATGCTGAACACCTTTTCGGTGGTGGCAATTGCAAAGATCCGCTCCGATATAGGCATCACATAGCTGTCTGGCTCCGTGTAGAGATTCAGTCGCCTGTAATCTCCACACATACGAGTGGCAGTGTAATTGCCAGCCTCGTCCATTTTAGCAACTACTACTGTGGGAGCCCCATGCACTGAGGTAGATTTTTCAATCATGCGGAGCTTATGCAGCTCTTTGCAAATTTTCTCCACACAGTCCCACTCTGTCTGACTGAGCTTATGCGGCCCAAGTCTGACTGGGTTATCAGTAGTTAGTGTGATTTCACACACACTGGCAGTGGTTCTACCAATCTCCTCTTTAGTAAAAGCAAACACCTTGCGGTGTTTCTTCAGCAACCTTTCTACTTGTGCTCTCTGCTGGGCTGAGACCATTTTCCCAATGGCAAAAGTCTCAATTTTAGGTTGCTTCTCCCCAACAAAGGCATCCAATAGTTGCTATTCCTTGGGTGCAGGTGGGGGCTTTCCGCCCTCATCCTGATCCTCAAGCTTTTCTGCCTGATTCTGGCCCTCAGGTTTTTCTGCCTGATTCTTAGGAGGTGGGGTAGCGGGCTTTGCAGCTTGCTCCTCCGTTGCCATAGGCTTTGCAGCGTTTTCCTAGGCTTTTTACCTTTCCCAATGACACGTCGCCTTTCCTGCGGTGAGGTGTACGTCAGGCGCCTCCGGATGGGTTGCCTCAGGAACATTTCCTCGTCGACTGCAGTCTAACTGGTCCCGGTTCCTCCTTCTTCATGTGGCCGAGGTTGGTTTGCCATTGGCCAACCTACACGATCTGTCCTAGGGCTGATTACCCAGCCCCACTCTTGCTCAATAATAGCCATGCGGGCGACGGTCGTGCCATACTCCTCCCTTGCAGGTGGTGTGACCGTCCATGTCTGCGTCAATGTTTGCGGCCTTTGAGGTGCCGCAAGTTGTGTGAGGAAAGCATCGTCTGCTGCAGTTAAGCGGCTGATGGTGTTTCTCAGATCCATCAGTTCCCATTCTGGGATTGCAGGTGTCATGGGAGCAAGTGCCTTCGTGAAATGAATCGACTTACCAAATAGGCGATTAACAATTAATAAAGATCTTTATATCAGCAAGTAATCTTTATGGTATTTCCGTTGACTGGTTTAACGGCAAAGGACAATATACTAGCAGTGAATAATACTCGTAAGTCAAATGCGAGTCGACTAGCATCAATGATGCATATCAGTAAACTCATACATAAGCAAGGTTAGAAGACAGTGCGTATCAATGGCTTCTCGCCTTGGATTCAGATCTCTCTCAGTAAGCTGTACAAGAGAGTTGGCCTCGTTTCCGAATGCCGAACTCGAGAGCAATGCCTAGCATATGTACATGGAATGAGTTTACTGTTCAACGGTCAGTGCGATGGCACCGCCTACCCGGGAGTTAACCACGTTGGTAGGACCTCGGTTAACCAAATCCACCGCCATCTCCCATCATCCCGAATCGCCATCCATCATAGGGATGTCATCTGGCCATTCATCTAGCATACCACACTTAGATGCATATCGAGGCAGTTCGCTGCTACCGAGTACGGAAGTCAGCTGGCTGTCAAGGAATGTGTCAGCAAGCTGACTTAAGGTGACCTCAGCCTGCTACTTCCGGCCAAGTCATTAAACTGATGTTAAGTATAAAGTCCAGCAGACTGATTGTTAACTAGAGTTCAGCAGGCTGAACTTATTTAACTATATTATTTAAATGAATATTATATCAACCAGTATACTGATTCATTACAATCCCTCCAACTTATCATGTTGTCGCCTCGACAACACTATCACTAATAACAGCGTGTTGTCCCTTGTATCCCCAGCCTGCTGCCGTTAGGAGGGAGATGTCCCTGAGGCCCTATGCTCAGGGGAGCCAGACCTCCTCCTGTCTTGGGGTCTTTTGAAGCCTGTCAGAGAAGGGGGTTCCTTGTAGGGACCCGGCGGAGAACGCAGTAACTGAGCTGTTTCCTCCTGCACAGTCTGAAACTGAAGGGAGGCAGCCTTCTCCTAGGCAGCCCTCAAACTGACAGGTACGTATACCGGCATGCCGGAAGGATGTTGCATGACATGAGCCAAGGGTACATGCCCTCTCTGCGAGGGAGAGGCTGGCAGGCCTCTGGCGATCTCCCGAGCAGCCCTCTTGTCTGCCCTGTCCAACTGGGTCTCCTTGCCTGGAGATGGGCTCTGTCCTCTGGCAGTCCCCAGCCAAGTGATATCCTCCTCTTGAGCGAGTTGCGGCGGGGCTAGTGTCCTCCTCCTCGCCTTCCTCCTCGTCTTCCTCCGACTCTGCCTCCTCTCCGTCCCCGGGTTCCTCTGAGACTTCTGGGGTCTCCTCTGTCCGCTGCTCCAGCTCTTCCCGAGAAAAAGAATATCCTACTGACCTTCCCCTTTTGGGTGCTGGTGGGGGCTGCTGAGTCCGGACCGCATAGAGGTCCTTTTCCCCCTGCTTACTTGCCCATTTGGCATAAGCGTGCTTCCCTTTGGAGAAGGACTCCCGGGCCCTGCTTCTGTCCCCCTGCATCTCTTGGCTCATGCAGTCTCTGACTCCATCCAATCTTGGGTCCCAAGCCGCAATGTGAGGGGGCAATACTATGTTCCCGTTTAGGTCTGTGAGGAAATCCTCATCCGTCGCCCTGTCATTCTGCTGGTCCCTCATGTTGATGGTCATCCACCGCCAATCAGTGGGCTTTTGGAAGAAGGCAGCGTCTGTCTTTTTGAGAGTACAAGGGTACCAGTGCCCTGCAAAGTCCAGCTGACTGGTTTTTCTGGCCAAGAATTCCCAGCTCCTTCTCTCCACCTCATTGTACATGGCCTTGAACCTGTTGTGGGGTGTTGAGTCTTTGAAGCTGTCCGCGTCCATGGGGATCATCCTGATGACCCTATCTGCCCCCCAGATACCAGGGATCGAGACAGCTCCTGCTTCATTCACCTGGGCCATTGCCTTGGCCTCTCCGATGGTATATCCTACCATCCTGGCGTAATCGTGGTAGAGGAGGAGCCCTGTGCCGACCTCTATATACTTGTCAAAGTTTTCGGATGTCTCCCCTTCCTTCTGGAGGATTTCCTTCTGCGACTCACTGCGACTTCTCTGGGCATACTTGAAAGCCTCCTCCAGTAGATCAAAGCCCTTGCCCAGCACCGTGTAGCGGTAGCTGCTGATTCTCCTCTGTTCTTCTTCTTCAGCCTGCTGCTTCCGCTTCTCCTCAGCTTGCCTCTCCTCCTCTGCTTTCTTGGCCTCCTCTGCAGCTTTTCTGTCCATTTCTTCCTGCCTCAGTCTGGCCTGTTCCTCCTCCTTCTTCTTCTGTGCCTCCCGCTGTTGTTGGAGTCGTTGTGATTCCCGAGCGGTGATGGAAGATAATTCGATGTCTCCACGGAATTGCAAGTATTTCGTATGTGCCTCTTCCGCCCTTCTCTTCCTCTTGAGTTCCGACTTTTGAGTCATCCTGCTCAATCATAAATACAATGCAGTTAGTGAAGTCATGATAATTTGCCGCTACTGAGTGCCCTTGATGAAGAGGGACGCGATCCGGAGAGTTCCTAGAGTGGAATACCTGGTGTGAGCAAATATAAGGAAAAATTGAGTTGGAGAGCAAGTGAGTGTGAGTGCAGGTTGAGTGGGTAATATGGTGATCAGAGACTACCACTCCCTCCAACTTAAATTTAAAGGTGGGCTGCCTGTCACAACTGTCACTAACTGTCACATCCCCCTCCAACTTATATGGAGACAGGACCTCCTGTCACCTTCCCATGTCTACTGAAGGGACAGTTAGGGCGGTGCCCCAGCCGCCCGAAGGTGGAACCGTTTCAACGCCCCTTTGGCATTGGTCAGCTGGTCTTTAAATTCCCAAGTGTCCCCAGAGGCATCGTAACCCTTCCATCGGATGAGGTACTTCATGACATATTTAGACGATCGACGGACTGAGCGAGCGTCTAAAATCGCATCAACCTCATACTCCTCAGGATCGCCGTCCCGGACAGCGGGGACCGGTCCCGGTTGGACAGGTAACCGACCTGTGAACAGTGTATCACCTTTGATGTATGGTTCCAGGTAGGAGACATTAAAGATCGGGTGACCCTTGTAGTCTGCTGACATGTGCAGTTTGTAAGCATTCTGACCGTCACGACGGACCACCGAATATGGACCGACCCAGACAGGGCCAAGCTTTTTCTTAACCACACCAGGGAGGTACAGGTGCTGAGAATGCAGTTTGACTAAATCTCCCTTGGAAAATGTCAGTTCCCGACGGTGTTGATTAGCGTATTTTTGTTGGCTTTCTTGGGCCTTGTGCAAGTTTTGTTGGACTTCTGACAGGGTGTCATTAGCGTATTTTTGTTGGCTTTCTTGGGCCTTGTGCAAGTTTTGTTGGACTTCTGACAGGGTGTCAGCAAACTCCTGAGTTAACTGGAGAAAGACCGGGTTGTCAATCCCTTCAGGGTCAGTTAAAGATTCCCCTAGCGCATCTAAAGGAGACTTAGGGACTCTACCCAGGCTGAGTTCAAAAGGAGTCTTGCCCGTTGACGCGTGCACCGCACTGTTGACCGCAAATTGAATTTGAGGCAACAGGTCATCCCAATTATCTTGTTTTTGGTTAATATATGCTCTCAGCACCTCCTGCAGAACTCGGTTAGTTCTTTCAGTCTGCCCATCAGTCTGAGGGTGGTTGGCTGTGCTGAGCAGCTGTTTGACTCCCCTTAACCCCATTAAAGCTCTCCAGAACTTAGAGGTGAATTTCGAGTCTCTGTCTGAGATGATATTAGAAGGGAGCCCATGTTGGCATACTACATGGTTGTAAAACTGTCTCGCTGTTTCGAGTGCAGTCACTTTGACAGTTGTGGGGATAAAAATGACCATTTTTGTCAGTTTATCCACGACTACCAGTATTGAATCATGCCCGTTGGCAGTTCTTGGTAGTGAGACTACCAAGTCCATGGATATAGTTTCCCAACGTCCCGCTGGGATGGGTAGCGGTTGCAAGAGACCTCCGGGTGGTGTGTGCCGAGACTTATTTCTCTGACACTGGTCACAGGACTTGACATATTTCAAGACCTCCCGGGGTAACCCCTCCCAATGATAATGTTTTGCCAGTTTGCCAACAGTTTTGGCCTGCCCCAAATGTCCACCCAGGAGACTGTCATGAGCTTGACTCAGTAAGAGAGACCTTATTTCCAAATTATTAGGAATGACCAGCTTCAGCCTGCCTGAAGTGGTTTCAGTCACCCAGACCCCTCCCTTGAGCTTATACCCGAGTGCGGTAGCACGACACATACCAGTAGTGGGGCTGGGCTCAAATGTTGGGTCAGAAAGGTAGGCTTTCCTAAGTTGTTCAAGGAAGGACTTTTTCACCTTTAGTGAAGTGAGTGCACACAGGACTTTATCTACAGTATGCTGACTAAAGTTCCTTTCTTGCAAGTCAGGTCTTCTAGAGAGTGCATCAGCAGGATTCAACTTCCCTGGTTTGTAGTCGATCTGGACTTGGAACTGCTCCAGCATCTGGCTCCAGCGGTTCTCCCTCCTCGACAGCTTGGACTTCTTCTGAAAGTGGGTCAGAGCTAGATGATCTGTAATCACCTTAAAAGCTTTACCATGTAAGTATGCTCTCCACTGTTTGAGTACATGAATGATAGCTAGCAGCTCTTTATCATGCACTGAGTAATTAATCTCCGCTGGATTAAATTTCATAGACTCATACAACACAGGATGCCACTCCTGCCGTACCTTACCATCCTTTGTGGTTTTGTCAGCAGGCTGCAACAAAATAGCACCCATGGCAAAATCAGAGGCATCAGTAACCACCTGCACCGGTTTGCTGGGGTCATACACGGCTAGCACTGGGGCAGAACAAAGGGCATCTTTAAGGGTCTGGAAGGCAGCCTGCTGCTCTTCCCCCCACACATACCCGATGTCTTTCTTAGTAAGGTCAGTCAGTTCACTGGCCTTTGTGGAATAATTCTCAATAAATCTCCTATAGTAGTTAGCCAACCCGAGGAAGGATCTAACTTCAGAGACAGACTGTGGTACTGGCCAGTCCTTTATGGTCTGGACTTTCTTAGGATCGACACTGATGCCCTCTTTACGGACAACGTGGCCTAAGAATTCAATACTTTCCTTAAAGAAATCACACTTACTCATTTTAGCATATAAGCGATTTTTGCGCAGAGTGTCCAGGACTGTCTTTAAGTGTTCAGTGTGCTGAGCTTCATCTTTAGAGAAAATTAATATACCATCCAGGAAAACTTGCACAAACTTATCCAAATAAGGTCTGAAAATGTCATTCATAGCACCCATGAAGGTAGCAGGAGCATTAGTCTGTCCAAATGGCATCACGTTGAACTCATAGTGTCCATAGCGTGTGCGGAAGGCAGTCTTGTGTTCATCCCCTTCAGCAATTCTGATTTGATGATAACCACTCTTGAGATCTATCTTACTGAACACTTTAGCGCCAGACAGGGTAGCAAGCAAGTCCTCGATTCTGGGTAAGGCATACTTGTTCTTTATCGTAATTCTGTTCAGAGCTCTGTAATCTACACACATCCGCATACTGCCATCCTTTTTCTTAACAAATAGGATGGGTGCGCCGTAAGGTGATTTACTGGGAGAAATATAACCATTTTCCTCAAGCTCTGCAATCTGTGTTTTCAACTCCCCGCTCTCCACATAAGACAAGCCATACGTGCGTTGCCAAGGTGGCTGACTCTCAGGTAATAGATCAATCCTATGATCTACTTCCCTCTTAGGGGGTAGTCTTGGAGGCACATTAAATACATCAGTGTACTGAGCAACAATTTTTGCAGCAGTAGGGTGTTCCGGAGGGCTTACCTTTTTCTCAACCACTTCTTCAGGTTGAGGAGGTACCTCTCTTAGCAGCAGACAGAACATTCTGTCCTCCTTCTGGTTCCAGCTTTTGACGAATTCCATTGCATTCAGCAACTTGCATCCTTCTGGAAGCCTCTTCTTTTCCTTCATTTGCCATCCACACAGGACAAGAGGAAGAGCACTGGTGGGTGCCAAGTTAGTCTGCCCATCACTGGCTCCTAACTTTAATTGTACCTCGGCTCCAACACACTTCAGCTTGATGTCTATTAAGCCAGTACCTGCCTAGCACGAGATCATAAAAGCCAGTGTTGAGTACCTCAAATGTAAGCGTTTCAGTTAGAACTGCAATGCCAGAACCTAACTGGACCTCAATAGGCTTGGTTATAACTCCTCCCGGGATACTTGAGGCATCTCCAAGGAATATTTTTCTATTCCCTTGGGTGACAGTAGGCAGCCTTAGCCGCTTAACTAAGTCCTTGTGGATAAAAGTATGTGACGCCCCTCCGTCAACAAATGCCCTCACCTTCCTACCTGCAATCATGCAATGCTGTAGGATAGGGGGGACTGTCTTTTCCTGACTTTCGCATTGTTCTCNTGTTCTCCTGACGTAGCAAAGAAT
>WELA01010114.1:429489-497028 GCA_009602735.1 Mesotaenium endlicherianum | reverse complement strand
TGGAACTTTTGAGCAAACTCAGCAACTGAAGTGGTCTGCTTCAGTGTCAGGGAGATCATCGCATAGATAGCTTTCTCCTGCTGGTTGATGACATCGAACTTCTCATGCAACTTCTCGACGAACTCTACCCACGTAGGGTCACCGAGTTGCCGAGCCTTACGCTCTTCCTTCCGGTAAAGCCACCAGTCTGCGGCAACTGCCTTTCAGTAGCGCACCGGTGTGCCTGACCTTCTCGTAATCTTGCAGTTCTGGGTAGTTCTCCAGCCACTGCTCAACATCCGCGAGAAACTTGATCAGGTAATATTTTCTGTTTCCCTCAGGATCATAGTCCTGGGGAGGTTTCGGCTTGGGCTTACTAGGCCCTCGGCCACCACCACTAGTGGTGTGAGACCCCAGTTGGTCTCTGTCCCGGAGTAGGGACATTATGATTCTTTTGTCCTCCTGCTGGGACTGATACATGGTCGCCATTTGCGACTGCATCTGAACGAACAATGCTCCCAAGTCTACATTTTGGGGTGGTAGATTAGCAAATGCAGCAGCAGCATTGGCATCTACTCGCTGAGTAGTGTCCTCAACAATCCCTCTTGCTCCTGCAGCAGCAATTCCTGCCGCATTCAGCCGGTCACGTATTTGACCTAGGGGTACATTGAGTTGTACGGCAGGAGGTGGGTTCAGAACATTGGCCCTTGATGCCATAAGTTCTTCAACAGTGCGCTCGTCAGCTGGCTGTCCTTCCCTCCTTTGTATATCTTCAGCGGCCTTTGCTACTTGTTCAGCTTCTAGTCTGGCTATCTCCTCCTCAGCTTGCTGAGCTGCGACTGAGGCAATAGCAGCTGCCTCATCTGCTGCCTCCCTAGCTGCAGTATCCGCTACTGCTTCCGAATAGGTACGGTTTCCCGCTACATGGCTTTCCGCCTGGTTTTCGACATTCTCGTTATCCTGGTTCTCCATGTCTCGGGAGTTGCTAGTTTGAGACCTTGTCCTTACCATACAAAGAAGACTGTGATAACTGCTCCGATACCACTGAAATGAATCGACTTACCAAATAGGCGATTAACTATTAATAAAGATCTTTATATCAGCAAGTAATCTTTATGGTATTTTCGTTGACTGGTTTAACGGCAAAGGACAATATACTAGCAGTGAATAATACTCGTAAGTCAAATGCGAGTCGACTAGCATCAATGATGCATATCAGTAAACTCATACACAAGCAAGGTTAGAAGACAGTGCGTATCAATGGCCTCACGACTTGGATTCAGATCTCTCTCAGTAAACTGTACAAGAGAGTTGGCCTCGTTTCCGAATGCCGAACTTGAGAGCAATGCCTAGCATATGTACATGGAATGAGTTTACTGTTCAACGGTCAGTGCGATGGCACCGCCTACTCGGGAGTTAACCACGTTGGTAGGACCTCGGTTAACCAAATCCACCGCCATCTCCCATCATCCCGAATCGCCATCCATCATAGGGATGTCATCTGGCCATTCATCTAGCATACCACACTTAGATGCATATCGAGGCAGCTAGCTGCTACCGAGTACCGAAGTCAGCTGGCTCTCAAGGAATGTGTCAGCAAGCTGACTTAAGGTGACCTCAGCCTGCTACTTCCGGCCAAGTCATTAACCTGATGTTAAGTATAAAGTCCAGCAGACTGATTGTTAACTAGAGTTCAGCAGGCTGAACTTATTTAACTATATTATTTAAATGAATGTTATATCAACCAGTATACTGATTCATTTCAGTGGATTGTGTAGTAGAATACTCTAGAGTGTGATTGCGTGCGTGTGAGTGTGCTAGCTTGCCCAACTAGGCAAGGTCACCTACATGGAAGGAGCCATAGTAGAAGGTTCTGGAGGTACTTTGCTAGTGAGGACACCTAGAGTAAAAGCATAAATGGGAAGCACAAAGAAGTAGAGGGAGTCTAGTCTAGTCTAGTCTAGTCTAACCTTCTCATTTTGTACACGACTTTTCTTAATAAAGTGAGTTCTTTTCCACTCCTCTCTCATGTAGCCCTCTAACTCTTGCAAGGGTGGCATACCACCAGGCCACTCCACCTTGTATATGCAACTAGGAAAGGTCCTCGTGCACGCTTCCACTCGCGGGTGAGGGTGCGTGAGTGTGTATGGGCGCACTCCCCGCACCCTTCCCCCTTTCACTGAAGGAGTCAAGGTGGAGCAGAAGAAGGAGCAAGCAGTCAGAGATTGGCCGGTACCTGCTGATATTCTTCAACTCAAGAGTTTCCACGGCATGGCGGATTATTATCGACGTTTCATTGAAGGATTTGCCAAGGTGTGTGCACCGCTCACGGCCATGTTGATGAAGCAGGAGAAGTGGCTATGGGTTGACAAGGAGCAGCAAGCATTTGAGAGGATTAAAGAGTTATTAACACAGGTATCTGTGTTAACAATCGCCAGACCAGAACTTCCTTTCACCATCATCACAGACGCATCAAACTTTGCAGTGGGAGCCATTCTTCTCCAGGACCAAGGAAAGAAATTGCAACTTGTGGCATATGAGAGCAAGAAGTTGAGTCCAGCTGAGCAGAATTATGCAGCACACGAGCGGGAGATGTTGGCTATTATCCAGGCTTTGAGGATTTGGCGATGTTATGTGGACGGCCGGAAGGTGTTCATGAAGACCGACCACAAGAGCTTGGAGAAGTTTATGACGCAACCAACGTTGACACAAAGACAGGCAAGGTGGATGGAGTTTCTGTAACAGTTGGACCACAAGATTGAGTACTTACCTGGGAAGATCAACCCTGCAGACGCTTTATCCAAGAGGTGTGACCTTGCAGCTATCTCAGTCATCAAGGAGAATATGGACTTCAAGGAGAAGCTTCAAAGAGGTTATGAGGAGGACCCAGAGTTTGCTGATGGTGGAGCTGTTGAGTTCAACGCGAGTATGCAGAAGAAGGACGGCATATGGTATTATGGTGATTCCAACAGAGTGGTGGTACCTGACATCAAGGAGCTACGAGACTGACTACTTGCGGAGCATCATGACTGCTTATATGTTGCACACTTTGGAAGCGAGAAGACGGCAAGCGTGCTGAAGCGGGAATAATACCGGAGAAATATGGACAAGGACATCGAGGAGTGGATCAGGAGTTGCAATGCGTGCCAAAGAAACAAGACACCAAATCAAAAGAAGGGAGGTACATTGCAGCCCCAAGGCAAGAGGAAACTGCGGGCACGGTTTACAAAACCCTTTGTAGTGCTCAAGCAGGTGAAACCAGTGGCCTACAAGTTGGAACTTCCTTCAGGCTGGCGTATCCATGATGTGTTTCATGTCCGTTGTCTGCGGCCATACGTTGACCCGAATGAAGAACATCCAGGACGACTACCTACACCGCCACCACCGGTCGAGATCGATGACGTATTGGAGTATGAAGTGAAGGCGATTGTCGCCGATCGACGAGTCAAGCGAGGTCAACAATTTGTCCAAGAGTATCTGGTCAAGTGGAACGGCTACCATGCGAACGACAACACTCGGGAGCCAGAGGTNACAACACTCGGGAGCCAGAGGTCAACTTGACTCGTTGTAAGAGTAAGTTGAGACGTTATCTGCAGAATGCGTCGAGGACGTCGCATCTTGAGGAGGGGGATGATGTAAGGTCGTAGGTTTATAAAGTGCATTTTTGAGTTTCATGAAAGTACGTTTTGATTGTATAGTAGTATAGAGTGCAGTGTTGTGGGCATTTTAATGTAAAGTTCATCAAATTCGGTCAAGTATAAAGAGAGTTATGGATTTTCGAAGTTTAATTAGTTTTGAAGTCGGTTGACGACTGTCCTTAATTCGCGGTGAGCGCGACCGTCGGATTGACCGACAGCGTCGAGCAATCTGGCCCGTTAGAATGAACTCGAACCTTCACGTAAGTTCGGCTGACGCGGAGTGCCGACTAGGTCGTTTTACCTAGAAGTTTCGATTTAGCCTAGCGCGTCTAAGATAGAATATTCTAGTAATGTCGATGCATGTATGTGGACGTCAATTTGGCCCGACACGTCAGATTAGACTGATCTGGCTTTCTCACGAATATTCTGGAAGGGACGATTTGACGAACACTTTGGAAAATCTGTAGCTTCCTCCTAGAGAGGAGCACTTAGGCAGAAAATAATAAATAGGCATAACTTCTTTGTTTCTTATCAATTTTCACTTCTGTAAATTTCTACGGGTTTGTTATAACAAGGCCTTTCATTTCAGTTCATTTGTGAGCAGTTTCTTGCTACTCAAAATGTTGAGTATTAGTTCCTTTCCTCGTGAGTTACTACGCTTCCACTAGGGCACTCTGCCTCTTTCATTATTGGCTAGCCTACTCCTTGGTAATAAACAAATTGTACAAGTTAGCCCAGAATCTGCCATGTATTCAAAATTTATAGCGTTCACAAAACTGCTCCAAATTGAAATATTCTAGAGCCAAACGGAGCGCGTCAAAGAAGTCTACTGGGTCACCAAATTTGAGAGCATTCCAACTTTTGGAGTGTCGTAAAGAGCTGAGAGAGTAGGCACTCCTCCAAATCTGTGCAGAAACTTCTGAAAATCATAAGTCCTTTTGTACTTCTTCAAATTCTGTAAACTAAGTCTTCAAGTGGGCATTGTAAGATGTTCTACCATAGTCAGGAGTTTCAAAGCATTCCAAGTCCAGGGTAGGGCACAATGTCAGGAGGCATATTCTACTCTACTCTAATAATGCCAGCAGTCTGACCCCCTTCTACTCAGAGCATCATATCTCTCTCACCGGTGCTTTAAATTGAGCAAACTTGGATTCTAAATAACCGGCTATTTATGGACTACAGCCACCTGAATTTTTATAATTTATTATGCAAAGACCTATCACCAGTAGCAATTTTTGTTTTCAGTCCAGAAACTGCGAGAAGAGAAGAGTGTCTAATGTCAATTTTTCCTCTTTCTTGTTCTTGCAGGCTGCATGTAAGGGGTCCTCTTCTGCTTCTTGATGGTGGCAGGCTGCCTCTTTGAAGTCTTTAGGCTTCTAGTAAAGAGACTTGGGGCTGGTCCAAGATGGGGGTTGGCGGCGTGGAAGCGCTTCAGCTTTATCTGAACTTTGTCAAGGTAGTGCGTCGCCACCCAACTATTCTTAGAATGTGGATATCCTCTTACTTGATCAAGTATTGTTGCTGTCTCCTAAAATTTCTCATAGCCACTATGTCTTCCACTTTGTACTCCAACTGATCAACCACTATTGTTGGGGCTGGTGGGGTTGTCACTCGTCCTGGGAACTTGTTGCCGGGTTGCACATATGGCTTGAAGAGGGAAGCGTGGAATGCAGGGTCGATGTGCATAGTGGAAGGAAGCTCTACCTTAAAAGCAACGAAGTTGACTTGCTGGATAATCTTGAAGGGTCCTGAATACTTGGGAGAGAACTTGCTGCCGGTAGGCGTACCATTTAGAGAAATATTCTTGGATGATAGTAACACATTGTCACCCACTCTGTACGTAATTTCTCTTCTGGACCTGTTTGCAACTCTTGCTTGAGCATCTTGCGCCTGTTGTAGAGCTTTCTTCGCTGCTGTAAGAGTTGCTTCCAATGTCTCCATAAAATTTGTTGCTGCAGGTACTTCATCATGGCCAGCCGTGAAGCTCAGCGGCATGGTTGGATGGAAGCCATAGTTGAGGAAGAATGGGGACTCTTGGGTAGAGGCCTGCGTAGTGTTGTTGTAGGCAAACTCCGAGGGGGTCAAGTACATGTTCCAGTCTTGCTCCAGGGTAGACACGTAGGCCTTTAGATAGGTTTTTAGGGTACGATTTGTACGCTCGATTTGCCCATCTGATTGGGGGTGGTAGGCAGTAGACATATCCAGCGATGTACCCAAGTTCTAGAAAAGATTTTTCCAAAAATGGCTTGTGAATCTTGGATCTCTATTTGACACAATTCTTGATGGTAGTCCTTGGAGTTGGAATATGTTGTCAAAGATAAGTCTTGCAAGTTGTGGTGCGATAGCTTTAGTTGTTGTGGGAATAACATGAGCCATCTTAGTAAGTCTGTCCACCACCGTAAGTATTGCATTATGGCCTCGAGGTGTCACGGGCAGGTCCACGATAAGGTCCATTGAGATGTCCGTCCATTGTCTTTTGGGGATTGGTATTGGTTGGAAGAGTCCTCCCGCCTTCTGTGATGATGGCTTGACTCTTTGGCATGTGTCACAGCTCCTGCAATACTCCTTGACTTGCTTTGACATGCCTGGCCAACAATAAGTCCTGGCTAGAACGCCCGTGGTCTTTAGGATTCCAAAGTGTCCTCCAAGAGGGTTGTCGTGTGCTTCTCGTAGAAGCAAGAGTCGGAGGTCTAAGTCATCAGGAACACATCTCTGGCTCGTGTCTTGCCTCACCCAATAGTTGCCTTCTTGCTTCTTGTATGGGTCCAAGGCTGCTTCTCCGTTCTTGTAGTAAGGGTCTCTTTCATAGGCGGCTGAAAATCGAGCTTCCAGATCTGTCTTCAGGGATGTCATCACTGCGTTTAATTGCAGTCTTGAGAGGGGGTCAGCCGGGTTTGTCTTGCCGGGCTGGTACTGAATCGTGATGTTGTATTGTTGCAAGTATTTGCTCCATCTTGCTTGTCTCCTTGAGAGATACGGCTGCGTCTGGAGGTGCTTCAGCGCCTCGTGGTTCGTAGTGACCAGCACCTTGCGCCCTTCAACGTAGCAGCGCCAAACCTTCAAGGCATGTACAATTGCTTACGCCTCTCGCTCCGTGGTTGTATAATTTTGCTCGGCTGGATTTAGCTTCCTTGACTCGTAGGCAATGGGTTGCAATCCCTTGCCTTGTTTTTGAAGCAAGATTGCTCCTATTGCATAAAAAGATGCATCGGTGATTGAAGTGGAAGGGCCAATCTGGGTTCGGACTTGGAAGAGTGAGCACCGGGGATGTCGTCAATCTTTGATCAGTTGTTGGAATGCTTCCTCATCTTTCTTGGTCCAAACATACGGCTTCTCTTTCTTCAGTAGATCCGTGAGAGGGGCTGCTATGTGCGAGAAGCTCTGAATGAATCTCCTATACCAATTGGCAAATCCCAAAAATGATTGGAGTTCTTTCTTGGTCGTGGGGGTTGGCCATTCCTCCACCACCGTGGTCTTCTTGGGGTCCATCTTGATGCCATCAGCAGTCACGTGGAGACCTAGGAATTCCATTTCTTATTTGGCAAACTTGCACTTTGACTCCTTTGCAAATAGCTTGTTTTGCTTCAATACTTCGAGGACTTTTTTCAAGTGTCTCGCATGCTCTTCAAGGGTCTTGCTGTAGATAAGGATGTCATCGATGATTACCACCACAAATCTGTCCAACATGGGCTGAAATATGGTGTTCATCATAGTCATGAAAGTTGCTGGCGCGTTGGTGAGTCGAAATGGCAGGACCATGAACTCAAAATGTCCATATCTTGTCTTGAACGCCGTTTTCTGTATGTCAGGATCAGCGATGGGAATCTGGTGGTAGCCGCTTCTGAAGTCCACCTTTGTGAAGTACTTGGCTCCAACCAGCCGGTCCATGAGCTCATCCATGCGCGGCAACAGGTATCGATTCTTGATGGTGATCTTGTTGAGGGCACGATAGTCCACACACATCCTCAAGGTACCATCTTTCTTCTTGACAAATAGCACCGGGGCTCCAAATGGGGACTTGCTAGGTCGAATAAAGCCATGCTCCAGGAGCTCGTTGATTTGCATTTTGACTTCGTCTAGCTTCATGTGTGACATTCAAAACGTAGGCCGAGAGATGGGCTTGCTTCCGAGCTCCAACTCTATCTTGTGGTCTACGACTCTCTTGTGGGTTAAGCCGCTGGGCAATTCCGGAGAGAATATTTCTTTGTAGTCTTCTAAGACTTCTTGTGTCTCCTTAGGAAGGGGGCTTCCTTTTTGACTCTCAATGTCTTTCTAGATGTCTTTTGGCGTGATCAAGGCCAAAAGAAGCTCGTGTCCCTTCCTCACAAGTCTCTTGAGTTGGAGGGCGGACAATAGTATCTCGTGTGCCGGCTTCTCGATGTCTTGGGTCTGGATATTCTGGATTGCGCGCAAAATACAGATTCTTGAAGTGATGTCATTCTTGATCTTGATAGTACCGTCCCTCCAATCAACTTGGGGGTTGTGCTTGGTCAACCAATGCGTCCCTAGGATGACGTCGTACTTGCCCAATTGCATGGGTGAAAACACTACTCTATCCTTGAAGGACTTGAAAGAGAGTGACAAGGGGTACGTCTTCTTGGAAGGGGTAGTATAGGAGAATCCGTCAGGCATCATAATCTCCTCGTCGTGGTCAAGAGTTCGCATAGTAGTACCGTGCTTGGTGGCAAAATGTGCAGCGATGAAGTTACCTTGAGCTTTGCTATCCACCAAGATGTGGACCTTCTCTCCTCCAAGGTAACCTCTCAAACTCATTGGGGCTGGAACGTCGTCTTCAACGGGGGTTTCCACCTCACTTGGCTTGTTGTCTTCTCGTGAAGTGGGTCTTGGGGTGGTAGGCTCCTGGTCTACCGGAGTAGCAGCAGCTGCTGCCGCAGACGGGCTGCACGGCGGCAGTGGCAGATACCAGCCGTGGGTGTTGCACCTCCTTGCACGAATTGCTTCGGCAGCTCCCCCTATGGGCTGCCTGCACCACCCCCCCATGTTTGCTGCCGAGAAGGGGCGAGGGGGAGGGAGGGGGGGGGATTATCAAAGGGTGGGCATGGCCGTGGCGGTGCTCCTCTTTGCGTTGCGTGTGTGGCTTTGCAAACAAGCCTGATAATGCGGACAACTGGAGGGCAAGACAGATGGCATTGGTTTGCGCGACGTGTTGGAGCAGGTGCTCCTTGCAGCGGCTGCCGGCGGCCAAGGAGGCGGCAGCTCCAGGTGCTGGGCCACCCTTCTGGGGCGCTAGCTGTGTGCCCCAAGTAGTGCTCTGGCCCCACCTCCGCATTTGGATCGGGTGAGTGTTGCTGGGCTGTCAATGCACAGATTGACGCGTGCCGTGTGTGAGTGCATTTGTGTGTGGCTGCAACCATGCATGCACGCGTGTGTGCGTTGGTGCTCAGAGAGAGTGCATACTGCATGTGAACGTGCTGGCCTCTCTCCCTCTGAGTTTCCTGGGCGTGCCATCTCCTGACGCTTGGTGCTTGCACGCATGGCATGGGCACGTGTTGGCAGCCGGGGGTGCTGGACGACGGCACCGACGTGATGGTCATTCCCACCTTTGACGTCGACTCCGATCGCTTCAGACGTGGCTGGTGGACCTCGACTACGCAGTTCAGATTCTACAGTGAGCCTCCCCTGGCCACCATCATGCGTGCGTCGGCCCCTGATCGAGAGGCTCGTCGACAAGAGCTTGCCCCTCGACGGTCGCAGCGTCTTCGGGGCCGCAAAGTTTGCCGACGCGGACATTGTGCCCTTTGCAAACTCAACCTTGCAATTCTTCTGCCCCGAACGTACCTTAGGGGTTTCGACATATGAGCACATTCAGCGTTGTGCAATGTTTATTTAGCATAATCTTTAGGTAATGAATAGATGTACTTCTTATAGTCATTACCTTCTTTCTTTCCAGCTGCAGTCGGAGCTACATATTCAACATTCATCTTTCACCTTCATGTGCAAGTAGTTATGCACTCAATTCTGTAACTTGCTTTGCGACACTTGAAGTCAAGTCTAAGTCAACTGTAAATGCACGCGTGTTATTTCTGGTGCGGAACAACTTTTCTATTCTACCTTAAATAACTTATATTATGTGCCAAACAACCTGCCGTAGTTGTCTTAAAGAAGCAAAATTTGTTATCAAAAAATGACGTAAGTGCATAAACATTGTAGTATGGATATCTTGTACTACAACTAAAGTACTACTACTCAAACGTTATCAGCTCATATGTGCCTATAATCATTAATGTACAACTTAGCCTCTTGTTGTTCACAATAGCTATTTGACTTCACGAACTATAATTGTGTCTCAAGAAGAGAATAGGGGAGATAGGGGGTTGAAAGAGCGAAGGGTAGAAAGAGAAGGAAAGAGAAAGCGATGGACCAGGGGAGAGAGAGAGCTAGGGGGGGAAGTGAAAGAGATCACCATTGGAGAGGAGGCGAGGAAGTGAGCTGGCAGACACGCTGCCTGGTGCACCCCGCAACTCATGCCCTTAGAAAGCGATGGACCAGGGGAGAGAGAGAGCTAGGGGGGGAAGTGAAAAAGAGCGCCGTCGAATCACCATCGGGGAGGAGGCGAGGAAGTGAGCTGGCAGACACGCTGCCTGGTGCACCCCGCAGCTCATGCCCTTACGGGGAGAACAGCAGCGCATGTCCACATGGCACGATGCCCTGCACCCGCACACAAAATCTCCCCCCCCCCCAACCAATCGATGGCAGTTTGCTCCGCTGCTCCTCTCTCTTCGACAGCATTTAGGCTCTTATGGAGCAAGCGCTTACCTAGAAGGTCAAGTGGCTGAATGGAGACAGCAGCAGGCGACGCGCTTGCTTGAAGGGCTGCCGCCCGGAACACCACGACCTGCCGCAGCACATAGCAGCAGGCAGCGTGTCCACCTGTTAGTCAGGCAACCCCGCCCTTAAGTGTGTTGGTATTCGTGTGAGCTGGACGACTGGTATGCAAGATGAGATGTGTGTCCAAACGGGTGCGAGCTCAAAGACCACCATGGGGCCCAGAGCCAAGCCAAGCCCAGCCGGGCCGAGCCGGGCCTAGCCCCTGACATCTCTGGCCGAGCATCCAGGTGCTACGCGCTTGCTTTCTGTCTGTCCCTGAACTGCCGCGACGGCAGAGGGGCCTCCTCACTAACTAAGAAACCTTCTGTATGTACACAGCAAGTCCGTTAAGGTCAGAATATGTTCAAGCTAACCAAGAGCAGTAGCTGCGGCAGAGGAGAGAGAGAGAGAGAGAGAGAGAGAGAGAGAGAGAGAGAGAGAGAGAGAGAGAGAGAGAGAGAGAGAGAGNAGAGAGAGAGAGAGAGAGAGAGAGAGAGAGAGAGAGAGAGAGACACCTGTCGCCGTTGCTCTCTTGGGTCTGCGTGTTGTCCAGATGCACCGCCACCTGGTGCGATTCTATTTGTCTGGGAGGCCCTGCAACGCAGTCCCCCCCTCTTGCCCCCCCTTGCACTATTGAGGCACCCAGCAGGGGCGCAGTCTTTGCTAGCAAGGATTCCACCAGAGAAGGTGGAGGGGATTCGTTGAGCAGGCCTTGCAGGAAATTGACGGGGCAGTTTCAGAGTCCAGGTTCGAGTGCACAGGAGAATGTCACTGCGGCTGATTAGATAAATTGCTGGCCTATGGGGCGGTCAGCAGGAGTACAAGAGTCAGAAGGAGGCGAGATGGTCATTAATGAGCACTGATATGCACGTGGGTCTTGGGGGTTGCAGACTGGGGGCTCAGCGTGTAAGCTGTAGAGTTCAGCGTAGAATGGTCAGTCGAAAAAGATGGCTTGGCTTGGGAACAGTACGAAGGGAGAGGCGTGGGGAGCTAGTGGTCAGCATCCTCTTAATTGTGCATGGGCGGTAGTGACGTACAGCAAGAGGCTGTACGCACTATTGAGAGAGTGGGTGGACAAGATGGGAGGGTGGAAATAGGAGGGGGTGTGGGCTGAACGAACAGGTCCAGTTTGAGGGAGCTGAGCTCAATTAACATCAGCAGATGTCTATTAGTTGATAGCGCGCGTGCGCATGTGGCCGAGGCAGAGGGGGTGGCACATTCGTGGAGGCCAGGGGAGAGCTGAGGGCGGCCACGGAGAGTGCAAGCCACGAAGAGTGCAAGAATGGGTGCTGGCAGCATGTGTGCGTCCTCGGCCCCGTCCCACAGGACATTCACGAGATGAGGGCACTGCTGCTGCTGGGGCTGCTAAGGCTGCTGGGGATGCTGTTCTCGATAGTGACCTCTCTCTTGGCAATGGTAGGAAATAGATTTTGGTGAGGCTGGTCTCGCCATAGTCCTACCACCACCTCTTCCCAAGCCTCCTCAAGAGTACCCACCTCTCCCTCTAGACTGTATGGCATTGTACTCGTACCCCGAGTACTCTTGGTCATCCATGTGATCATCCTCAGCCTGGTCTCCTTCAATTGCATTGTAGAGACCATGCGGCCTTTTGACAATCTTAGCCATCAAAGCAATTTTCTGGCGCTTATGGTTGAACTGCTGCTAATCCCATGCATTAGTGTCTCGGATCAAGTCAACCAGTTTCTCATACTTTTTCTCAGCAAAATGACTCGAGACCTCAGACTTCAAGCCAAACCAAAAGTATGCATTTCTATACAGCTGTGGCAACGCAGGCTGCTTCATCATGTTTTCCTGAAATTTCCTAGCATAATCAGCAACTGAAGTGGTCTGCTTTAGTGACAAGGAGATCATTGCATAGATAGCTTTTTCCATCTGATTGATGACATCAAATTTCTTATGCAACTGCTCAACGAACTCTTCCCATGTAGGGTCACCGAGTTGGTTGGCCTTACGCTCTCCTTTGTAGAAGAGTCACTAGTCTGCTGCGCTACCTTTCAGCAAAGCACCGGTGTGCTTGATCTTTTCGGAATCTTGCATGTCTGGATAATTCTCCAGCCATTGCTCAACATCACCGAGAAACTTTATCAGGTAATATTATGAGGTGACTTTGGCTTTGGCCTTGGCCTACTAGGTCCCCTGCTACCACCGGTAGTGTGGGAACCCAAATGGTCCTTTTCGCGCGACAATGCCATCATAATCCTCTTGTCCTCTTGTTGGGACTGATACATTATTGTCATCTGAAGACTGAGATTGCATTTGGAAGAACAATGCACCCAAATCATCATTCTGAGGTGGCAATCCAGCCATAGCAATGGCAGCAGCATTTAATCGTTCAGCAGCAGCTTCGGCATTTCCTCTTGCTGCTGCATTAGCAATTCTTGCTTCACCTATCCGTCTATTTATCTGGCTAAGAGGTACAGTAGTAGCTCAAGAAGGAGGTTGGTTTCAAATACTGGCTCTTTCTGCCATCATATCTTCCACCATTTTGTTGTCAGGCAGACGCCACTTTTTAGCATCTGCCTCCTCCTCTACCTTAGCTGATTGTTTTGCCTCTTTTCTGATGAGATCTTCCTCAGCTTGCTGAACTGCTGCTGCAGCGAGGGTTGCCGCCGTTTCCTTGGCTTCTCTTGCATCTCTAGTTGCAAGTACCTCAGCATAAGTGCGAGATTCTACATCTTTGTTTTCACCCTGAATCTCACTGTTCTCATTATTCTCACCCTCTATATCTTGAGAGTTGCTAGTTTGAGATCGCATCCTAACTGTACAAGAAAATTATGATAAGAGCTTTGATACCACTGAAACGAATCGGCTTACTAATATACAATTAACAATTAATATAAGATCTTTATATCAACAAGTAATCTTTATGTACTTACCAATTACTTAGTAAACAGCAAAAGACTCCATAACTAGTACTACAACTCACGCGTCCAATGCAAGTAAACGAGCATCAATCATGCAATCAGTAAACTCATATATAAGCAAGGTTACAAGACGGTTCGTATCAATGGCTTCTCGCCTTACATGCGGATATCTCCCAATAAGGAGTACAAAAGAGTTGGCCTTGTTTTCGAATGCCGAAGTCGAGAGCATGACCTAACCTATGTACATGAAATGAGTGAACTGTTCAACGGCAAGTGCGATGGCACCGCCTACCCGGGAGTTAACCACATCGGTAGGAACTCGGCTAACCAAATCCACAGCCATCTCCCATCATCCCAAATCGTCATCCACCCAAGAGTGTCATTTGGCCACTCATCTAGCATGTCACTCTTAGTTGCATAAGTAGGCAATTCACTGATATCAAGTACGGCAGTCAACTGGCTGTCAAAGAATGTGTCAGCAAGTTGAGCAATAGTAGACTTCAGCCTGCTGCTCTCGGCTGAGTCGTTATACTGATTATCACCTAATGTCTAGCAGACTTGATATTAACTAAAGTTTAGCGGATTGAACTCAGTTAACTATTGTATTCAAATGAATATTACACTACAATAATATTGATTCATTACATTTACCTTCTTTCATCTTCTTTCCACTGCGACAGATTCTTTACTTCCGGCACTTCTGCGGCTAACGAAGGAACGAGGCACGACGATTGAGATGAGAGTTGACAACCGATCACCTGCATCAGTCCTTCCATTGAATTTCAAATGTTATGATACTTTGTTGAGTGGATAGCAACCTGCTTATACTTGAGCTATGGAGACTTGCAAGTGCATCGCTTTACGAAGTAGAAAAGCTGCGATTATTCAAAATCTGCTGGGATCCGTGTTGCAACTGAATCCTTCATTCCTCTGTTTCCCTGCATTTGCCTGCTCACTAATTATTTTGCTTGCGTCTTCTCTACTACTTCTTGTTTTTTTTTCCTATATAGTTTGTAACATTGCCGTCACTATTGCTTGGCTTTCTACGCTCCCCGCATACTATTTCAAATTGAATTTCAGATTCTCTTTATGCAGGCTCACGTGGGGTTCAACTCAGCCAATATCTTATTCTTTATAGATGCACATCCGCCACTACCCGTTACTTGCCTTTTCTGCAAGTAAGGTCATCAGTTGGCAGAGGATGACATGTCTGGCCCTCAATGCTTGCCTCTATGCTTCCTTTATGTTTCTTTTTCTATCTGCCTGCAAGCCTCTTTATGTTTTTAAGTGTTGCATTTTTATGTCCTACAGGTTTTTGTATGTCTTTTTTTGCTGCTGTTCTTTTGCTTGCAGGCCTGTCTATTTTGTTATTCTTGCAATTACTTGGCTTGCAGCATTTTATTGCTCCTTTGCTGTCTGCCTGCAGGTGCAAGGCAGGATGCTGCTGCCAAGCATGCCCCTTGCGTGTCGTCTGTCGGAGCGGGCCTGCAGGCTGCTGCCAGACTCCCCCTTTGCGTGTTTTTGGTCGGCCCCCCCTTGCGTCTTTATTGTCGGGGGGGGCCTGCAGGCCGCTGCCAGACCCGCCCCTTGCCTGTTTTCTCCCGGGGCGGGCCTGCAGGATGCTGCCAGCCCCCCCCCTTGCGTGTTTTGTGTCAGGGCGGGCCTACAGGCTGCTGCTAGGCCCCCTGTGATAAATTTGTATATTGACAGATATAACATTCATATAAAAGTAATAGTTAAGTAAGTTCAATCTGTTGTACTTTAGTTAATAGTAAGTCTGCTGGGCTTTTAGTATTACTCAACATAATGACTCAGCCAAGAGCAGCAGGCGGAAGTCCACCATTGGTCAGCTTGCTGACACATTCTTTGACAATCAACTGACTGCCATACTTGATATCATTGAATTGCCTAGTTATGCATCCAAGTTTGATATGTTAGATGAGTGGCAAGATGGCACCTTCGGGGTGGATGGCGATTCGGGATGTTGGGAGATGGCTGTGGATCTGGTTAGCTGAGGTCCTACCGACGTGGTTAACTCCGAGTAGGCGGTGCCATTGCACTTGCCGTTGAACAGTAATACTCATTCCATGTGCATAGGTTAGGTCCTGCTCTCGAGTTCGGTATTCAAAACGAGGCCAACTCTCTGTACCGCGTACTGAGAGGAAATCTGAATCCAAGACGAAAAGCCATTATATAAATTGTCTTTAACCTTGCTTATATATGAGTTTACTGATTGCATGATTGATGCTCGTTCACTTGCATTTGACTTATGAGTATGACAAAGCTAGTTGTGGAGTAAAAAGTAAACCAGAAAACACCATAAAGATTACTCGTTGATAGTAAAGATATTTTATTGATTGTTAGTTGCCTATTGGTAAGTCAATTCATTTCACCCCCCCCCTTGCGTGCTTTCTGTTGGGGCGCTGCTGCCAAACCCGCCCCTTGCGTGCTCTTGGTCAGGGCGGGCGGCGTGCTGCAACTAGCCCCCCCCTGGGCGTTTTTAGTTGGGGCGGGCCTGCAGGCTGCTGCCAAGCCTCCCCCTTGCGTGTGTTGTCTCAGGGCGGGCTTGGCAGGCTGCTGCCAGGCCGACCCTTTGTGTGCTTCATATCGGGGCGGGCCTGCAGGCTGCTGCCAAGTCCCCCCCTTGCGTGCTTTCTACCGGGACGGGCCGGCAGGCTGGTGCCAAGCCCCCCACTTGCGTGCTCTCGATTGGGGCAAGTGGCAGGCTGGTGCCAAGCCCCCGCTTTGCGTGCTCCCAGTCGGGGCGGGCGGCAGACTGCTGCCATGCCTACCCCTTGCGTGACTTCTGTCGTGGCGGGCCTGCAGGCTGCTGCTAGGCGTACCCTTGCGTGTCTTCTGCCTATCTTCTTTCCTTGCCTCCTTGCTGGATTGGTCTGTGGCTGGTTGATATCCGCTTGTTTGCGTGGCTGCCTATCTGCTTCTATGTGTGCCTGCCCTCCACCTGCTTGTTTGCTGCTTGCGTGCCTCACTGCCTCTTAAGCTGATTGCCCCGCCGCCTCTCTGTCTGCCCCCCTTGCTTATTTGCCTGCCTGCTATATGCTATCAAGTTGCATCTCTGCTTGCATCTATGTTTCCTAGCATCTATGTACTTGCCTGCTCTATGTACTTGTCTTTTGCCTACCTTTGTTATATCTTGAGCATGCTCGCATCTCTCAATTCTTCTTGCCAGCCTTATCATCATCTTCACCTTGCTCTGCCCAGCTTTGTAGCTTGCTGTTTGCTGCTGATTTGCACACCCTCAAACTCTAATTTGTATGTATATCTTGTTTTGTGTTCAGGATATTCATGGAGTTCAACAATGCACAACCAAAGTTTGTCACTGTTGTGGCCCTTGTTATTGTGTTGCTGGGGGTTCAGCAGTGGGGTTTTGTGCAGCAAGCTTTTAGCGAGGTCCTTAAGAGTACAATTCAAGAGTTACACATGGCTGTGGAGTCGCAATCCAGCAGGCATCGTCATATCCTTACACAACATAGTATGAATTGTACTGTTGTAAATTACTACGTCCAAATTTTTAGAGTCAGAAAGCGTAGGCAACGTAGAGTCCACAAGTTGGAAAGGTGTCTAATATGGTTCAATATTTGTGATGGAAAAGTGGAACACTCAACAATGGAGAAGAATGTTTAGGGTATCTAAAGCACACTTTTTAGAGCTGGTAGCCCTTGTTCGTCCTTATGTACTAAAGAGTAAAATAAATTTTATGAAGCGTCTGACAGCTCATGTTTCAGTCATTATGGGATTACGGCTGCTGTCTGTCGTCGAATTTTTTTTGTACTTTCTAAATTTTTTCAGTTACATCCTTTCGGTGGAATATATACGATCCCTCAAATTACTTCTTTTAGAAGCCACTCCGCGGAGCCTCTTTTTCCCACGTTGTAGTGCATGCATGTTACTTCGGGCACATGATTCCTCTGGCTTTTGTACCTCCACTCTTCATACGTATGAGACTGTGTCACTTGATTGCACAGCACAAACTCGGCTTTGCAAACTATTATAAGCAATTAGAAGGGCCCCTATAATAGTCGTTGATCTTTTGTCATGTGCCATTCGCGTCGCCCATATGTGATTTGCGTACAGGCGACTCGAATCGGCGATACCGTGTGTAATTTAGGATAGTATATGTGGAGGGTTTATGAGATATGATGAAACCTTGTAGGCTGAGTTGTACGCACTTCACCAACCTTATTTCTTGAGCCTCATTGTCTCACACTTTGATGGCCATGTGTAGTGATTTGAGTTATAATATCTTAGTTGGCATATATTTTAATGCTTTTGAATATATTTGGAGTAGTATTGTGTGGAGTCAAGTGTGAATAGATACTCTAGTGACTTGGTTCATGTCCTTTGAACCTTCTAAGGCATTTTTGAAGTTAGAGGAAGGACCTAGATAACTCCATGTGGCAAAAGTCAAATGTGCCATTTTTAGGTCAAAAGGACTTGTGTACATTATTCTAGAAAGAGGTGGCAAGTTTTGGGATGTGTTGGGTGCCAACACATCAACATGCACCTTCCTAGAAATTACTTATGTAGCAAGTATATAAACAAGAGCCAGAACATAGAAAGACATTCGAGAATTACTGTCATACGTGCCAAATTCAAAAAATACATTAACTTCCAAGAAGCCATCTCTTTTATAAGAAGCTACCACTTGTGTTCAAAGATCCTTGTCTTGAATAGATAAAGTATTCTTATTTTACTAAGTACCTTATCTATCTGTTTCACTACAGTGGTAACGGAGCAGGGCACTTTGGTAGCACAAGAAGATGGCCGATCCTCAAGACCAACAGCAAGCTTTCGAAGGAAGCCCTCCCTCTCCAAGAGACCCTCCTCCAGCGCCGATGGGAGAGCCCACTCAAGAAAATCTGCAACAACAAGAAGCACCACAAGGAGGAGCACCGTCAAATCTCGTGGCATCCGCTATAGCAAAGTTGACCTTACCACAAGGAGTTCTCGCAAATGAGTGGGCAGCCTTTCTAATGATCGTCCACAACCAAGTGGGCTTGGCCACCTATGAAGCAACCGTGCAAGCGTCAAGAGAAGCTATGCCTGCCATGGTTACCCCTATTGTGAGCAACGCTCAAAATCCAGCCCCGGCTCAAGCGCCTCCACAAGAGCCTACAAGAGCAAGGAAACTCATCAAGCCCGGCAAACCAGACACTTTCAATCCTGGGAGAGGAGCCAAACTGAATCTATGGCTCTAGCAAGTGGAGACGTACCTCACATTCCTTGAAGTACCGAGGAGGACTACCTCCCTTTTGCCGTTACCTTGCAGCAACATCATGGTGGCGTAAGTATCAAGCGACTGTATGTCATGCTGTGGTGCATCCCGTACCCGGCCAAGAGCCCCTACCATCATATGCAAGATGGGTGGATCTCGTGAAGTCCTCCAGAAGCAATTCATGCCCATCAATGCGGAGAAAATTGCTCGAGAAAAGCTTCGCCATCTCAAGCAAACAACGTCCGTTCAAGAATATACATCCAGATTTCATGACCTAACTCTTGAGATCCCCAACATGTTGCTTGAGGAAAAGATTGATCGTTCTGTGTCTAGCCTCAAGCCCAAGGTGGCAAAAGAAGTAGAATTACGCGACCTGACGAACTTTTCAAAGATCATTGAAGTGGCTCAAAAGGTGGATACCGTGGATTTCAAGCACTCCGTGCCTTCATCTTCACGAGCACCGCCAACGCGGGTGTACGCAGCCCCTTCCACATCCGAATCTGGACCCACACCCATGGAAATTTGAGTTATTAGAAGCGACTCCGCCGCTGCTCGGAAGAATGGCAGACCCTCCAATGACACTTATGATGCAAGAAACCAGCAAGGAGTAATAGTACTATCAAAATCAAGAAGGACATCACTTCAAGAATCTGTATTTTGCGCGCAATCCAGAATATCCAGACCCAAGACATAAAGAAGCCGGCACACGAAATACTATTGTCTGCCCTCCAACTCAAGAGAATTGTGAGGAAGGGACACGAGCTTCTTTTGACCTTGATCACGCCAAAAGACATCAAGAAAGACATCGAGAGTCACGAAGGCAGCCCTGTTCCCAAGAAGATGCAAGAAGTCTTGAAGGACTACAAAGAAGTATTCTCCCCCGAATTGCCCAAGGGCCTACCCCCCAAGAGATTTGTAGGAGCCCGGAAGCAAGCCCATCTCTTGGCCTACGTTCAAGTGTCATACACGGAGCTAGACAAAGTCAAGAAGCAAATCAAGGAGCTACTGGAGCATGGCTTCATTCGACCTAGCAAGTTGCCATTTGGAGCCCGGGTGCTATTTGTCAAGAAGAAGGATGGTACCTTGAGGATGTGTGTGGACTATCGCGCCCTCAACAAGATCACCATCAAGAATCAATACCTGCTGCCGTGCATGGATGAGCTCATGGACCGGTTGGTTGGAGCCAAGTACTTCACGAAGGTGGACTTGAGAAGCGGCTACCACCAGATTTGTATTGCTGAACCAGACATAGAGAAAACGGCGTTCAGGACAAGATATGGACATTTTGAGTTCATGGTCCTGCCATTTCGACTCTCCAACGCGCCAGCAACTTTCATGACTATGATGAACACCATATTTCAGCCCATGTTGGACAGATTTGTGGTGGTATTCATCGATGATATCCTTATCTACAGCAAGACCCTTGAAGAGCATGCAAGACACTTGAAAGAAGTCCTGGAAGTATTGAAGCAAAACAAGCTATTTGCGAAGGAGTCAAAGTGCGAGTTTGCCAAACAAGAAGTGGAGTTCCTAGGTCTCCACGTGACTGCTGATGGCATCAAGATGGACCCCAAGAAGACCACGGTGGTGGAGGAATGGCCAACCCCCACGACCAAGAAAGAACTCCAGTCATTCTTGGGATTTGCCAATTGGTACAGGAGATTCATCCATAGCTTCTCGCACATAGCAGCCTCTCTCACGGGTCTACTGAAGAAAAACAAGCCATATGTTTGGACCAAGAAAGAGGAGGAAGCATTCCAACAACTGAAGCAAAGATTGACGACATCCCCGGTGCTCACTCTCCCAAGTCCAATCCCAGATTGGCCCTTCCACGTCATCATTGATGCATTTTTTTATGCAATAGGAGCAATCTTGCTTCAAGACCAAGGCAAGGGCCTGCAGCTCATTGCCTACGAGTCAAGGAAGCTAAATCCAGCCGAGCAAAATTATACAACCACGGAGCGATAGGCGTTGGCGATTGTACATGCCTTGAAGGTTTGGCGCTGCGACGTTGAAGGGCGCAAGGTGCTGGTCATGACGGACCACGAGGCACTGAAGCACCTCCAGACGCAGCCGTATCTCTCAAGGAGACAAGCAAGATGGAGCGGATACTTGCAACAATACAACATCACAATTCAGTACCAGCCCGGCAAGACAAACCCGGCTGACCCCCTCTCAAGACTGCAATTAAATGCAGTGATGGTATCCCTGAAGACAGATCTGGATGTTCGATTTTCAACCGCCTATGAAAGAGACCCTTACTACAAGAACGGAGAAGCAGCCTTGGACCCATACAAGAAGCAAAAAGGCAATTATTTGGTGAGGCAAGACACGGGCCATAGATGTGTTCCTAATGNTACGGGCCAGAGATGTGTTCCTGATGACTTAGACCTCCGGCTCTTGCTTCTACGAGAAGCACACGACAACCCTCTTGGAGGACACTTTGGGATACTCAAGACCACGAGCGTTCTAGCCAGGACTTATTGCTGGCCAGGCATGTCTAAGCAAGTCAAGGAGTACTGCAGGAGCTGTGACACAAGCCAAAGAATCAAGCCATCATCGCAAAAGGCGGGAGGACTCCTCCAGCCACTACCAATCCCCAAAAGGCAATGAACAGACATCTCAATGGACCTTATCGTGGACCTGCCCGTGACACCTCGAGGCCATAATACAATACTCACGGTGGTGGACAGACTTGCCAAGATGGCTCTTTTTATTCCCATGACGACTAAGGCTACAGCACCACAGCTTGCAAGACTCATCTTTGACAACACCTTCCGACTCCATGGACTACCATCAAGATTTGTGTCGGATAGAGATCCGAGATTCACAAGCCATTTCTGGAAAAATCTTTTCAAGAACTTGGGTACATCGCTGGACATGTGTACTGCCTACCACCCACAATCAGATGGGCAAACCAAGCGTATGAATCGTACCCTAAAGACCTCTCTAAAGGCCTACGTGTCTACCTTGGAGCAAGACTGGGACATGTACTTGACCCCCTTGGAGTTTGCCTACAACAACACTACGCAGGCCTCTACCCAAGAGTCCCCATTCTTCCTCAACTATGGCTTCCATCCAACCACGCCGCTGAGCTTCACGGCTGGCCATGATGAAGTACCTGCAGCCACAGGTTTTATGGAGACATTAGAAGCAGCCCTTGCAGCAGCCAAAAAAGCTCTACAACACGCACAAGATGCTCAAGCAAGAGTCGCAAACAGGTCCAGAAGAGAAATTACGTACAGAGTGGGTGACAACGTGTTACTATCATCCAAGAATATTTCCCTGAAGAACAGGCCTGCCGGCAGCAAGTTCTCTCCCAAGTATTTGGGACCCTTTAAGATTATCCAGCAAGTCAATCCCGTTCCTTTCAAGCTAGAACTTCCCCAGACTATGCACATCGACCCCGTATTCCACGTTTCCCTCTTCAAGCCATATGTGCAACCCGACAACAAGTTCCCAGGACGAGTGACAACCCCACCAGCCCCAACAATAGTGGATGATCATTTGGAGTACGAGGTGGAAGACATAGTGGCTATGAGAAATTTCAGGAGACAACAACAACACTTGATCAAGTGGAAAGGATATCCAGATTCAGAGAATAGTTGGGTGGCGGCGCACCACCTTGACAAAGTTCAGAGAAAGTTGAAGCACTTCCATGCCGCCAATCCCCATCTTGGACCAGCCCCAAGTCTCTCTAATAGAAGCCCTAAGACTTCAGGGAGGCAGCCTGCCACCATCAAGAAGCAGCTGAAGACCCCTTGGAGGCAGCTCGCAAGAACCAAAAAGAGGAAAAAATGACATTAGACACTCTTCTCTTCTCGCAGTTTCTGGACAGCAACCTAAAACTGCTACCGTTGACAGGTCTCTACATATTAAATTCTGAAATTTTATTTGGCTGTAGTCCATGAGTTGTCGGTCATTTAAATCTCAAGTTTGCTTACTTTGAAGCATTGGCAAGAGAGATATGATTCTCTGAGTAGAAGGGGGTCAGGCTGCTGGCATTATTAGGGCAGAATATGCCTTCTGACATTGTGCCCTCTCCTGAAGTTGAAATGCTCTGAAAATCATGACTATGGTAAAAACCCTTACTGCGCCTACTTAGAGACTGATTTTGCAAAATTTTAAGAAGTATAAAAGGACTTATGATTTTCAGAAGTTTCTGCATAGATTTGGAGGAGTGCCTACTCTCTTAGCTCTCAACGACACTCCAAACTGCATTCTCAACACCTGTACCTGCTTAGTGTGGTCAAGGAAAAGCTTGGTCCCGTTTGGGTCGATCCATATTTGGTGGTGCACCGTGTCGGTCAGTATGCTTACAAACTGAACATGTCAGCAGAATACAAGGGTCACCCAATATTTAATGTCTCTTTCCTAGAACCATACATCAAGGGTGACACACTGTTCACAGGTTGGTAACCTGTCCAACCGGGATCGGTCCCCGCTCTCCGGGATGGTGACCCTGAGGAGTATGAAGTGGATGAGAGTTTAGAAGCTTGCTCTGTCCGTCGATCATCTAAACATGTCATGAAATATCTGGTCCGAGGGAAGGGTTACGATGCCTCTGGGGACACTTGGGAATTTAAGGACCATATGACCAATGCCAAAGGGGCGTTCAAACACTTCTACCTTTGGAAGGCTGGGAGCCCTCCTTAACTGTCATTTCAGTTGACATGGGAAGGTGATTGGAGGTCCTGTCTCCACTTAAGTTGGAGGGGAAATGTGCCCGAAAGTGACAATTAGTGACAGAAAGTGACAGTAAGTGACAGTAAGTAACAGTTGCGACAGACAGCCCACCTTATTCATTAAGTTGGAGGGAGTGGGAACACACCCCGGGAACCAGCCGATTGTTTTACATAACCATTCTTCACACTCAACTCTGCTCACACTCAACTGTGCTCACAATCACTCCTCTCTCACGCACACTCCCACGTTCCATTTACTCACACCAGGTACTGCATACCCGATAACTCTCACTACTATGTTCTAACTTGTCAAAGTGCCCAATGATTGTGCAAGAAATTACAACTTCACTAACTCCATTTGTGTTATGTTTGAGCACGATGACCCAGACTTTTGAACTCAAGAGGAAAAGAAGAACGAACGAGGCATAGGCGGAGTACAAGGAATTCCACGGCGACATCGAATCGTCCTCCATATCTTCTTAGGAATCAGAGCAACTTCAACTGCAGCGTGAGACTCGGAAGAAGAAGAATGAGGAAGAACAAGCGAGGCTGAGGCAAGAAGAGCAGGACAAAAAAGCTGTTGAGGAAGCCAAGAAGGCAAAAGAAGACAGGCAAGCTGAGGAGAGGCGGAAGCAGCAAGCTGAGGAAGAAGAGAGGAGGATTAAAAGCTATCGTTACACAGTGATGGGCAAGGGCTTTGATCTTTTGGAGGAAGCCTCAAGTATGCCCAGAGAAGCCGAAGTGAGTCAAGGGACACATTGCAGCGGGAGGGGGAGACATCCCCAAACTTTGACAAGTACATAGAGGCCAGCACAGGGCTCCTACTGTACCATGACTATGCCAAGATGGTAGGATATACGGTCCGGGAGGCCAAGGCACTGGCCCAGGTAAACGAATCTGAAGCTGTGCCAATACCTGGAATCTGGGGCATAGACAGGGTCATCAGTTTGATCCTTATGGAGTCAAACAGCTTCAAGGATGCCACTTCCTACAACCACTTCAAGACTATGTACAATGAGGTGGAGAGAAGAAGTTGGGAGTTCTTAGCAAGGAAGACCAGCCAGCTAGACTTTTCGGGACACTGGTACCCTTGCACTCTGAAGAGGACAAACCCTGCTTTCTTCCTGCACCCTATTGACTGGCGCTAGATGACCATCAACATGAGGGACCAGCTAAATGACAGAGCTGAGAAAGACAATTTCCTGGCAGACTTGAGGGGAAGATAGTGCTGCCACCTCACATCGCAGCATGGGACCCAAGACTGGATGGAGTCAGGGATTGCATGAGCGAGGAGACACAGGAAGATAGGACCAGGGCTAGAGATTCTTTCTCTAAGGGGAAGCATGCTTATGCCAAATGAGCAAGTAAGCAGGGGGAGAAAGATCTATATGCGGTGAGGACCCAACAATCCCCACCAGCACCCAAAAGGGGGAGGTCAGTGGGGTACTCTTTTTCTCGGGAACGGCTGGAGGAGATGACGAGAGAAACTCTAGAAGTCTGAGAAAAACAGGAGGATGAAGAGGAGGAAGACGCAGGAGAGGAGTCTAGCCCCGCTGAGGTACAGACCTCTGCTACATCCCCCACTCTTCAGAGGAGTGGGCGGTCCTTGGCGCAGGCAGCCGTGTAGCAGCTTGGGGATACCAGCCCACCAGGGAATCCAGAGCTCCAGTAGCTGGGAAGTTTTAGCAGGAGGAGTTCGACCCCAGGAGGTGAGACCCAGGCAAACAAGACAGACAAGAGAGCTGCCAAGAAGGGCTGCCAAGGAGGCAGCCAGAGGGCAGCCAGCGTCCCCCTCTCATAGAGGCCATGTCCCCTTGGCCCATGTCATGCAGCACCCTTCTGGCATGCCAGTGTATGTCTCTGTCAGTTTGAGAGACGCATAGGAGAGGGCTGTCTCCATCAACTTGCAGACTGTGCAAGAGGGGGCTGCCCAGTTGCTACGTTCCCCTCTCGGTTCACCTTGGTCTGAGCTCCCGGGTTTCAGAAGACCAGCAGATAAGAGAAGGAGGTCCAGGTTGTAATGAATCTTGCTTATTCAAGATTGATATATTTCATTTAGTTATACAAGATCAGAGATAGGTGGAAGCGTGTGAAATCAGGGAGCGATCTTCGCCCTTATAATGAATTCCGTTTACTCATCTATAACCCTTGACTCACTCATCGTAGTGTGCCATAGTTGCACACTAATTCAAGACACAAGACAGAGGCGAGCTTGAGGACTAGAGCTTCTCCTATAGAAACTCATGGCCTCTTGCCTACCAGGCATACAAGCATGTATGAGCACATACACAACATCAGGGGACTGAAAAGCAAAGGTGCTCTCATTCAGATGACCATAAAGTAGCTAAAACACATCCCACAGACTTAGGTGCAAAACCATAGGATATGTCCGCTGTGTGACCCCAAAATGTCAGAGGGCATAACTCTATTGATACTACCTTAAATTGAGCAAACTTAACGGAAACGGATGCATCTTGACGAGACCTTTCCGCAAAGTCCTAGTTTGCTCCATTTGGAGCGCAGACAAAGCAGCCATGTCAATTCCCATGAAGGCTAGTCATTAGAACGAACCCAAAAGTGCACACATGACTTGCAAGTAGAAATCCGACTGTAAAGCCTACTGTTCAGGGATCACGAGATCCCAGCCTGCTATGTACCTAGTGACCACCTAGTTGACCACGGCGCAAGGTGCGCCGTTTCGTGGGAAACCCGTTAAATGGAGACCCACGGATCTAGGTATAACGACCATATTAATTGGTCGGTTGACTGAAGTCCTAATAATTCAATTGACTGACAACGGCTCCGCCTACCCAGGAGTTAAGCACACTGGTAGGACATCGGTTTACCGAGTCTCCATCGACCTCCCGACTTTCAGTATACTACGGTCACATGTGCCAATCTATAATAATGTTGTAAATGAATATATCTATCATCAGGGTATTGAAGCTAAGTATACTGACTAATACCAAGCGAGCTTACTATATGTCACCCTACTGGTATTATATGCTCTATATAACTGATATATACATCCCAACGAACTATAGTCATCCTGCTGACCTTTTTGACAAAGTAAGTAAACTCGCATTATGTCGACATACATTCATTTAGATGAAGTCGCACATGTGAGTATATTGACATAATACTTATTTAGTGTTGTATTTATACATGCAATTAATTTTAAAAATAATAAATTGATTCATTACACAACTCCAGATCCCGCTCCCCCGAGGATAGAGCTCCTGGTACTTAGTTTGCTGTAATCTTTGTTTGGAGTCGGTCTGCTTTTGTGTTGCATGTCAGTTACTTTGTTGCAATCAAATAATTACCAGTGTTGTCGAGTCCATAACAATTTAAGTTAGAGGGATTGTAATGAATCAGTATATTGAGTACATATAATATTCATTTAATCATAATAATTAAATAAGTCCAGCCTGCTGAACTCTAGTTAATAATAGCCTGATGGACTTTAATACTTAGTTTAATGACTTAGCCGGGAGCAGCAGGCTGAGGTCAATTAGGTCAATCTGTTGACTTAGGTCAGCTAGCTGACACATTCTTTGACAGTCAGCTGGCTGCCGTACACGGTAGTAGCGAAATTGCCTAGTTATGCATCTAAGTGTGGTATGCTAGATGAGTGGCCAGATGACACCCTTAAGGTGGATGGCAATTCAGGATGATGGGAGATGGCTGTGGATTTGGCTAGCCGAGGTCCTACCAACGTGGTTAACTCCCGGGTAGGCGGTGGCATCGCACTTTCCGTTGGACAATAAACTCATTCCATGTACATATGCTAGGTATTGGTCTCGAGTTCGGCATTTGGAAACGAGGCCAACTCTCTTATGTAGCTTACTGAGAGATATCTGAATCCAAGACGAGAAGCCATTGATGCGAACTGTCTTCTAACCTTGTGTTGTAAATAGGCACTTTTGACTCTATTTGCTTGTGTCGGTCTGGTGGGCTCGCAGGTGTGTGTGTGTCAATGCATAGAGTAGACTTGTGTTATCGTCAAAGTGGGTGGACCATCGATGTGTTGACGTTGTGTTGATTGTGTAGAAGTGTAGGGTAGTAGGACATTAGGTTTGAAGTGTCGATGAGTGTGAGGCAGGTGAGCAACCGCCAAGTGAATATAGGCGCTGTAAAAGAAGATGTACGGTGAACTCTTGAGTGTAAGAAAGAAGAAGAGTCTCCGAGGAAAGTGTGTGTGCAAGATTTGTGCTAAGTGCTTGATCTGCTATAGGTATGTGTGGCCTTGTTTGTGTGACGAAAGGAAGTTGTCTGTGTGACCAGCTAAGTCTGTGTGGCCTTGTCTGTGTGACGAAAGGAAGTTGTCTGTGTGACCAGGTAAGTCTGTGTGACTTGAAGAGAGAAGAAGCTGCCCGTGTGACCAGCTGAGAGAAAGTGCGTTAAGAAGAAAGAGATGGATGAAAAAGATTTACAACATGGTATCAGAGCAGGCGATTCGAGGATGCCGCACTTTGATGGGAAGAGTACAGAGTACTTTGTGTGGTCAATGAAGTGTATGGCGCAGTTAGCACGGTACGAGTTGAAGAACATTGTCCTCGGGACAAATACGTTGCCAGTAGAGTTGGCAGCAGGAGCATCAGCAGCAGATGTGACGACCAGAGAGAAGGAGCGTGCGAAGTGGAAGAGAAAGGAGGCACATGCCTTCTCCCTCCTGATCAAGAACTTGGGGACGGAGCCTTTGCTGAGAGTGTGCAGGCTGACAACCAGTAGAGAAGTATGGGATGCATTGAAGACATTTCATCATTCAATCAACACAGCCAGCAAGCAGATCTACAAGAGGCGGTTCAACCAATTTGTAATGGAAGATGGAGAAGGCATACAGGAGTACTTCTCCCACATGCTGAAGTTAAGTCAAGAAATGCAAGCTATTGAAGCTGAGGTAGCAGAGGCAGACCAAGTGATCCAACTGCTGATGGGACTGAAACCTGAGTTCAATATGACGAAGGAGGTGCAGCTGAACATGGATGTGAATGTCATGACACTGAGAGTGGTGGAGACCAGATTGCTGAGCAGTGAAAAGGAGATGGAGATGGTTAGAGTGAAGAAAGCAGCAGCAGCGGATCTGGCTCTGCAAATGGAGGAGATGAATTTGGCCAGCACAAGTCAAGGAGGAGGAGGGTCATCTAGCAGAGGTGGCCATCAAGGAGGAAAAGGCAAGGGGAGGAGTGAGGGTGTGCAATCACCGTGGAAAGCCTGGGCATTTGGCATCGAGTTGCACGGACTTTGTCTGTTACAGATGTGATGAGAAGGGCCACATTGCCAGGAATTGCCCACAGAGGAAGAGTGAAGGTACATCCTCTTGTGCCCATAAGGAGAATGCACATGCTGTCACTGTTGATGAAGCATACACATGTGCTGAAGAGAAGGATAGGAACATGTGGTATGTAGACTAAGGAGCCTCCAGGCACTGCACGTCACTGAGAGATCTCTTGTATGACTACAAATTGTGTGAGCCTATTCCTATTAGAGTGGGAGATGTAAATTTGCTGCAAGGGATTAGCACAGGAAAGGTAGTCGTGCATTCAAAGATTGGAAGGAAGCGGTGGAAATTCATAATGCAAGATAGTTTTGCACAATCTAGGCTTAGTGAAGAACCTGTTTTCTGTACCCAAGACTACTACATTGGGGAACAAGGTGGTGTTTGAAGGTTCTGCTTGCTCAGTTGTTACTAAGAAGGGAGAAGTTGTCCTGAAAGCACATAAGGCAGCAGTCAAGGGAAGTTTGTTTGAACTGAAGTGTGAAGCTGAGGTGGTGCGTGGACTGCAGGCCCTGGAGGCCAAAGCGGTTCTCAGCAGGAGTGGCCCAGGTTGAAGAGAAGAAGAGTGAAGACATCAACCTGTGGCATCAGAGATTGGGACATATCAATGAGCAGAAGTTGAAGAAGATGTCAAAGGATAAGCAGGGAAGACTACCAAGTTTCAGTGGGCAGCGCTTGGAGTTCTGCAGAGGGCGCCAGATGGGATAACAGTCGAGAGCAGCATTTCCAAGAGGAGGAGAGGTGAAGAGGGCCACAGAGTCCTTGGAGTTGGTCCATTCGAACGTGTGGGGGCCTGCTAGCACAGCAGCCAGGAGAACAGGGAATAAGATGTACATCATCTTCACTGATGACTATTCTCGGAAGACTGAGGTGTACTTTATGAAGCACAAGGACCAGGCATATGAGAAGTTCTTGGAGTACAAGGCAGTGGTGGAAAATTAGAGTGGGAGGAAGATCAAGACCTTGAGGACAGACGATGGAGAAGAGTATGTGAATGGGTACTTCTCAAAGTACCTGAAGGAGGAGGGGATTAGGCATCAACACACGGTGGCCTACTCTTCCGAGCAGAATGGGGTGGCAGAAAGGAAGAACAGGACGTTGATTGAGTCAGCAAGGGCTATACTGTATGCTGCAGATTTGCACGTGAGTTCGTGGCCTGAAGCGGGAAGACGGCAGCATATGTCAGTGCTAGGTTGCTATCCTTATCTCTTGGAGGAAGATCCCAGGGGAAGTTTGGAGTGGGAAGAAATTGTTTGTGCAGGAATTCAAAGTGTTTGGTTCTGCGGTGTGGTCTCATATTCCCATTGAGAAGAGGAACAAGTTGCAGCCAAAGTCGGAGAGATGTGTGTCTGTGGGGTATGCAGATGAGAGCAAGGGATATCGGGTCCTAAATGCCAGGACTGGTGAAGTGGTTGTGAGCCGAGATGTTATCGTCAACGATAGGGTGATGGATCCTGTGAACTCCAACCAGTATGAGGGGTATGTTCCAGAAGATTCGGAAGAGGAGGTAGCAGTGCAGCCTGGACTGGCTGCATTGCCAAAGGGAGTGCTGCCTGGATTGGCTGCATCTCTAGAGGGAGCTCAGGTACAGCCTGAGGAGTAGCTGCCAGCTACAGGAGGATAGGCAGAAGTGGAGAGGGGTGTTGAGCAAGAGGGAGCTGCCTCTGATTCTGACAGTGAAGTGGAGTTCGTCGGAGAGAGACCTTCAAGTGCAACCACAAAGAGACCAAGGAGAAGAGCAGGCAAGGAGCCTGCTGTAGCAGAGGAGGTTGGGAGAAGCTCCAGGTCAGCATCTGGTGCAGAGGCCTCAACCAGTGGAGAGGGTCATGCAACAAGGAGAAGCTCCACCAGACAGAGTGTGAAGCCTGTGAAGTTTGGAGTGGACGAGTATGTGGAACTCGTGAAGGAGCTGACAGAAGATGAGATGGAGTGTGAGGATGCCTATATGGTTGATGACTCTGAGCCAAAGACATATAAGGCAGCCATGAAGACAAATGCAGCAGAGCAGTGGATGAAAGGGGCAGAGTGCCCTAGTGGAAGCGTAGTAACTCACGAGGCAAGGAACTAGTTGCAATCATACTAGAGAGTGCAGCGGCATTTCACTAACAAGGTATAGGAAAAATACTCAATATTTTGAGTAGCAAGAATCTGCTCACAAAAGAACAAGGATGAAAGGTCTTGTCATTACAAACCCGTAGAAATTTACAAAAGTGAAAACTGATAAGAAACAAAGAAGTTATGCCTATTTATTATTTTCTGCCTGAATGCTCCTCTCTAGGAGGAAGCTACGCTACGGATTTTCCTAAGTGTTCGTCAAATCATCCCTTCCAGAATATTCGTGAGTAAGCCATATCAGTCTAATCTGACGTGTCGGGCCGAATTGACGTCCACATACATGCATCGACATTACTAGAATATTCTATCTTAGACGCGCTAGGCTAAACCGAAACTTCTAGGTTAATTGACCTAGTCGGCACTCCGCGTCAGCCGAACTTACGTGAAGGTTTGAATTCACACAGCGGGCCAGATCGCTCGACGCTGTCGGTCAATCCGACGGTCGCGCTCACCGCGAATTAAGGACAGTTGTCAATCGACCTCAAAAGTAATCAAACTTCAAAAATCCGTAACTCTCTCAATACTTGACCAAATTTGATGAACTTTATGTCAAAATGACCACAGAAATGCACTCTACATTAATATACAATCAAAACATACTTTTATGAAACTCAAATATGCACCTTATAAACCTATGACCTTACATCATCCCCCTCCTCAAGATGCGACGTCCTCGACGCATTCTGCAGATAACGTCTCAACTTACTCTTACAATGAGTCAAGTTGGCCTCTGGCTCCCAAGTGTTGTCGTCCGCATGGTAGCCCTTCCACTTGACCAGATACTCTTGGACAAATCGTTGACCTCCCTTGACTCGTCGATCGCCGACAATCGCCTCCACTTCATACTCCAACACATCATCGATCTCGACCGGTGGTGGCGGTGTAGGTAGTCGTCCTGGATGTCCTTTATTTGGGTTAACTTATGGCCGCAAACAACTGACATGGAACACATCATGGATACGCCAGCGTGAAGGAAGTTCCAACTTGTAGGCCACTGGATTCACCTGCTTGAGCACTACAATGGGACCTGTAAACCGTGCCCGTAGTTTCCTCTTGCCAGTGAAAGGTAGGTTCTTTGTGGACAAGAGTACTTTGTCGCCCACATGGAATGTCACTTCCCTCTTGTGCTTGTTAGCATGCTTGACCTGCTCTTCTTGTGCCTTCCGAATACACGTCTTCGCCATATCCCAAGTGTTGGCCATCTGCTCCATAAAAGCTTGTGTAGTAGGAACCTGAGTCTCCTTGGCCTTCTCCAACAAGATGTTCCCAGGATGATATACTTCTGGCCCATAAACCATAGCAAATGGTGACTGCTTAGTCGATTCCTGCATGCTGTTGTTGTAGGCAAACTCCAATCCTGGCAGCTTCTTGTCCCACTCTGAAGGGTCCTCCATAGTGAAACTCCTCAGCACCTCTTGCAGAGTTCTGTTGAGCCTCTCACTCTGCCCGTCTGTCTGAGGATGATGGGAATTGCTCATACTCAGCTTGGTCCCCATCAAAGTAAACAATGACCGCCAAAAGTTGCTAGTGAACCTTGGATCCCGATCTGAAACGATCACCTTCGGCAACCCATATAGCCTGAAAATATGATCAAAGAATAGCCGTGCCACATCTGCTGCAGTACAAGTCTCCTTTATGGGGATGAAGTGAGCCATCTTATTGAGTCTATCAGATACAACCCAAACTGCATCGTGCCCTTGACCACTCAATGGTAACGACGTGATGAAGTCCATAGCAATCTGCTCCCAAGAATACTCCGGAATAGGCAGGGGCTGCAATGTACCTCCCTTTTTTTTGATTTGGTGTCTTGTTTCTCTGGCACGCATCACAACTCCTGATCCACTCCTCGATGTCCTTGTCCATATTTCTCCAATAGTACTCCCGCTTCAGCACGCTTGCCGTCTTCTCGCGTCCAAAGTGTCCAGCATATAAGCAGTCATGATGCTCCGCAAGTAGTAAGTCTCGTAGCTCCTTGATGTCAGGTACCACCACTCTGTTGGAATCACCATCATACCATATGCCGTCCTTCTTCAGCATACTCGCGTTGAACTCAGCTGCTCCACCATCAACAAACTCTAGGTCTTCCTCATAACCTCTCTGAAGCTTCTCCTTGAAGTCCATATTCTCCTTGATGACTGAGACAGCAGCAAGGTCACACCTCCTGGATAAAGCGTCTGAAGGGTTGATCTTCCCAGGTAAGTACTCAATCTTGTGGTCCAACTGTTGCAAAAACTCCATCCACCTTGCCTGTCTTGGTGTCAATGTTGGCTGCGTCATAAACTTCTCCAAGCTCTTGTGGTCGAACTTGAAGAACACCTTCCGGCCGTCCACATAACATCGCCTGTAGTGAAACAGATAGATGAAGTACTTAGTGAAATATAATACATTATCTATTCAAGACAAGGATCTTTGAACACAAGTGGTAGCTTCTTGAAAGAGAGATGGCTTCTTGAAAGTTAAAATATTTCTGAATTTTGGCAAGTACAAGAGTGATTCTGGAATCTCTTTCTATGTTCTAGCTCTTGTTTATATACTTGCTAAATAAGTAGTTTCTAGGAAGGTGTATGTTGATGTGTTGGCACCCAACACACTCCAAAACTTGCCACCTCTTTCTAGAATAATGTACACATGTCCTTTTGACCTAAAAATGGCACATTTGACTTTTGCCACATGGAGTTCTTCTAGGTCTTTCCTCTAACTTCGAAAATGCCTTGGAAGGTTCAAAGGACATGAACCAAGTTACTAGAGTACCTATTCACACTTGAATCCACACAATACTACTCCAAATATATTTGAAAACATCAAAATATATGCAAACTAATATATAATAACTCAAATCACTACATCACCCCCCCGATAGAAAAAGCGACGTCTCGGCGCGTCAAGTCAAGTCTTACACATGTGGAGCAAACTAGTCAACAGTTTCAAGTCAGATGCCACACATGTGAAGAGGACTAGTCAAAGGCGCCAAGTCAGGTGCTACACATGTAAGGTAGACTAGGCAAGGTCGTAGGTGGTGTGACCTTATTGGCTAGCCTACTCCTTAATGATAAAGAAAATTGTACAAGTTGGCCCAGAATCTGCCGCAAATTCAAAAATTCATAGCGGCCACAGAACTGCTTCAAATCTAAAACTTTGAGTGCCAGATGGACCGCATCGGAGAACTCTACCGGGTCACCAAATTTGAGAGCGTTCTAATATCTGGACTGTCGTTGAGAGCTGAGAGATTAGGCACTCCTCCAAATCTGTGCAGAAACTTCTGAAAATCATAAGTCCTCCTGTACTTCTCCAAATTCTGCAAACTAAGTCTCAAACTGGGTGCTGTAAGATGTTCTACCATAGTCTTGAGTTTCAGAGCATTCCAAGTTCAGGGGAGGGCACAATGTCAGAAGGCATATTCTGCCCTAACAATGCCAGCAGCCTGACCCCCTTCTACTTAGAGCATCATATCTCTCTCACCAGTGCTCCAAATTGAGCAAACTTGGACTCTAAATGACCGGCTACTCATGGACTACAGCCAGGTAAATTTTCAGAATTTATTATGCAGAGACCTATCACCAGTAGCAGTTTTAGTTTTCTGTCCAGAAACTGCAAGAAGAGAAGAGTGTCTAATGTCAATTTTTCCTCTTTCTTGTTCTTGCAGGCTGCCTCCAAGGGGTCTTCTGCTGCTTCTTGATGGTGGCAGGCTGCCTCCCTGAAGTCTTCGGGCTTCTAGTAGAGAGACTTGGGGCTGGTCCAAGATGGGGGTTGGCGACATGGAAGCGCTTCAACTTTCTCTGAACTTTGTCAAGGTAGTGTGCCGCCACCCAACTATTCTCCGAATCTGGATATCCTTTCCACTTGATCATGTATTGCTGCTGTCTCCTGAAATTTCTCATAGCCACTATGTCTTCCACTTCGTACTCCAAATGATTATCCGCTATTGTTGGGGCTGGTGGGGTTGTCACACAACCTGGGAACTTGCTGTCGGGTTGCACATATGGCTTGAAGAGGGAAGCGTGGAATACGGGGTCGATGTGCATAGTCTGGGGAAGTTTTAGCTTGAAAGGAACGGGGTTGACTTGCTGGATAATCTTGAAGGGTCCCAAATACTTGGGAGAGAACTTGCTGCCGGCAGGCCTGTTGTTCAGGGAAATATTCTTGGATGATAGTAACACGTTGTCACCCACTCTGTACGTAATTGCTCTTCTGGATCTGTTCGCCACTCTTGCTTGAGCATCTTGCGCGTGTTGTAGAGCATTCTTCGCTGCTGTAAGGGCTGCTTCTAATGTCTCCATAAAATCTGTGCTTGCAGGTACTTCATCAAGGCCAGCCGTGAAGCTCGGTGTTGTGGTCGGATGGAAGCCATAGTTGAGGAAGAATGGAGACTCTTGGGTACAGGCCTGCGTAGTGTTGTTGTAGGCAAATTCGAGGGGGGTCAAGTACATGTCCCAGTCTTGCTCGAGGGTAGACACGTAGGCCTTTAGAGAGGTCTTTAGAGTACGATTCATACGCTCGGTTTGCCCATCTGATTGTGGGTGGTAGGCGGTAGACATATCCAACGATGTACCCAAGTTCTTGAAGAGATTTTTCCAGAAATGGCTTGTGAATCTTGGATCTCTATCTGACACAATTCTTGATGGTAGTCCATGGAGTCGGAAGATGTTGTCAAAGATGAGTCTTGCAAGTTGTGGTGCTGTAGCCTTAGTCGTCGTGGGAATAAAATGAGCCATCTTGGTAAGTCTGTCCACCACCGTGAGTATTGCATTATGGCCTCGAGGTGTCACGGGCAAGTCCACGATAAGGTCCATTGAGATGTCCGTCCATTGTCTTTCGGGGATTGGTAGTGGTTGGAGGAGTCCTCCCGCCTTTTGCGATGATGGCTTGATTCTTTGGCATGTGTCATAGCTCCTGCAGTACTCCTTGACTTGCATAGACATGCCTGGCCAACAATAAGTCCTAGCTAGAACGCCCGTGGTCCTTAGGATTCCAAAGTGTCCTCCAAGAGGGTTGTCGTGTGCTTCTCGTAGAAGCAAGAGCCGGAGGTCTATGTCATTAGGAACACATCTCTGGCCCGTATCTTGCCTCACCCAATAATTGCCTTCTTGCTTCTTGCATGGGTCCAAGGCTGCTTCTCCGTTCTTGTAGTAAGGGTCTCTTTCATAGGCGGCTGAAAATCGAGCTTCCAGATCTGTCTTCAGGGATACCATCACTGCATTTAATTGCAGTCTTGAGAGGGGGTCAGCCGGGTTTGTCTTGCCGGGCTGGTACTGAATCGTGATGTTGTATTGTTGCAAGTATCCGCTCCATCTTGCTTGTCTCCTTGAGAGATACGGCTGCGTTTGGAGGTGCTTTAACGCCTCGTGGTCCGTGGTGACCAGTACTTTGCGTCCTTCAACGTAGCAGCGCCAAACCTTCAAGGCATGTACAATCGCCAATGCCTCTCGCTCCGTGGTTGTATAATTTTGCTCGGCTGGATTTAGCTTCCTTGACTCGTAGGCGATGGGCTGCAGTCCCTTGCCTTGGTCTTGAAGCAGGATTGCTCCTATTGCATAGGAAGATGCATCGGTGATGACGTGGAAGGGCCAATCTGGGTTTGGACTTGGGAGTGTGAGCACCGGGGATGTGGTCAATCTTCGCTTTAACTCTTGAAATGCCTCTTCCTCTTTCTCGGTCCATGTATATAGCCTGTCCTTCTTGAGTAGATCTGTCAGGGGGGCTGCTATGTGCGAGAAGCCTTGGATGAATTTTCTGTACCAATTGGCAAATCCCAAGAATGACTGGAGTTCTTTCTTGGTCGTGGGGGTTGGCCATTCCTCCACCACCGTGGTCTTCTTGGGGTCCATCTTGATGCCATCAGCAGTCACGTGGAGACCTAGGAACTCCACTTCTTGTTTGGCAAACTCGCACTTTGACTCCTTCGCAAATAGCTTGTTTTGCTTCAATACTTCAAGGACTTCTTTCAAGTGTCTCGCATGCTCTTCAAGGGTCTTGCTGTAGATAAGGATGTCATCGATGAATACCACCACAAATCTGTCCAACATGGGCTGAAATATGGTGTTCATCATAGTCATGAAAGTTGCTGGCGCGTTGGTGAGTCCAAATGGCAGGACCATGAACTCAAAATGTCCATATCTTGTCCTGAATGCCGTCTTCTCTATGTCCGGTTCTGCGATGCGAATCTGGTGGTAGCCGCTCCGTAAGTCAATCTTCGTGAAGTACTTGGCTCCAACCAGCCGGTCCATGAGCTCATCCATGCGCGGCAGCGGGTATCGATTCTTGATGGTGATCTTGTTGAGGGCGCGATAGTCCACACACATCCTCAAGGTACCATCTTTCTTCTTGACAAATAGCACCGGGGCTCCAAATGGCGACTTGCTAGGTCGAATGAAGCCATGCTCCAGTAGCTCCTTGATTTGCTTCTTGACTTCGTCTAGCTCCGTGTATGACATTTTGAACGTAGGCCGAGAGATGGGCTTGCTTCCGGGCTCCAACTCTATCTTGTGGTCTACGAATCTTTTGGGGGGTAGGCCCTTGGGCAATTCCGGGGAGAACACTTCTTTGTAGTCCTCTAAGACTTCTTGTATCTCCTTGGGAACGGGGCTGCCTTCTTGACTCTCGATGTCTTTCTTGATGTCTTTTGGCGTGATCAAGGCCAAAAGAAGCTCGTGTCCCTTCCTCACAAGTCTCTTGAGTTGGAGGGCGGACAATAGTATCTCGTGTGCCGGCTTCTGGATGTCTTGGGTCTGGATATTCTGGATTGCGCGCAAAATACAGATTCTTGAAGTGATGTCATTCTTGATCTTGATAGTACCGGTCCTCCAATCAACTTGGGGGTTGTGCTTGGTCAACCAAGGCGTCCCTAGGATGACGTCGTACTTGCCCAATTGCATGGGGGAGAACACTACTCTATCCTTGAAGGACTTGATAGAGAGTGCCAAGGGGTACGTCTTCTTGGAAGGGGTAGTATAGGAGAATCCATCGGGCATCATAATCTCCTCGTCGTGGTCAAGAGTTCGCATAGTAATACCGTGCTTGGTGGCAAAATCTGCAGCAATGAAGTTGCCTTGAGCTCCGCTATCCACCAAGATGTGGACCTTCTCTCCTCCAAGGTAACCTCTCAAACTCATTGGGGCTGGAACGTCGTCTTCAACGGGGGTCTCCACCTCACTTGGCGTGTTGCCTTCTCGTGAAGTGGGTCTTGGGGTGGTAGGCTCCTGGCCTACCGGCGCTGTCCGTTTTTTGACAACTTTTTGGGGCATGAAAGTGCACGATGGCCCTTTTCCTTGCAATAAAAGCATAGTCCAGCCGTCATGAGAGCTTCTTTTTCAGCCGGGGAGAGTCTTGCTTTCACTCCTTGCTGGTTTCTTGCATCATAAGTGTCATTGGAGGGTCTTCCACTCTTCCGGGCAGCCGCGGGGTCCCTTTTAATAACTCCGATTTCCATGGGTGTGGGTCCAGATTCGGATGTGGAAGGGGCTGCGTACACCCGCGTCGTCGGTACCCGTGAAGATGAAGGCACGGAGTGCTTGAAATCCAAGGTATCCACCTTTTGGGCCACTTCAATGATCTTTGAGAAGTCCGTCAAGTCGCGTAACTCCACTTCCTTTGCCACCTTGGGTTTGAGGCCAAAGATGTAGCGGTCAATCTTCTCCTCGAGAGACATGTTGGGGATCTCAAGAGTGAGGGCGTGAAATCTGGATGTATACTCTTGAACGGACGTCGTTTGCTTGAGATGGTGGAGCTTTCCTCGGGCAATCTTCTCCGCATTGATGGGCATGAATTGCTTCTTGAGGGCCTCACGAAAATCTGCCCATCTTGCATATGATGGTGGGGGCTCTTGGCCGAGCATGGGGTGCGCCATAGCTTGATATATAGCCGCTTGATAGTTACGCCACCATGATGTTGCTGCTCCTCTAAGTAAGGTAACGGCAAAGGGAACGTAGTCCTCCTCGGGTACTTCAAGGAATGCGAGGTACGTCTCCACTTGGTAGAGCCATAAATTCAGGTTGGCACCTTTCCCGGGGTTGAAAGTGTCGGGTTTGCCGGGCTTGATGAGTTTCCTTGCTCTCGTTGGCTCTTGTGGAGGCGCTTGAGCCGGGGCTGGATTTTGAGCATTGCTCGCAATAGGGGCAACCATGGCAGCCATAGCTTCTCTTGACGCTTGCACGGTTGCTTCATAGGTGGCCAAGCCCACTTGGTTGTGGACGGTCATTAGGAAGGCTGCCCACTCATTTGCGGGAACTCCTTGTGGTGGGGTCAACTTTGCTATAGCGGCTGCCACGGGATTTGACGGTGCTCCTCCTTGTGGTGCTTCTTGTTGTTGGAGATTTCCTTGAGTAGGCTCTCCCATCGACGCTGGAGGAGGGTGTGCTCCTCCTTGTGGTGCTTCTTGTTGTTGCAGATTTTCTTGAGTGGGCTCTCCCATCGGCGCTGGAGGAGGGTGTCTTGGAGAGGAAGGGCTTCCTTCGAAAGCTTGCTGTTGGTCTTGAGGATCGGCCATCTTCTTGTGCTACCAAAGTGCCTAGCTCCGATACCACTGTAGTGAAACAGATAGATAAAGTACTTAGTAAAACAGAATACTTTATCTATTCAAGACAAGGATCTTTGAACACAAGTGGTAGCTTCTTGAAAGAGAGATGGCTTCTTGAAAGTTAATATATTTCTGGATTTTGGCAAGTACAAGAGTGATTCTGGAGTCTCTTTCTATGTTCTAGCTCTTGTTTATATACTTGCTAAATAAGTAATTTCTAGGAAGGTGTATGTTGATGTGTTGGCACCCAACACACCCCAAAACTTGCCACCTCTTTCCTTTTGACCTAAAAATGGCACATTTGACTTTTGCCACGTGGAGTTCTTCTAGGTCTTTCCTCTAACTTCGACAATGCCTTAGAAGGTTCAAAGGACATGAACCAAGTTACTAGAGGACCTATTCACACATGAATCCACACAATACTACTCCAAATATATTTGAAAACATCAAAATATATGCAAACTAATATAATAACTCAAATCACTACATCGCCAAATCCTCAAAGCCTGGATAATAGCCAACATCTCCCGCTCGTGTGCTGAATAATTCTGCTCGGTAGGACTCAACTTCCTGCCCTCATATGCCACAGGTTGCAATCCTTGGCCTTGGTCCTGGAGAAGAATGGCTCCCACTACAAAATTTGATGCATCCGTGATGATGGTGAAAGGAAGCTCTAGACTGGCAATTGCCAACACAGGTGCCTGTGTCAACAGCTCCTTAATCTTCTCGAAGGTTTGCTGCTCCTTGTCACCCAATAGCCACTTCTCCTGCTTCTTCAACATGTCCGTGAGCGGTGCACACACCTTGGCAAATCCTTCGATGAAACGTCGAAAATAATTCGCCATGCCGAGGAAACTCCTGAGTTGATGAATATCAGCAGGTACCGGCCAATCTCTGACTGCTTGCACCTTCTTCTGCTCCACCTTGACTCCTTCAGCTCCCACTATGTGCCCAAGAAACTCGACTTCCTTAAGACAAAAGTCGCACTTGCTCATCTTCCTGTATAACTTCTGATCTCTCAAGACCTCCAAAACCTTCCTCACATGCTCCACATGCTCTTCCAAGGTCTTCGAATAGATCAGGATGTCGTCCAAAAATACCACCACAAATTGGTCCAAATAGGGTCTGAAGATACTATTCATGAGTCCCATGAATGTAGCAGGTGCATTAGTCAATCCAAAAGGCATGACTGTGAACATCTCAGCACGCTTCTTCTCTTGAGCAGTTGGGCTCTGCTCCTTCTGAGCTAGGGGATCAGACACCACTACTTGCTCCTCCGGCGATGTACATTCGCCCAGGCTGTTAGGATTCACGCTTGCTCCATCTGATGACCTGGCCAGGGCCACCGAAACAAGGTACATCTCCTTCACCTGATTCGCCCTGCATAGCTGCTTAACTTGCAGGCTTGACAGAAAACAATTACTTGTGGTCGTATCTACCTCCACCTGTTTCGCTGTCTCCATTTGACCATCACGCCCTTGGACCTTCACTTGTCCTGTGCTCCAGTGCACTTGAGGGTTGGCTTTTCTTAGCCATGGTCGGCCCAATATCACCTCATGGTGACCTAACTCTGCCTGCTCCATAACTTTAGTACTCTGGTGCCTCGCTACTTCCACGTGAATAGCTTCCGTAGGTGCACCACACTTGAGTTTCTGCTCATTTGCCAAAATTGCCTCCTAAGGCTCATAATTCTTCTGCACAAGGATTTGCCACTCTTTCACCAGCTTCTTGTGCACAAAATTTGCACTTGCGCCACTGTCAACCATACACTTCGCCTTGTTGCCGTCGACTACTCCTTCCACGATGATAGGCTTGTCAACGTCTTGTCCTTTGCTTCTCGGCAGGCTCCTGGAGATAACCTCCTTGTGAGTTCTCGTCTTCACGCCAGTAGACACCCCCGAACGACTTACTGGCGCCCTCCTTTTTCCTGCTGTTGAGGTTGCTTCGCCTTCACATGACAGTCTTGAGCCAGATGTCCAAGCTTGCCGCAATTGTAGCAGGGTCCTCTCGCCTTAAAATTTTGCTGCTTGCGCTGGTACTGAACAAGGCCCAACTCCATAGGTACTGGACCTTGTCCACTCGTGCTTGGCTCTTGAGATCCGAAGTGTCGATATCCTCCAAAATTGTGGCTGCCCCACTGCCTCTGGCTATACTCCACAGCGTCGACCCTTGTTGCCAATGCCATCATTTCTCCAAGACTGGTAGGGTCCTTGAGCGCCACTTCCTTGGCCACAGTTGGCTTGAGTTCCCTCTTGAACTTGTCCATCATCTCCGACTCGTGCATGGATGGACATTCAAGCACCAGCTCGTTGAAGCGCGAGACATACTCTTGAACGCTTGCTCGTTGACGAAGGCGCACCAATAGGTCTCGAGCGGTAGCCTCGGTTGCAATAGGTTGAAATTGCCTCTTCAAGCCTTCAAAGAGCTAATCAACAGTAGCAGGAACTCCAGACAACTGCTCTTCTCATTCATACCAAGCTCCAGCACTCTTCTGCAGCAAAGTTATGACAAAGGTGACTTGCCTGTCGGGCGTAAGCGCAGAGTACTCCATAAATTTCTTCACTCTAAAAATCCATTGATGAACAGGCGGCGATCCACGCTCTCCAGTATAAACTTCAGGCTTAGGCGCACGCACTCCTGGTGCGGGTGGAATAACTGGTTGCACCACTGGGTTAACATGAATTGGTGGCACAACGGGTGCAGGTGCCGAACTCGTCAAAGCGGCGATCCCCATAACAACTCGCACCATTCTCTCCACCTCCGCGCGCATATTTTGTTGAAATTGGGTGTAGACTTCTTTTCCAATTGCATTCGCCATTTGCCTGAGCATCGCCTACATCTCTTGTTGCTCTCTAGTCAACGTTGGTGCTGCCTGCAGCCCGGCGCGCTCAACATGCTCGACATGTTCGCCTCCTCCAGCTGCCGACTACGACTCCATAATATAATATGCAAACTAGCCCAGCTTCAATACCAGATAAAAGGGGCAGAGTGCCTTAGTGGAAGCGTTGTAACTCACGAGGAAGGGAACTAGTTGCAATCATACTAGAGAGTGCAGCTGCATATCACTAACAAAGCTTAGGAAAAATACTCAACATTTTGAGTGGCAAGAAACTGCTCACAAATGATGTAGGATGAAAAGCCTTGTCATTACAAACCCGTAGAAATTTACAGAAGTGAAAACTGATAAGAAACAAAGAAGTTATGCCTATTTATTATTTTCTTCCTAAATGCTCCTCTCTAGGAGGAAGCTACGCTACGGATTTTCCTAAGTGTTCGTCAAATCGTCCCTTCCAGAATATTCGTGAGTAAGCCAGATCAGTCTAATCTGACGTGTCGGGCCGAATTGACGTCCACATACATGCATCGACATTACTAGAATATTCTATCTTAGACGCGCTAGGCTAAACCGAAACTTTTAGGTAAATCGACCTAGTCGGCACTCCGCGTCAGCCGAACTTACGTGAAGGTTCGAGTTCATTCTAACGGGCCAGATCGCTTGACGCTGTCGGTCAATCTGACGGTCGCGCTCACCGCGAATTAAGGACAGTCGTCAACCGACCTCAAAAGTAATTAAACTTCAGAAATCCGTAACTCTCTCAATACTTGACCAAATTTGATGAACTTTAATTCAAAATGACCACAAAAATGTACTCTACACGACTATACAATCAAAACATACTTTCATGAAACTCAGAAATGCACTTTATAAACCTATGACCTTACAATTTCTGTACTATCTCATAACAAGTCTTGACACCTAGGCCAAACAGAGCTGAGAGGTATAAGTAGGAGTGCCAAGTTCCAAGCTTCATGCATGCGCAGAGAATCATAGTTGGGACATCTAAACATCTATTGAGGATGCTTGCAAAGCATGGTAGAGTGTTGGTAGAAATGAACGGAGCTAATAGATGCCCAAGATTCTCCTATAGGTCTACATTTATCCGAAAGAGGGGCTTCCACTGTGAAGCGTCCTAGGAAGCAACTACGCCTTTTAAAGTAGTGCTCCACTTACTTGTGCAAGGCCTGATGTACCACTTTGAGGCGGAAACTCTAAGAAACAAGAGCTGGATGCAAAGCTCAATGAGTTTGTCGTGGAAGTGCTCGAGGGCAGAAAGAAAGAGCATCATCCAGGTAGAGAAAGACGAAACGTAGGACGTCTGTTGAGATTGAGAACGTCTATTAGGTCGTCCATTCCCTCATCACTATCGTCATCTAGAAGATGGAAGAAACTAATATTGACGACAACTTCCTCATCACTATCAAATATTTATTCTAGTGATTGTCGCGCGGCATGAGCACATACAACAAAATCCTCAAGGCTATCACCCGAGCTGCTATCACCCGAGCTGCTACCAGATTCATGGCTGCTCCTGGACGTTGGTCTTTCTTGGAACATTGGTGTGAATGAAAGTGAGGGCGCTGTGATAGATGTGAGGGAGGCATCAGCTTGGGTCGCGACCAAACAAGACGGCGAGGTGAGTCGGCAAGCAAATGGAATGTAATTTTGACGGTGAACGTGGTGAGAGATGACGGGCAACCTGTCCGTTCCATACGGTTGAGGTCCTTGAAAACTTCTCTGTAGCCTTGACCGAGGGTCGGTGCGTGTCAGTGTTCCTCTCAAGAGAGGATGGCAGTGCTGTGCATTTGCATTGCTGCTTTCGGGTGGCTTTTGGAAACTGAAATCTGCAAGGATTTGACAGGTCTGGAGGAAAAACTGTGCCATAGGGAGTGCGTCACAAATGTGACGAACTTTTTGTCAACAATACCAAGGTTTCAACGACTCCGATTCCAGAAAATCTTCTAATGCTTAAGCGCTGTCAGAAGTTTGCTGACACCCTGTCAAAAGTCCAACACAACTTGCACAAATCCCAGGAAAATCATCAAAAATACGGTAATCAACACCGTCGGGAGCTGACATTTTCGAAGGGCAATTTGGTCACATTGCATTCTCAAAACCTGTACCTGCGTGGTGTGGTCAAGAAAATGCTAGGTTTGGTCTGGGTCGGTCCATATTTGGTAGTGCGTCGTGTTGGTCAAAATGCTTACAAACTGAACATGTCAGCGAAATACAAGGGTCACCTAGTCCTTAATATTCCTGGAACCATACATCAAGGGTGACACATTGTTCACTGGTCGGTTACCTGTCCAACCGGGACCGATCCCCGCTGTCAGGGATGGTGAGGAATATGAGGCTGAGGAGATTTTAGAAGCTCGCTCTGTCCGTCGATCATCTAAATATGTCATGAAATACCTGGTCAGATGGAAGGGTTACGATGCCTCTGGGGATACTTGGGAATTTAAGCACCATTTGACCAATGCCAAAGGGGCGTTGAAATGGTTCCACCTTTGGGCGGCTGGGGCACCTCCCTAACTGTCATTTCAATTGACATGGGAAGATGACAGGAGGTCCTGTTTAAGTTGGTGGGGAAAGTCAATGACAATTAGTGTGCGAGAAAGGGACAGTTATTGAATCCTAAGTGTCAGCATAGTGACAAATGGGACAGCCAGGCCCACATTTAGCAAAGTTGGCGGAATGAAAAAGGGACTCGCACATCAACACATCACTTAACTCACCCTGCACACACATTCATTCTTTTATTTTTCATCGCACTGCAGCTACGTGAACTCCTAGCAATCACCCTGTAAGGTAAACGGGAACAAACCCACCATAATAATACAAACTTGCTTCTCTTTCTCCAACTTCTGTGACAAAGATTGACATCCTACAAACTTGTGCCCTGGTTACATGTGCAAGATGGCTCCCACCACACAAAAGGAAGACAGAAAGCGCAAGGCAGAAGAAGCCAGGAGGACAATGGAGCAATACCAGAAAGAGCTGGCGGCAACGTCCCTCACCAGGAGAAAACAAGAAAGGTCCGCAGAGAACAAGAGGTGGCGGAGGAAGCACAGAGGAAGAAGGAGCACGAGGCGGAAAACCTCAGGAAAGCTGAGGAGGAGAGACAAAAGAAACAACAAGAAGAAGCGGCGGCAGCAGAGGAGGAGAGAAGGAAGAAGGTTGAAGCTGACAAGCAGAAGAGCCTGGCCACTTACAAATATACTGTGGTGGGTGGCCAAACCTTTGATAACCTGAAGGAAGCATCACTGGCAACCCAGGAGATCAACAAGCTGGAACAGACAACACTTCCACAGAGAGAAGGAGCTGAAGCATTGGATAGGTACGTTGAGACACACACTGGTGTGGTCCTCTACAAAGATTATGCCAAGATGGTGGGATATACAGCAGAGCAAGCCCAATACCTTGCAGCTGATTTGGAGAACAAGCTAGCTCCAGAACCTGGAATAGTGGGAGATCAGAGACTCATCAGGATGGTGAGCATGCAGCCCGATAGCTTTAAGGATACGGTATTCTACCTCACACTACTGCCAACTTCCAATGAAGTTGAGAGGAGGAGTTGGGAGTACTTGGCCAGGGAAGCAGGGCAGCAGATGTTCTCTCCCCACTAGTTCCCTTGTAAGTTGAAAAAGGTTGAGCATGGACCAAAGTACTACCAGCATCCCACAGACTGGAGGTGGATGACCGTCACCAACAAAAAGCAGGAGTATGACCGAGCCCAACCAGATGACTTCCACTATGGGCTAGACGGCTACCTCATCCTACCACCTCACATTGCCCCTTGGGACCCCAGGCTGAATGACTGCCTGAGTAATATGGATGCGGAGACCAAAGAGCACAAGAGGAGGGGAAGAGACTATTTCTTTAAAGGGAAGCATGCCTTTGTCAAATGGGCGAAGAATGCTGGCAAGATAGTTGTCAGCAGGCTAAAGGCCAAGCAACCTCCAGCTCGTCCTAAGAAAGGGCGATCAGTAGATTTTTCCATGTCTACCAGAGAGCAAGATGACTTAGTGGACGAGACCCCTACCCTCTCAGAGGAGGATGAGGAAGACCAACAAGGCAGAGGAGAAGCATTAGGAGCTGGTACTCAGGAGACCCAGGGGCAGGCAGGAGCAGGGATTCCTAGGGAGCCAAAATCAGGTGTATGGAACGTGATCCTTGTCATGGAGGCAACAAAACCCCGCACTCGTTCCCCCAACCCACCTGCCCAAGCAGGGGAAGAAGCTGATCTGACTGTACTTGGCAGCAGAGAAAGGCAGAAAACCCCAGAGGATCGGGGTGCCAAGAGAGGGACACGCGCGGAGTGGCCAGAGGTATGCCGGCCTCCCCCTTTGCTCAGGGACATGTACCTCTTGCCAATGTATTTCAGCATTCTACTGGAATGCCCGTCTATGTGGGGATCAACACCCAAGTGGTTAAAGAGCAGGCTACAATCCTTCGTTCTCTTCGAGGTCCGACTTTAGAACAAACAGGGTTCTTAGAAGGCCAGCTGACAGGCCTAGAGGGTTGTCCAGATTTAGGTCCAGATCTCTGTATCCTGATCTTGGAGTCCCAGGAATAACCCCCTAGACATCAAAACCATCCTCCAGTCAAGCCTTGCTGGAGGTCTCTCTATTCGCACCCCACAACGGAAGTGGACTGAGGGTGGAGATGACAGTCCACTCTCACTAGTGATCCCCACAGCTAGGCAACAGTGTTGAAGCAAGAGGCAGGCGGTGGGGGGTTAGTTTTGTTAATTCCTTGACCAGATAATTCTACAATTTAGTGTTGTCGAGGCGAGAACAAGTTAAGTTGGAGGGATGGTAATGAATCAGTATATTGGTAGATATAATATTGGTGGGTATAATATTCATTTATATATAAGAGTTAATTAGGTTCAGCCTGGTGAACTTTAGTTAATATTCAATCTGCTGGACTTTATGAAAATTATCAGTTTAACGACTCTGCCGGAAGCAGCAGGCTGAAGTCAACTTAGGTCAGCTTGTTGACACATTCTTTGACAGCCAGCTGACTTCCGTACTCGGTAGCAGCAAACTGCCCAAATATGCATCTAAGTGTGGTATGTTAGATGAATAGCCAAAGGACATCCTTAAGATGGATGGCGATTCGGGATGATGGAAGATGGTGGTGGATTTGATGGTAGGCGGTGCCATCGCACTTGCCGTTGAACAGTAAACTCATTCCATGTGCATATGCTAGGTATTGCTCTCAAGTTCGGCATTCAAAAACGAGGCCAACTCTCTTGTACAGCTTACTGAGAGATATCTAAATCCAAGGCGAAAAGCCATTGATATGCACTGTCTTCTAGCCTTGCTTATGTATGAGTATACTGATTGCATTATTGATGCTAGTTTACTTGCATTTGACTTGCGAATATTGTCCATTGCTAGTGTGTTGTCTTTTGCTGTTTAAATCAATTAATAGATAATACCATAAAGATTACTCGCTGATATGAAGATCTTCATTAATTGTTAATTGCCTATTTGGTAAGTCGATTCATTACATTTACCATGTAAGTATGCTCTCCACTGTTTGAGTACATGAATGACAACCAGCAGCTCTTTATCATGCACATAATAATTTATCTCAACTTGATCAAATTTCATAGACTCATACAGCATAGGGTGCTACTCCTGCTTTACCTTACCATCTTTCGTGGTTTTGTCAGCAGGCTGCAACAGAATAGCACCTATGGCAAAGTCAGAAGCATCAATAACCACCTGCACAAGTTTGCTGAGGTCATACATAGCTAAGACTAGGGCAGAACAGAGAGCGTCTTTAAAGGTCTAGAAGGCAGCTTGCTGCTCTTCCCCCCACTCATACCCTATGTCCTTAGTAAGGTCAGTCAGTGTACTGGCCTTTGTAGAATAATTCTCAATAAATTTCCTATAGTAGTTAGCCAACTCGAGGAACGATTCAACTTCCAAGACAAACCGTAGTACTGGCCAGTCCCTTATGGTCTAGACTTTCTTAGGATCTACACTGATGCCTTCCTTATTGACAACATGTCCTAAGAATTCAATGCTCTCCTTATAGAGATCACTATTACTCATTCTGGCATATATGATATAAATGATTCTTTCTTAGAGTGTCGATTACTGTCTTCAAGAGTTTAGCATGCTCAACTTCATTTTTAGAGAATATTTTTTTATCCTCCAAGAAGACTTGCACAAACTTATCCAAGTACGGCCAGAAAATGTCATTACGCAGTCTTGTATTCATCTCCCTCAGCAATTCTGATTTAATGATAATCACTCTTGCGATCTATCTTACTAAATATTTTAGCACCAGACAGGGGATCAAGCAAGTTCTCAATTTTGGATAAAGAATACTCGTTCTTTACTGTGATTATGTTAAGAGCAATGTAATCCACACACATTCGCATACTGCCATCCTTTTTCTAACAAGTAAGATGAGTGCGACATAAGGTGATAATTGGAAAAAATATAACCATTTTCCTCCAGCTCTGCAATCTATGTTTTTAACTCTTCACTCTCCACATAAGACAAGCCATATGTGCGTTGCCAAGGTGGCTGACTTCCAGGTAATAAATCAATCTTATGATCTACTTCCCTCTTAAAGGGCACTCCTGGAGGCATGTTCAAAACATCAATTTACTGAGCAACAATTTTTGCAGTAGTAGGGTTCTTCTGAGGGCTCACCTATTTCTCAACCACTTCTTCAGGTTGAGGAGGTACCTCTCTTAGCAGCAGACATAAGATTTTGTCATTCTTCTGGTTCCAGCTTTCGATAAATTCCATTGCATTCATTAATTTGTATCCCCCTAAAAGCCTCTTCTTTTCCTTCATTTGCCATCCATATAGGCCAAGAGGAAGAGTACTGGTGGGTGCCCCGTTAGTCTGCCCATCATTTGCTCCTCTCACTTTAACTGTACTTCTGCTCCAACACACTTCAGCTTGATGTCTATACAACCAGGACCTCCCTCGCACGAGATCATAAAAGCCAGTGTTGAGTACCTCAAATGTAAGCGTTTCAGTTAGAATTGCAATGCCAGAACCTCACTGGACCTCAATAAGCTTGGTTATAATTCCTCCCGAGATACTTGAGGCATCTCTAAGAGATATTTGTCTACTCCCTTGGGTGACAGTAGGCAGCCTTAGCCGCTTAATTAAGTCCTTATGGATAAAAGTATGTGACGCTCCTCCGTCAACAAATGCCCTCAATTTCCTACCTGCAATCATTACAATGCAGTAGAATAGGGGGAACGAATTTTTCCTGATTTTCGCATTGTTCTCCTGACTTAGCAAAGAAATGTTGGACATCAGATGGAACAAGACCATACAGAATGTGCACTCTCTAGAGATCTATATTGCTGGTGGTCTCCTTTATTTAGTTGTCAAGCATGCATTGTGAATCCAGTTCAGCAGAACCCATAATACCTGCTACGACGGCAGCTAGTGACAACTCACTGTCCCTAGCATCCTCACAGTCAGTAGACTGGATTACTGACTATTGTTGTCTTTTAAAGGCTGTTCCTTTCTCTCGACCTTTGGAAGGTGCTTTCTAGGACACTGCTTCTTGTAGTGGCCCAACTCAGCAAATAGATTTTGCTGAGGCTGGTCTCGGCTTAGTCCTACCACCACCTCTTCCATAGCCACCTCAAGAGTATCCACCTCTCCCTCTAAACTGTATAGCGTTATACTCATACTCATACTCATCACTCCGATCATCCTCAGCCTGATCTCCTCCAATTGTCTTGTAGGAACCATGTGGCTTTTTGACAATCTTAGACACCAAAGCATTACTCTGGCGCTTGTGATTGAACTGTTGCTGATCCCAAGCATCAGCATCCTGGATCAAGTCACCCAGTTTCTCATATTTCTTTTCAGCAACATGATTTGAGACCTCGAACTTCAAGCCATACCTGAAGTTTTCTATCCTATGTCGCTCAGGCAATTCTGGCTGCTTCATCGTGTTCTCCTGAAACTTCGGGGCAAATTCAGCAACTGAAGTGGTCTGCTTTAGTGTCAAGAAGATCATTGCATAGATAGCTTTCTCCTGCTGATTAATAGCATCAAACTTCTCATACAGCTTCTCGACAAACTGTACCTAAGTAGGGTCACCGAGTTGTTGAGCCTTACGCTCTCCTTTCCAATACAGCCACCAGTCTGCTCCACTGCCTTTCAGTAGAGCACCAGTGTGCCTGACCTTCTCGTAGTCTTGCAGTTCTGGGTAGTTCTCCAGCCACTGCTCAACATCCGCAATGAAATGAATCGACTTACCAGTAGACGATTAGCAATTAATAGAAGATCTTTATATCAGCAAGTAATCTCCATGGTATTTCTATTAACGGATTTAATAGAAAAGGACAATATACTAGCAGTGAACAATACTCACAAGTCAAGTGTGAGTAAACATGCATCAATCATACAATCAGTAAACTCATACATAAGCAAAATGTTGTAAGTCCTCTTCATCCATCTCTTCTTCTTACCGCACTTTCTCTCAGCAGGTCATACAGAGAGCTTCTTCTTCAAGTCACACAGACTTAGCTGGTCACATAGACAGCTTCCTTCAGTCACACATACAAGGCCACACAGACCTGTAGCAGATCAAGCACTTAGCATAGATCTTGCACACACACTTTCCTCAAAGACTCTTCTTCTTTCTTACACTCAAAAGTTCACCGTACATCTTCTTTCACATTGCCTATATTTACTTGGCGGCTGCTCACCTGCCTCACACTCATCGACACTTCAAACCTAATGTCCTACTACCCTACACTTTTACACAATCAACACAATGTCAACACATCGACGGTCCACCCACTTTGACTATAATACAAGTCTACTCTATGCATCGACACACACACACATACGAGCCCACCAAACTGACGCAAGCAAATAGAGTCAGGAGTGCCTATTTACAACACTTCCTCTCAGCTCCTACTCTCTTTAACTACACACTCTCTCAAACCAAACATCTCTGCACACCACTGGTGCTTAGCTCTTGAGACTGCCTTTGTCAAGGAGTCAGCCACCATCTTATCAATCCTCACATACACAAACTCTACACTGCCATGTAGCACACACTCTCTACACTTATGATACTGAATATCAATGTGCTTGCTCCTGGCATGCTCCACTAGGTTCTTGCCCAGTGCAATGCAGCTCTGTCTATCACTCAGAATCACCGTGGGCCTCTTCTGCTTGTAGCCATGGTCCTCCAATAATCTTCTCAACCATAGAGCCTCCCTGACCGCCTGGGAAGCAGCCATGTACTCAGCCTCCATGGAGGACAATGCCACCACCTTCTGCCTCTTACTCTTCCAAGTCACAACTCCCTTGGCAAGAGAGAAAGCACACCCTGTAGTAGACAACCTGGTGTCTAGATCACCACCCCAAGAAGAATCACTGCAACCCTCCAACTTCACACTCTCTGCTCCTCCCAAATGCAACCACACAAATCAAGAGTGCCCCTCAGATATCTCAGGATCCGCTTCATCGCCTCCCAATGAGCAAGACCTGTGTTCTCCATGAACTGACTCACCACTCCCACAGCATTGGCAATATCAGGCCTTGTGCAGACCATCAAGTACATTATGCTACCTTCCTCTTAGGCACCTGAGACATCATCTCCCATTGTAAGGTCATAGGTTTATGAAGTGCATTTTTGAGTATCATAAAAGTATGTTTTGATTGTATAGTAGTGTAGAGTGCATTTTTGTGGTCATTTTGATATAAAGTTCATCGAATTTGGTCAAGAATTGAGAGAGTTATGGATTTCCGAAGTTTAATTAGTTTTGAGGTCGGTTGACGACTGTCCTTAATTCGCGGTGAGCGCGACCGTCGGATTGACCGACAGCGTCGAGCGATCTGGCCCGTTAGAATGAACTCGAACCTTCACGTAAGTTCGGCTGACGCGGAGTGCCGACTAGGTCGATTTACCTAGAAGTTTCGGTTTAGCCTAGCGCGTCTAAGATAGAATATTCTAGTAATGTCGATGCATGTATGTGGACGTCAATTCGGCCCGACACGTCAGATTAGACTGATCTGGCTTACTCACGAATATTCTGGAAGGGACGATTTGACGAACACTTAGGAAAATCCGTAGCTTCCTCCTAGGGAGGAGCACTTAGGCAGAAAATTATAAATAGGCATAACTTCTTTGTTTCTTATCAGTTTTCACTTCTGTAAATTTCTACGGGTTTGTAATGACAAGGCCTTTCATCCTACATCATTTGTGAGCAGTTTCCTGCTACTCAAAATGTTGAGTAATTTTCCTAAGCTTTGTTAGTGATATGCCGCTGCACTCTCTAGTATGATGGCAACTAGTTCCTTTCCTCGTGAGTCACTACGCTTCCACTAGGGCACTCTGCCCCTTTCATCTGGTATCGGAGCAGGGCTAGTTTGCATATTATATTATGGAGTCGCAGCCGGCAGCTGGAGGAGGCGAACATGTCGAGCATGTTGAGCGCGCGGGGCAGCAGGCAGCACCAACAATGACCAGAGAGCAACAAGAGATGCAGGCGATGCTAAGGCAAATGGCAAATGCAATTGGAGGAGAAGTCTACACCCAGTTTCAACAAAATATGCGCGCGGAGGTGGAGAGAATGGTGCGAGTTGTTATGGGGAACGCCGCTTCGACGAGTTCGGCACCTGCACCTGTTGTACCACCGATTCATGTTAACCCAGTGGTGCAACCAGTTATTCCACCCGCATCAGGAGTGCGTGCGCCTAAGCCTGAAGTTTATACTGGAGAGCGTGGATCGCCGCCTGTTCATCAATGGATTTTTGGAGTGAAGAAGTTTATGGAGTATTCTGCGCTCACGCCCGACAGGCAAGTCGCCTTTGTCATAACTTTGCTGCAGAAGAGTGCTGGAGCTTGGTATGAACGAGAAGAGCAGCTGTCTGGAGTTCCTGCTACTGTTGATCAGCTATTTGAAGGCTTGAAGAGGCAATTTCAACCTATTGCACCCGAGGCTACCGCTCGAGATCTATTGGTGCGCCTTCGTCAACGAGGAAGCGTTCAAGAGTATGTATCGCGCTTCAACGAGCTGGTGCTTCAATGTCCATCCATGCACGAGTCGGAGATGATGGACAAGTTCAAGAGGGGACTCAAGCCAACTGTGGCCAAGGAAGTGGCGCTCAAGGACCCTACCAGTCTTGGAGAAATGATGGCATTGGCAACAAGGGTCGACGCTGTGGAGTATAGTCAGAGGCAGTGGGGCAGCCACAACTTTGGAGGATATCGACACTTTGGATCTCAAGCGCCAAGCACGAGTGTTCAAGGTCCAGTACCCATGGAGTTGGGACTTGTGCAGTACCAGCGCAGGCAGCAGAATTTCAAGCCGAGAGGACCGTGCTATAGTTGCGGCAAGCTTGGACATCTGGCTCGAGACTGTCATGTGAAGGCGAAGCAACCTCAACAGCAGGAAAAAGGAGGACGCCAGTAAGTCGTTCTGGGGTGTCTACTGGCGTGAAGACGAGAACTCACAAGGAGGTTATCCCCAGGAGCCTGCCGAGAAGCAAAGGACGAGACGTTGACAAGCCTATCATCGTGGAAGGAGTGGTCGACGGCAACAAGGCGAAGTGTATGGTCGACAGTGGCGCAAGTGCAAACTTTGTGCACAAGAAGCTGGTGAAAGAGTGGCGAATCCCTGTGCAGAAGCATTATGAGCCTAAGGAGGCAATTTTGGCGAATGGGCAGAGACTCAAGTGTGGTGCACCTACGGAAGCTATTCACGTGGAAGTAGCGGGGCACCGGAGTAAGGAAGTTATGGAGCAGGCAGAGTTGGGTCACCATGAGGTGATATTGGGCCGACCATGGCTGAGGAAAGCCAACCCTCAAGTGCACTGGAGCACAGGACAAGTGAAAGTCCAAGGGCGTGATGGTCGAATGGAGACAGCGAAACAGGTGGAGGTAGATACGACCACAAGTAACTGTCTTCTGTCGAGCCTGCAAGTTAAGAAGCTATGCAGGGCGAATCAGGTGAAGGAGATGTACCTTGTTTCGGTGGCCCTGGCCAGGTCATCAGATGGAGCAAGCGTGAATCCTAACAGCCTGGGCGAATGTACATCGCCGGAGGAGCAAGTAGTGGTGTCTGATCCCCTTGCTCAGAAGGAGCAGAGCCCAACTGCTCAAGAGAAGAAGCCTGCTGAGATGCCTGCCCAAATTAAGGCGCTGTTGGAGGAGTTCAAGTGCGTATTTCCTGAGGAGCTACCTACAGGATTACCTCCACAGAGAGCTATGGAGCACAAGATTGAGTTGGAACCAGGGAGCAAGCCACCAGTGAGACCCGCCTATCGACAATCGTTTGCGGAGTTGGATGAGTTGAAGAAGCAACTGACAGAGTTATTGGAGAAGGGATTCATCCGACCCAGCGAGTCTCCATTTGCAGCGCCAGTCTTATTTGTGAAGAAGAAGGATGGGACTATGAGGATGTGTGTCGACTACCGGGCACTCAACAAGGTCACCATCAAGAACAGGTACCCACTTCCACGAGTGGACGAGTTGATTGACAGGCTTGTCGGGGCGAAGTATTTCTCGAAGATCGATTTGAGGAGTGGCTATCACCAGGTACAAATTGCGGAAGGAGACGTTCAGAAGACTGCTTTCAGAACTCGCTATGGTTTGTTTGAGTTCACAATCATGCCTTTTGGATTGACCAATGCACCTGCTACATTCATGGGACTCATGAATAGTATCTTCAGACCCTACTTGGACCAGTTTGTGGTGGTATTTTTGGACGACATCCTGATCTATTCGAAGACCTTGGAGGAGCATGTGGGGCATCTGAGGAAGGTGTTGGAGGTCTTGAGAGATCAAAAGCTGTATGGGAAGATGAGCAAGTGCGACTTCTGTCTCAAGGAGGTCGAGTTTCTTGGACACATAGTGGGAGCTGAAGGAGTCAAGGTGGAGCAGAAGAAGGTGCAAGCAGTCAGAGATTGGCCGGTACCTGCTGATATTCATCAACTCAGGAGTTTCCTCGGCATGGCGAATTATTATCGACGTTTCATTGAAGGATTTGCCAAGGTGTGTGCACCGCTCACGGACATGTTGAAGAAGCAGGAGAAGTGGCTATGGGGTGACAAGGAGCAGCAAGCCTTCGAGAAGATTAAAGAGCTGTTAACACAGGCACCTGTGTTGGCAATTGCCAGTCCAGAGCTTCCTTTCACCATCATCACAGACGCGTCAAACTTTGCAGTGGGAGCCATTCTTCTCCAGGACCAGGGCAAAGGATTGCAGCCTGTGGCATATGAGAGCAGGAAGTTGAGTCCTGCGGAGCAGAACTATGCAGCACACGAGCGAGAGATGTTGGCTATTATCCAGGCTTTGAGGATTTGGCGATGTTATGTGGACGGCCGGAAGGTGTTCATCAAGACCGACCACAAGAGCTTGGAGAAGTTTATGACGCAGCCAACGTTGACACCAAGACAGGCAAGGTGGATGGAGTTTCTGCAACAGTTCGACCACAAGATTGAGTACTTACCTGGGAAGATCAACCCTGCAGACGCTTTATCCAGGAGGTGTGACCTTGCAGCTGTCTCAGTCATCAAGGAGAATATGGACTTCAAGGAGAAGCTTCAAAGAGGTTATGAGGAGGACCCACAGTTTGCTGATGGTGGAGCAGCTGAGTTCAACTCGAGTATGCAGAAGAAGGACGGCATATGGTATTATGGTGATTCCAAGAGAGTGGTGGTACCTGACATCAAGGAGCTACGAGACTTACTACTTACGGAGCATCATGACTGCTTATATGCTGGACACTTTGGAAGCGAGAAGACGGCAAGCGTGCTGAAGCGGGAATATTACTGGAGAAATATGGACAAGGACATCGAGGAGTGGATCAGGAGTTGCGATGCGTGCCAGAGAAACAAGACACCAAATCAAAAGAAGGGAGGTACATTGCGACCCCTGCCTATTCCAGAGTATCCTTGGGAGCAGATTGCTATGGACTTCATCACATCGTTACCAGTCAGTGGTCAAGGGCACGATGCAGTATGGGTAGTGTCTGACAGACTCAGCAAGATGGCTCACTTCATTCCCATGAAGGAGACTTCTACGGCAGCAGATGTGGCACGGCTATTCTTTGATCATATTTTTAGGCTACATGGGTTGCCGAAGGTGATTGTTTCAGATCGAGATCCAAGGTTTACTAGCAACTTTTGGCGGTCATTGTTTACTTTGATGGGGACCAAGCTGAGTATGAGCACTTCCTATCACCCTCAGACAGATGGGCAGAGTGAGAGGCTCAACAGAACTCTGCAAGAGGTGCTCAGGAGTTTCACTATGGAAGACCCTTCAGAGTGGGACAAGAAGCTACCAGGGTTGGAGTTTGCCTACAACAACAGCATGCAGGGATCGACCAAGCAGTCACCATTCGCTATGGTTTATGGGAGAGAAGTATATCATCCAGGGAACATCTTGTTGGAGAAGGCCAAGGAGACTCAGGTTCCTACTACACAAGCTTTTATGGAGCAGATGGCCAAGACTTGGGATATGGCGAAGACGTGTATTCGGAAGGCACAACAAGAGCAGGTCAAGCATGCTAACAAGCACAGGAGGGAAGTGACATTCCAAGTGGGCGACAAAGTACTCTTGTCCACAGAGAACCTACCTTTCACAGGCAAGAGGAAACTGCGGGCACGGTTTACAGGTCCCTTTGAAGTGCTCAAGCAGGTGAATCTAGTGACCTACAAGTTGGAACTTCCTCCAGGATGGCGTATCCATGATGTGTTCCATGTCAGTTGTCTACGGCCATACGTTGACCCGAATGAAGGACATCCAGGACGACTACCTACACCGCCACCACCGGTCGAGATCGATGATGTATTGGAGTATGAAGTGGAGGCGATTGTCGGCGATCGACGAGTCAAGCGAGGTCAGCGAGTTGTCCGAGAGTATCTGGTCAAGTGGAAAGGCTACCATGCGGACGACAACACTTGGGAGCCAGAGGCCAACTTGACTCATTGTAAGAGTAAGTTAAGACGTTATCTGCAGAATGCGTCGAGGACGTCGCATCTTGAGGAGGGGGATGATGTAAGGTCATAGGTTTATGAAGTGCATTTTTGAGTATCATGAAAGTATGTTTTGATTGTATAGTAGTGTAGAGTGCATTTTTGTGGTCATTTTGATATAAAGTTCATCGAATTTGGTCAAGTATTGAGAGAGTTATGGATTTCCGAAGTTTAATTAGTTTTGAGGTCGGTTGACGACTGTCCTTAATTCGCGGTGAGCGCGACCGTCGGATTGACCGACAGCGTCGAGCGATCTGGCCCGTTAGAATGAACTCGAACCTTCACGTAAGTTCGGCTGACGCGGAGTGCCGACTAGGTCGATTTACCTAGAAGTTTCGGTTTAGCCTAGCGCGTCTAAGATAGAATATTCTAGTAATGTCGATGCATGTATGTGGACGTCAATTCGGCCCGACACGTCAGATTAGACTGATCTGGCTTACTCACGAATATTCAGGAAGGGACGATTTGACGAACACTTAGGAAAATCCGTAGCTTCCTCCTAGGAGGGAGAACTTAGGCAGAAAATTATAAATAGGCATAACTTCCTTGTTTCTCATCAGTTTTCACTTCTGTAAATTTCTACGGGCTTGTAATGACAAGGCCTTTCATCCTACATCATTTGTAAGCAGTTTCGTGCTACTCAAAATGTTGAGTAATTTTCCTAAGCTGTGTTAGTGATATGCCGCTGCACTCTCTAGTATGATGGCAATTAGTTCCTTTCCTCGTGAGTCACTACGCTTCCACTAGGGCACTTTGCCCCTTTCACCCATTCTCTCTCACCCTTGGCACATATACTTGCACTAAGTCTATGCTTAGGGTCAAGAGGCACACTGACAAGCTTGCACATCTGCATATCAAACCTCTCCAGGATTGTTTGCAGGTAAGCTGGTTGCCCAAGCATGATCATCCTCTTGGCCCTGTTCCTCTTCACCTGTAGGCCAAGCACAAACTCCACCTCTCCAAGATCCTTCATATCATATGTGCTACTCAGCACATCCTTCACTTCCTGGATCTTCTCCATCTTCTTCCCAACCAGCAGTAGATCCTCCACATACAATACCAGCATCACTCTGTCTTCTCCAACACCCTTCATATAGAGGCTTCTGGCTGTATTTGACCTCACAAATCCTTGCTCCAACAGAAAAGAGTCAATCTTCTGGTTCCACATCCTGGGACTCTGTTTCAAACCATATAGAGACTTCTTCAGCTTGCAGACCTTCTTGGAGAACCTGGCATCTACAAATCCTTCAGGCTGCTCCATGTACACCTCCTCCTCGAAGTTCTCATTCAGGAATGCAATCTTCACGTCCATCTGGTGCATCTCCATATCCTCCACAGCTGCAACCTGTGCAACCATCCTCACAGTGGCAATCTTGGCAACAGGGGCAAACGTCTCATGATAATCTTCTCCCTCTGTTTGCGAGTACCCCTTTGCCACATATCTTGCCTTGTACCTGTCCACAAATCCACCAGCCCTTCTCTTCTTCCTGTAGATCCACCGGCCTCCAACAACCTTCTTGCCAGGTGGCAGGTCCTCTAAGTCCCAGGTGTGCTTCTTCTCCAACGACTCCATATCTTCAATTGAGGCCTTCCTCCACTGTAAGGTCATAGATTTATAAGGTGCATTTTTGAGTGTCATAAAAGTATGTTTTGATTGTATATTAATGTAGAGTGCATCTTTGTGGTCATTTTGACATAAAGTTCATCGAATTTGGTCAAGTATTGAGAGAGTTACGGATTTCTGAAGTTTAATTACTTTTGAGGTCGGTTGACAACTGTCCTTAATTCGCGGTGAGCGCGACCGTCGGATTGACCGACAGCGTCGAGCGATCTGGCCCATTAGTGTGAACTCGAACCTTCACGTAAGTTCGGCTGACGCGGAGTGCCGACTAGGTCGATTTACCTAGAAGTTTCGATTTAGCCTAGCGCGTCTAAGATAGAATATTCTAGTAATGTCGATGCATGTATGTGGACGTAAATTCGGCCCGACACGTCAGATTAGACTGATCTGGCTTACTCACGAATATTCTGGAAGGGACGATTTGACGAACACTTAGGAAAATCCGTAGCTTCCTCCTAGAGAGGAGCATTTAGGCAAAAAATAATAAATAGGCATAACTTTTTTGTTTCTTATCAGTTTTCACTTCTGTAAATTTCTACGGGTTTGTAATGACAAGGCCTTTCATCCTAGTTCATTTATGAGCAGTTTCTTGCTACTCAAAACGTTGAGTATTTTTCCTATACCTTGTTAGTGATATGCCGCTGCACTCTCTAGTATGATTGAAACTAGTTTCTTTCCTCGTGAGTTACTACGCTTCCACTAGGGCACTCTGCCTCTTTCATCTGGTATCGGAGCTGGGCTAGTTTGCATATTATATTATGGAGTCGCAGCCGGCAGCAGGAGGAGGCGAACATGTCGAGCATGTTGAGCGCGCGGGGCAGCAGGCAGCACCAACAATGACCAGAGAGCAACAAGAGATGCAGGCGATGCTAAGGCAAAAATGGCAAATGCAATTGGAGGAGAAGTCTACACCCAGTTTCAACAAATTATGCGCGCGGAGTTGGAGAGAATGGTGCGAGTTGTTATGGGGAACGCCGCTTCGACGAGTTCGGCACCTGCACCTGTTGTGCCCCCGATTCATGTTAACCAAGTGGTTCAACCAGTTATTCCACCCGCGTCGGGAGTGCGTGCGCCTAAGCCTGAAGTGTACACTGGAGAGCGTGGATCGCCGCCTGTTCATCAATGGATTTTTGGAGTAAAGAAGTTTATGGAGTGTTCTGCGCTTGCGCCCGACAGGCAAGTCGCCTTTGTCATAACTTTGTTGCAGAAGAGTGCTGGAGCTTGGTATGAGCGACACGAGCAGCTGTCTGGAGTTCCTGCTACTGTTGATCAGGTATTTGAAGGCTTGAAGAGGCAATTTCAACCTTTTGCACTTGAGGCTACCGCTCGAGATCTATTGGTGCGCCTTCGTCAACGAGAAAGCGTTCAAGAGTATGTATCGCGCTTCAACGAGCTAGTGCTTCAATGCCCATCCATGCACAAGACGGAGATGATGGACAAGTTCAAGAGGGGACTCAAGCCAACTGTGGCCAAGGAAGTGGCGCTCAAGGACCCTACCAGTCTTGGAGAAATGATGGCATTGGCAACAAGAGTCGACACTGTGGAGTATAGTCAAAGGCAGTGGGGCAGCCACAACTTTGGAGGATATTGACACTTTGGATCTCAAGCGCCAAGCACGAGTGGACAAGGTCCAGTACCTATGGAGTTGGACCTTGTTNACTTGTTCAGTACCAGCGCAAGCAGCAGAATTTCAAGCCGAGAGGACCGTGCTATAGTTGCGGCAAGCTTGGACATCTGGCTCGAGACTGTCATGTGATGGCGAAGCAACCTCAACAGCAGGAAAAAGGAGGACGCCAGTAAGTCGTTCTGGGGTGTCTACTGGCGTGAAGACGAGAACTCACAAGGAGGTTATCCCCAGGAGCCTGCCGAGAAGCAAAGGACGAGACGTTGACAAGCCTATCATCGTGGAAGGAGTGGTCGACGGCAACAAGGCGAAGTGTATGGTCGACAGTGGCGCAAGTGCAAACTTTGTGCACAAGAAGCTGGTGAAAGAGTGGCGAATCCCTGTGCAGAAGCATTATGAGCCTAAGGAGGCAATTTTGGCGAATGGGCAGAGACTCAAGTGTGGTGCACCTACGGAAGCTATTCACGTGGAAGTAGCGGGGCACCGGAGTAAGGAAGTTATGGAGCAGGCAGAGTTGGGTCACCATGAGGTGATATTGGGCCGACCATGGCTGAGGAAAGCCAACCCTCAAGTGCACTGGAGCACAGGACAAGTGAAAGTCCAAGGGCGTGATGGTCGAATGGAGACAGCGAAACAGGTGGAGGTAGATACGACCACAAGTAACTGTCTTCTGTCGAGCCTGCAAGTTAAGAAGCTATGCAGGGCGAATCAGGTGAAGGAGATGTACCTTGTTTCGGTGGCCCTGGCCAGGTCATCAGATGGAGCAAGCGTGAATCCTAACAGCCTGGGCGAATGTACATCGCCGGAGGAGCAAGTAGTGGTGTCTGATCCCCTTGCTCAGAAGGAGCAGAGCCCAACTGCTCAAGAGAAGAAGCCTGCTGAGATGCCTGCCCAAATTAAGGCGCTGTTGGAGGAGTTCAAGTGCGTATTTCCTGAGGAGCTACCTGCAGGATTACCTCCACAGAGAGCTATGGAGCACAAGATTGAGTTGGAACCAGGGAGCAAGCCACCAGTGAGACCCGCCTATCGACAATCGTTTGCGGAGTTGGATGAGTTGAAGAAGCAGCTGACAGAGTTATTGGAGAAGGGATTCATCCGACCCAGCGAGTCTCCATTTGCAGCGCCAGTCTTATTTGTGAAGAAGAAGGATGGGACTATGAGGATGTGTGTCGACTACCGGGCACTCAACAAGGTCACCATCAAGAACAGGTACCCACTTCCACGAGTGGACGAGTTGATTGACAGGCTTGTCGGGGCGAAGTATTTCTCGAAGATCGATTTGAGGAGTGGCTATCACCAGGTACGAATTGCGGAGACTGTCATGTGAAGACGAAGCAACCTCAACAGCAGGAAAAAGGAGGACGCCAGTAAGTCGTTCTGAGGTGTCTACTCGCGTGAAAACGAGAACTCACAAGGAGGTTATCCTCGGGAGCCTGCCGAGAAGCAAAGGACGAGATGTTGACAAGCCTATCATCGTGGAAGGAGTGGTCGACGGCAACAAGGCGAAGTGTATGGTCGACAGTGGCGCAAGTGCAAATTTTGTGCACAATTAGCTGGTGAAAGAGTGGCGAATCCCTATGCAGAAGCATTATGAGCCTAAGGAGGCAATTTTGGCGAATGGGCAGAGACTCAAGTGTGGTGCACCTACGGAAGCTATTCACGTGGAAGTAGCGGGGCACCAGAGTACTGAAGTTATGGAGCAGGCAGAGTTAGGTCACCATGAGGTGATATTGGGTCGACCATGGCTGAGAAAAGCCAACCCTCAAGTGCACTAGAGCACAGGACAAGTGAAAGTCCAAGAGCGTGATGGTCGAATGGAGACAGCGAAACAGGTGGAGGTAGATACGACCACAAGTAACTGTCTCCTGTCGAGCCTGCAAGTTAAGATGCTATGCGTGGCGAATCAGGTGAAGGAGATGTACCTTGTTTTGGTGGCCCTGGCCAGGTCATCGAATGGAGCAAGCGTGAATGCTAACAGCCTAGGCGAATGTACATCGCCGGAGGAGCAAGTAGTGGTGTCTGATTCCCTTGCTCAGAAGGAGCAGAACCCAACTGCTCAAGAGAAGAAGCCTGCTGAGATGCCTGCCCAAATTCAGGCGCTGTTGGAGGAGTTCAAGTTTGTTTTCTTGAGGAGCTACCTGCAGGATTACCTCCACAGAGAGCTATGGAGCTCAAGATCTAATTGGAACCAGGGAGCAAGCCACCAGTGAGACCCGCCTATCATCAATCGTTTACGGAGTTGAACGAGTTGAAGAAGCAGGTGACAGAGTATTTGGAGAAGGGATTCATCCGACCCAGCGAGTCTCCATTTGCAGCGCCAGTCTTATTTGTGGAGAAGAAGGATGGGACTATGAGGATGTATGTCGACTACCGGGCTCTCAACAAGGTCACCATCAAGAACAGGTATCCACTTCCACGAGTGGACGAGTTGATTGACAGGCTTGTCGGGGCGAAGTATTTCTCGAAGATCGATTTGAGGAGTGGCTATCACCAGGTACGGTCTGCGGAAGGAGACGTTCAGAAGACTGCTTTCAGAACTTGCTATGGTTTGTTCGATTTCACAGTCATGCATTTTGGATTGACTAATGCACCTGCTACATTCATGGGACTCATGAATAGTATCTTCAGACCCTACTTGGACAAGTTTGTGGTGGTATTTTTGGACGACATCCTGATCTATTCGAAGACCTTGGAAGAGCATGTGGAGCATCTCAGGAAGATGTTGGAGGTCTTGAGAGATCAAAAGCTGCATGGGAAGATGAGCAAGTGTGTAGTGAAACAGATAGATGAAGTACTTAATGAAATTTAATACTTTATCTATTCAAGACAAGGATCTTTGAACACAAGTGGTAGCTTCTTGAAAGAGAGATGGCTTCTTGAAAGTTAACATATTTTTGGATTTTGGCAAGTACAAGAGTGCTTCTGGAATGTCTTTTTATATTCTAGCTCTTGTTTATATACTTGCTAAATAAGTAATTTCTAGGAAGGTGTATGTTGATGTGTTGGCACCCAACACATCCCAAAACTTGCCACCTCTTTCTAGAATAATGTACACATGTCCTTTTGACCTAAAAATGGCACATTTGACTTTTGCCACGTGGAGTTCTTCTAAGTCTTTCCTCTAACTTCGAAAATGCCTTAGAAGGTTCAAAGGACATGAACCAAGTCACTAGAGTGCCTATTCACACTTGAATCCACACAATACTACTCCAAATATATTTGAAAACATTAAAATATATGCAAACTAATATATAATAACTCAAATCACTACAAAGTGCGACTTCTGTCTCAATGAAGTCGAGTTTCTTGGACATATAGTGGGAGCTAAAGGAGTTAAGGTGGAACTGAAGAAGATGCAAGCAGTCAGAGATTGGCCGGTACCTGCTGATATTCATCAACTCAAGAGTTTCCTCGGCATGGCGAATTATTATCGACGTTTCATTGAAGGATTTGCCAAGGTGTGTGCACCGCTCACGGACATGTTGAAGAAGCAGGAGAAGTGGCTATGGGGTGACAAGGAGCAGCAAGCATTTGAGAGGATTAAGGAGTTATTGACACAGGCGCCTGTGTTGGCAATCGCCAGTCCAGAGCTTCCTTTCACCATCATCACAGACGCATCAAACTTTGCAGTGGGAGCCATTCTTCTCCAGGACCAAGGCAAGAAATTACAAGTTGTGGCATATGAGAGCAGGAAGTTGAGTTCTGCCGAGCAGAATTATGCAGCACACGAGCGAGAGATGTTGGCTTTTATCCTGGCTTTGAGGATTTGGCGATGTTATGTGGACGGCCGGAAGGTGTTCATCAAGACCGACCAAAAGAGCTTGGAGAAGTTCATGACGCAACCAACGTTGACACCAAGACAGGCAAGGTGGATGGAGTTTCTGCAACAGTTCGACCACAAGATTGAGTATTTGCCTGGGAAGATCAACCCTGCAGACGCTTTATCCAGGAGGTGTGACCTTGCTGCTGTCTCAGTCATCAAGGAGAATATGGATTTCAAGGAGAAGCTTCAAAGAGTTTATGAGGAGGATCCAGAGTTTGCTGATGGTGGAGCAGTTGAGTTTAACGCGAGTATGCAGAAGAAGGACGGCATATGGTATGATGGTGATTCCAACAGAGTGGTGGTACCTGACATCAAGGAGCTACCAGACTTACTACTTGCGGAGCATCATGATTGCTTATATGCTGGACACTTTGGAAGCGAGAAGACGGCAAGCGTGCTGAAGCGGGAGTACTATTGGAGAAATATGGACAAGGACATCGAGGAGTGGATCAAGAGTTGTGATGCGTGCCAGAGAAACAAGACACCAAATCAAAAGAAGGGAGGTACATTGCAGCCCCTGCCTATTCCAGAGTATCCTTGGGAGAAGATTGCTATGGACTTCATCACGTCATTACCAGTGAGTGGTCAAGGGTACGACGCGGTTTGGGTTGTATGTGATAGACTCAGCAAGATGGCTCACTTCAATCCCATGAAGAAGACTTGTGCGGCATCAGATGTGGCACGACTATTCTTCGATCATATTTTCAGGCGACATGGGTTGCCGAAGGTGATCGTTTCAGATCGGGATCCGAGGTTTACTAGCAACTTCTGGCGTCATTGTTTACTTTGATGAGGACCAAGTTGAGTATGAGCACTTCCTCTCACCCTCAGACAGACAGGCAGAGTGAGAGGCTCAACAGAACTCTGCAAGAGGTGCTCAAGAGTTTCACTATGGAAGACCCTTGAGAGTGGGACAAGAAGCTACCAGGGTTACAATTTGCCTACATCAACGGCATGCAGGGATCCACCAAGCAGTCACCATTCGGTATGGTTTATGGGCAAGAAGTATATCATCCAAGGAACATCTTGTTGGAGAAGGCCAAGGAGACTCAGGTTCCTACTACACAAGCTTTTATGGAGCAGATGGCCAACACTTGGGATATGGCGAAGACGTGTATTCGGAAGGCACAAGAAGAGCAGGTCAAGCATGCTAACAAGCACAGGAGGGAAGTGACATTCCATGTGGGCGACAAAGTACTCTTGTCCACAAAAAACCTACCTTTCACAGGCAAGAGGAAACTGCGGACACGGTTTACAGGTCCCTTTGCAGTGCTCAAGCAGGTGAATCCAGTGGCCTACAAGTTGGAACTTCCTTCACGCTGGCGTATCCATGATGTGTTTCATGGCAGTTGTCTGCGGCCTTACGTTGACCCAAATGAAGAACATCCAGGACGACTACCTACACCGCCACCACCGGAGAGATCGATGATGTATTGGAGTATGAAGTGGAGGCGATTGTCGGCGATCGACGAGTCAAGCGAGGTCAACGATTTGTCCAAGAGTTTCTGGTCAAGTGGAAGGGCTACGATGCGGACAACAACACTTGGAAGCCAGAGGCCAACTTGACTCATTGTAAGAGTAAGTTGAGACGTTATCTGCAGAATGCGTCGAGGACGTCGCATCTTGAGGAGGGGGATGATGTAAGGTCGTAGGTTTATAAAGTGCATTTTTGAGTTTCATGAAAGTATGTTTTGATTGTATAGTAGTATAGAGTGCAGTGTTGTGGGCATTTTGATGTAAAGTTCATCAAATTTGGTCAAGTATAAAGAGAGTTATGGATTTTCGAAGTTTAATTAGTTTTGAAGTCGGTTGACGACTGTCCTTAATTCGCGGTGAGCGCGACCGTCGGATTGACCGACAGCGTCCAGCGATCTGGCCCGCTGTGTGAACTCAAACCTTCACGTAAGTTCGGCTGACGCGGAGTGCCGACTAGGTCAATTTACCTAGAAGTTTTGGTTTAGCCTAGCGCGTCTAAGATAGAATATTCTAGTAATGTCGATGCATGTATGTGGACGTCAATTCGACCCGACACGTTAGATTAGACTGATATGGCCTACTTACGAATATCCTGGAAGGGACGATTTGACGAACACTTAGGAAAATCCGTAGCTTTCTCCTAGAGAGGAGCACTCTTGAGTATGATTGCAACTAGTTTTGTTCCTCGTGAGTCACTACGCTTCCACTAGGGCACTGTGCCCCTTTCAGAAATTCTGCAAGGTTGTCACAAACGAGTTAGGCTTCTTGCTGCGTATGCCATTTTATGGTCATGGACTTGAAGCTGCAGTTTGTGGCATGCAGCGATTCAGGGGCTTTCCCAACTGTGTTGGTGCCTTAGATGTTAGCCACATAGAATATGCCAGAAGCAGATGAGAGGAGATCCACAGGCTTATTATGACAGAAAGCTTAACTATTTTGTTTGCTTACAGGCGGTTGTAGCTCACAACGCCCTTTTTCTTGATGTAGCAATTGGAGCCACTAGGAGCATGCATGATGAGCGCATCTTAAGGCGCTCGTGGCTTGGTAGGTGTAATTGGCACAACCTAAGATTGTTCCTTGGACCGTCAGTGACGATGCAGGGGCACCTTGTCCCTCTGTATGTTGTCACTGATGATGGCTACATGCTAGATCACTGGCTCTTGGTACCTTCCCCGCTGACAAGAAAGTCTTCAACGCTTCCCTCTCGTCTACTCGCATGGTTGTAGAGGGGGCATTTGAGATCTTCAAGGACGTGTGGCGCATGTTTGGTGGGCAGGTTAACCATCCTTGTACGTGTGGCGTCCTAGAGAAGCAGATTAGAGCCTGTTGCATTCTCCACAACATACAGATACTAGTGAGGCATAATCCTCACATTCATGAGGAGTGGCAAGAGCGTAATCGAGCGCCTCCCAAAGGTCGGCGGATGCCTGGTGTGGCGATTCGCGAGGAAGCCAAGCATGGTGCCCCTAATCACGAGGCTGGGAAGGCCTTCCGGGATGCCCTGTTTCAGCACTTCATGCAAGGAGAAATTAGGTGAAGCTTAAGGCCCTACGCTGTAATGTACCACAAGGAAGTTGTTTGTGGGTTCTTGCTCTTACATAAAATCAAGCATTAGGCTCATTTTGCATCCGCACTCGTACCACTAATTAGCCACTAAGTAGGCAGTTAACACTATGTGTACATCTGTCTTGCACAGCATGTGGTATTGCTGCTGCTATTATTGTACTATGACCTACTCCATAAATCCAAAAAAAAAAACACTACTGATCTACAACCTGGAGTACTTCCATGTTCTACCTGTACATGTATGACGTTGTACACACTTGACTTCATGATGCATAATTTGACACACAAGACTTGCTATGCACTCATAAATATCTTCCCACGTCCTTGTCCCACTTTTGCGTGGCAGTTGTCATCGGCCAGAGTGGGCCCTGGGATTGAGCCTTTTCTATTGTGGTGCGTTTCTTCTCTCCTTTCTTCAAGACAAGGGGCGGGGGG
>WELA01010114.1:387110-427850 GCA_009602735.1 Mesotaenium endlicherianum | reverse complement strand
GAACCAGCCGGGGAGGCTGCGGGAGTCTTGTCCAGGCCGGCGTGCATGTCCTTATGAATGTGTATACGGGTGTGCCTGTGAGCTGGGGGCGTGGGGGGGGGGGGAAGGGGGCAATGCAGGAAGAGCGAAGGAGAGTGAGGAGCTAGAGGCGTTGCAGCAGCAGCGCGCCAGCATGCTCCCGCCCGACCTCGACCTCGAGCACCAGCTGGCCAAAGTGGACGACCCGGAGATGCTCAGGCACATGGTACGCGCACGCTTCTGCCCCTGCCCCTGCTTCTGCCACTGCCACTGGCCCCTCCTCTGGCTCCCCAGCTCCCTCGCGTGGGTTTGCCCCCCCGTCCTCTTCCTCGTCCTCTGATGCCGCTGTTGCAATCGCCGTGTTGCCTTGCTTGCTCGCTTGCTCTCCCTCTCCCTCTCCCTCCCTCTTCCTCCACCCGCCCTTGCGTCTTCCCGGGAAATTTCCCATCCATTCCTCCTCCTCCTTAGTGTGCACATATGACGCATTCGCATGTACGCATGCACACACATGTACAAAACACATATGCACAGAAAAATACACGCACATACACATGGGACACATTCACGCTCACGTACGCACACGCACACATACAAACAGTTTATCTCGCAACTTTCTTCATGCTCAAAGTAGCAGGTTGACTGCACAGGTTCCCCCCAGAGAGCATTGCATAGTATTGAGAGCTAGATAGACACGTGTCAATTGGTTGTACAGGGGAAAAGTATTGGCCTAATTACGTGCATCTATCCGTCACCTGCCTTTTTGGGATTGTACTTGAGAGGCTGGAGGATGACCTCCTGCAGGAGCAGGGAGTAACGATGAGCGCATGTGTGCGTGCCTGGGGTGGGTGGGCTAGCTGATAGGTGAGAGCATTTAAGAGTGCATGGGTGTAGGGTGAGGGTGTGCTTCGTGTACCTGCTAAAGGGCCTGTGAAGGGTATAGCGATGACAAGCAGGAGTGCGTGCCTGCCTCAAATCCAGCATGCTGGTGTTACTTGTACTTAGACTGCTGTCAAAGTCGTTGGTGCAGATGCGCTGGCGGCTGAGGAAGTGAGGCTGCGGAGAGAGGCCATGCACAACGTTGTGGAGGCCCAGCTGCTGATTGCTCTGAGAGGCCTGACGTAACGCAGAGATTGTAGCGGGGCGTCGGCCTGAGCCCAGCAGGGCTGCTTGCATAGCCTAGTCAAGTGACAATCAATTTCATGACAATGTACAGTAGGTAATAGGGGCTGGATTTTACGATGGGGGCACTATAAAGTGGACTTTTGGACTTTGTTGATGTTAGAGGTACAATAGGGGGTAAGGTGAGCACCGCAGTGCTCGGGCTTGCCTTTAACCAATTGTTTGTTAATAAAGCCTTTCATGGCTTCACGTGCCCCTGTAATGGGTGTGTGTTGAAAATTGCTTGGCATTTTTCGCCAAAAATTTATTGCAAGGTGTACATGTGCATGTTCAATATGTTGGTGATACTTGCTGACCACTCTCATTTCTTGGATGATAAGCATTCATACGTCACGCAACTCTTGTTCTTTAACTACTACAAGCAAAGGGAGTCTCATGTATCATTGTATCATTTATACTTAATGCACATTGTCAACTCATTACTACTGCCTAAGCAGTCATTAAAGTGACACTCATAATATAAAGGCATCCTAAAGAACTACAAAATCTGCTGGCAAAGGAATACTGCAGTCAGCAACCACTCTACAAAGTATCTTCTTCATATTTCTACCCTTGCAAGCACCATGCTTGCCTTGCAAAGTGGCCTTCAAACGAGAGGTGCAAGACTTCAGCACTTCATGGATGCTAAAAGCATCCAAATTGGGAGGCAAATTCATTGTCACAAGCCTGTCAAGTAAGGAGCGGAAACTCGTCATAAATTGTATCATAGCGCTTCCAGTTCTTTAGTGCTTTGTTGTTGTGAGCAATGGCACTGCGCGATTGCAATGCTACCTTATCAAATTCTCTCATTTGAGCATCAAGCTCTGGGAAGGAGTCAACTGTACAATCCTCGGGTACGTGTCTAAACTATACACACCGAACACTACGCTTCTTGCACGGGATTTTAGTTAAGTCCCACTCTAGATTGTCCACCATTTTGCACAGCTTCCTTTCCCCAAGGCGTGAAGTGAGTCCATGATTGCGCCTCAACACACCCATATCAAACAAAGGCCTAGTGAACAATCAGATCTACGTCTCATGCTTCCATGCCATGTTTCCTGTGCACAACACAACAAATACAATGATAGGAAGTTAGCCGTCCAGAGCCCTACAGATGGTACCCAACCAAAACATAACAAAGGGCAGGTAAAAAGTGAACCTAGGAAAGGGAGGATGTGCAATGCGATTCTCAAAGTTGAAAATAACTGGTGTACATGAGGCCGCTCACTGGCCATTGTGCTCAAGGGGAGTACTTGTTTGAAAAAAATTGCATTATGGAGGAAATGGAACTACATGAGAAGCCTACCAGAGAGTAAGGCTAAGGAGCAAAACTATAAACATCTACTTTTGGATCATCCACATCATGACGTTTATCACTAGAACTCTTGGAAGGTGTCTTTGCAACTCGCCTGTCAACCCTACTGTCCGCCATATATTTCATGGCTGCTTGAAAACCTTGCTGACCATTGTCACACGTACAAAGCCTCTTAGTGAACATTTTGTGTTGTATCTCTATCTGAGTTGATTACTGCTTCATCTGCATGTCCATGAGGTGTTTTTGTTGAGCTAGCTTAGCATCTGCTATGTGCTCTACAAGCTTCAACTTGGCGTGGTCAGCCAATCTAGAATCCTCGGATGCATCTTTCTGAGCCTCAACCTGATCAGTTACAGTCTTATGCATGTTTTCAAGATGCAACAAGTTCTTTTCAGCAGCAGCAGCAATATCAGCACGGGCCCTGGTGCAGGCATCAGTTTTCTTCCTGCGCTTACCAGTTTGCTCCTTCTTCTCTTTTTGCTCCTTCTGGCCTCCAGACTTAGAAGTCGACGTGGTAGGGGTTGTTGGCGTTGAAGCAGTACCAAGACGCTGACGCTTACTCGGCTTACTCGGCACGGGGGAGGTCTCTTCAACTTTTTCTGCATCTTCCTCCTCATCCACAAACTCATAGGAGTCTACGTCATCCTCTTCAACAGCAACTGATGGAGGGAAAAGAGGAGAAGAGCCATCATCCTCTTGCATAGTAGCACTGGGAGGGTCTTGCATCAGAGACTCCTGAGCTGCTGGGCTGCCACCATGTGAACCTCGTACAGCAGCTGCAGCAGCTGCACCCCTGGTTCTTTCTTCAGCTCTCGCTTGTGCCTGCGCAGTGTCTTGTATGTTCATCATCTCATTATGGTCCTGCTCACCCTCATTAGCAAATTCAGCCCTATGCGATGCAAGATTGCACCAATACTCATAAAGTTCGGAGTCAGGCCAATTGCCATCTATTGTGTCCCACCTGCGCTTCTTCTCCTCTTTAGTGACTTCCCAGTAGGAAATTTGGCCACTAGGCACATGCCGCTCATAATCAGAATTACACTTGAGACCCTTCAGAATTTTATTGAAGTTTCCTTTTATTGCAGTCCTGGTCCTGAAGTAACTAGTAGCCTGTCCAAGGCGGTCAGATACTTTGCTCCATTTTTCTTTGTCTTCCATGAATTTCTTATGCACGTCTACATTGTGTTCAATCTCGTTTAACAACTCGTAATATACTGCAATAAGTTTTTCCTTGTCACGCTTTGTCCAAGGAGGGGACTTCACAGGAGCAGCAGGCACCGATAACGGATGCTGATGTTGTGGACGTGCCACCAGGGTCGTTGGACGTGCCTGCACAAAAAGAAGTGGAGTACTTTAAATGAGCGTCTGAAATTGTGGCCTGAAATTTAAGAGCTCATATACTAGCAGCTTGTAAAGGTAAGAAGTTCATGTTACACACTATAATTTGGTTAAGAGCAAAGATGAAGCAAGACGTACGGCGAATCAGTGAGCAGTTGCAGTACCTGATCCGCCATGGCAAATGAGACAGGTGCTGTTCCAGTGGCAATAGGTTAGGACACTAAGGGTCCAGAATGAGCACCGCCTACAAAGCCCGCTGGATTGTCCATGGACAATGTTTGGGACTGAGCTAGTGGTGGAAAATTGTCAAAGGTAGGCTGTGAGAATAGCCCCCTAGATTGCTGCAAAGTTGGATGTACTACAAAACTTGGTGTAGTGGGGAAGGCGCACGTGTTAGGCCTTGGAGGACTTGAAAGCTGCAGGGAACGCTGATGCTGATTATGTGGAACATAAAAGAGGGGAGGGCCATTAGATAAGAGTGAGAGGCAGCTCACAGTTGCAACGCAAGAACCTAAAGGAGGGCGACTAGATTGATAGCTATTCCTCAAGGAGGACCTGCTCGGAAGTTCCATAACTGAGTGGTGAAGTTCATTGCGGTGTGTTTGAATACGAGACAAGGAAGCAGGCAAGAAGTGCATCTCCGCTAAAGGAGATGAAGGCCTTTTCGTGACAAAAAGGCCGGACATAGGTCATGTCAAATTTTGGCCAAATTTTGGGCCGTCAAATTTGAAGCAAAACAGAGTTAGCGAATCATAAATTTGGGTGACCACGAACGAACAGAAAAAATAGCATATGGCTACGACGCACGAAAACAGGCAAAATCGCAAATACTGGCGAGTTCTTCAAGAGTCGAGGAAAATGCATACCCGTGCGAAGTCCGCGACATTGTGCTTAAAACAAAAGTGATCATCCAATTAGATTGAAGGAGTTGAATTCTATTCAAAAGATTTCAAAAAATAGCATGGTCTTTGCCAACTCTTAAGATCCATTGTCCAAGGTCGAAGGAGGAGCATTCACGCGTGTGAGTGCAGATTTCCTGCCACCCGCTGCCACCCGCTAGTCTTTTCACGCCATTGCATTGTACCATCCACATTAATTGACGTTGTCGTACCCCAAAATGACAAAAAGCCGCCCATTCTCACGAGATACACAAGGACTCCAATCGGCATGAATGTGACGTCGACCGAGAGTGGAAAAGGGTAAACAATGCCCGTCAATGTTACATCGCGTAGAACTTGGGAATTAAGAATTAAAATTTCAAGGAGTTGTTTTGCTAATTCTGTCTACTGCGTAAGCGCTGTGAGTTAACTGGAGAGATACCGGATTGTCAAATCCCTGAGGGTGAGTAAAAGACTCCCCTAGCATATCCAAAGGACACTTAGGGACCCTACCCAGACTGAGTTCAAAAGGGGTCTTTCCCGTTGACGCGTGCACCGCACTGTTGATCGCAAACTAAATTTGAGGCAACAGGTCATCCCAATTATCTTGATTTTGGTTAATATATGCTCTCAGCACCTCTTGCAAAAACTCGGTTAGTTATTTCAATCTGTCCATCAGTCTGAGGATGGTTTGCTTTGATGAGCAGCTGTTTCACTCCCATTAACCCCATTAAAGCTCTCCAGAATTTAGAGGTAAATTTGGAGTCTCTGTCTAAGATAATACTAGAGGATAGCCCATGTTGGCATACTACATGGTTGTAGAACTGTCTCGCAATTTCGAGGGCAGTTACTTTGACAGTTGTGGGGATGAAAATGACCATTTTTGTCAGTTTATCCACTACTACCAGTATAGAATCATGCCCACTGGCAGTCCTTGGTAGTGTTACCACCTAGTCCATGAATATTGTTTTCCAGCGTCCAACTGGGATGGGTAGTGGTTGTAACAGCCTCCCTGGTGATGTGTGCCTAGACTTATTTTTTGACACTGATCACAGGACTTATTTTAAGACCTCCCGAGGTAACCCATCCCAATGATAACGTTTTGCTAATTTGCCAACAATTTTGGCCAGCCCCAAATGTCCACCCAGCAAACTGTCGTGTGCTTGACTCAGTAAGAGTGACCTTATTTCCAACTTAATAGGAATGACCAGCTTCAGCCTGCCTGAAGTGGTTTCAGTTACCCAAACTCCTCCCTTTAGCCGATACCTGAGTGCAGTAGTAGGACAAATACCATCAGTGGGGCTGGGCTCAAATGTTAGGTCAGAAAGGTAGGCTTTCCTAAGTTGTTCAAGGAAGGACTTTTTCACCTTTAGTGAAGTGAGTGCACAAAAGACTTTATCTACCGCATGCTGAGTAAAGTTCCATTCTTGCAAGTCAGGTCTTTTAGAGAGTGCATCAGCACAATTTAACTTCCCTGGTTTATAGTTAATCTGGACTTGGAACTGCTCCAGCATCTGGCTCCAACGGTTCTCCCTCCTCAACAGCTTGGACTTTTTCTGAAAGTGAGTCAGAGCTAGATGATCTGTAATCACCTTAAAAGCTTTACCATGTGAGTATGCTCCCCATTGTTTGAGCACATGAATGATAGCAAGCAACTCTTTATCATGCACGGAATACTTAATTTTAGCTGGGTTGAATTTCATAGACTCATACAGCACAGGGTGCCACTCCTGCCGTACCTTACCATCCTTTGTGGTTTTGCCAGCAGGCTGCAACAAAATAGCATCCATGGCAAAGTCAGTAGCATGAGTAACCACCTGCACAGGTTTGCTGGGGTCATACACGGCTAAGACTGGGGCAGAACAGAGAGCATCTTTAAGGGTCTGGAAGGCAGCTTGCTGCTCTATTCCCCACACATACCCTATGTCTTTCTTAGTAAGGTCAGTAAGTTTACTGGCCTTTGTAAAATAAATTTCAATGAATCTCCTGTAATAGTTAGCCAACCCAAAGAAGGATCTAACTTCCGAGACACATTATGGTACTGGCCAGTCCCTTATGGCCTGGTCCTTCTTAGGATCCACACTGATGCCTTTTTACTGACAACGTGGCCCAAGAATTCATTACTTTCCTTAGAAAAATCACACTTGCTCATTTTAGCATATAACTGATTCCTTCTCGGAGTGTCCATGACTGTCTTTAAGTGTTCAGCATGCTGAGCTTCATCTTAAGAGAAAATTAAAATATCATCCAAGAAGACTTACACAAACTTATCCAGGTAAGATCTGAAAATTTCATTCATAGCACCCATGAAGGTTGCAGGAGCATTAGAAACGTGTGCAAAAAGCAGTCTTGTGTTGGTCCCTTGCAGCAATTTTGATTTGATGGTAACCACTCTTAAGATCTATCTTAGTGAACACTTTAGCACCCGATAGAGTATCAAGCAAGTCCTCAATTCTGGGTCAAGCATACTTGTTCTTTACTGTAATTCTGTTAAGAGCTATGTAATCCACACACATGCGCATACTCCCATTCTTTTTCTTAACAAATAGGATGGGTGCGCCATAAGGTGATATACTGGGGGAAATATAATCATTTTTCTCAAGCTCCGCAATCTGTATTTTCAACTTTTTGCTCTCCACATAAGACAAGCCATAAGTGCGTTGCTAAGGTGGTTGACTCCCAGGTAATAAATCAATCCTATGATCTACTTCCCTTTCAGGGGGCAGTCCTGGAGGCATATTCAAAACATCAGTATACTGAGCAACAAGTTTGCAGCAGTAGGGTGCTTGAGAGGGCTTACCTTTTTCTCAACCACTTCTTCAGGTTGAGGCAGTACCTTTTTCAGCAGCTGAAATGAAACGACTTACCAAATAGGCGACTAACAATTAATGAAGATCTTTATTTCAGCAAGTAATCTTTATGGTATTTTCTGTTAATTGATTCAACAGCGTAAGACAACACACCAGCGGTGGACAATACTCGCAAGTCAAATGGAAGTATACTAGCATTAATAATAGAATCAATAAACTTGTACATAAGCAAGGCTAGAAGACAGTGCATATTAATGGCTTCTCGCCTTGGATTCAGATCTCTCTCCGTAAGCTGTACAAGAGAGTTGGCCTCGTTTCTAAATGCCGAACTCGAGAGCAATACCTAGCATATGTACATGGAATGAGTTTACTCTTCAACAGCCAGTGCGATGGCACCGCCTACCCGGGAGTTAACCACGTTGGTAGGACCTCGGTTAACCAAATCCACCGCCATCGCCCATCATCCCGAATTGCCATCCCTCCTAAGGATGTCATTTGGCCATTTATCTAGCACACCACACTTAGATGCATATCTAGGCAGCTCGCTGCTACCAAGTACGGAAGTCAGCTGGCTGTCAAAGAATGTGTCAGCAAGCTGACCTAAGTTTACTTCAGCCTGCTACTCCCGGCTGAATCATTAAACTGATTAGTTTATAAGTCCAGCAGACTCAACATTAACTAAAGCTCAGCAGGCTGTACTGTTTTAACTATTATATGTAAAGGAATATTATATCTACACATGTACTGATTCATTACAATCCCTCCAACTTAACAGGTTGTCGCCTCGACAACACTAACACTGGTTATCTGGCCTTCCCCAAATGACAGTACTGATGTCCCTCCCACCGCCTCTTGCTCCAACATTGATGTCTCACTGTGGGGATCAGTAGTAACAGTATGCTGTCCCTTTGCCCTCAGCCTACTGCCCTTATGAGAGAGATGTGCCTGGGGCTTTACGGTCAGGGGAGCGAGACTGGGAGCCAGACCTCCTCCTTCTGTCTTGGAGTCTCCTGAAGCCTGGGGGCTCCGAGTAGGGGGAGCCAAGGGGAGAACGCAGTAACTGGGCTGTTTCCTCCTGCACAGTCTGAAAATGAAGAGAGGCAGCCTTCTCCTGAGCATCCCTCAAACTGACAGGTACATATACCGACATCCCAGAAGGATGTTGCATGACGTGAGCCAAGGGCATTGGTTCTCTCTGCGAGGGAGATGCTGGCAAGCCTCTGGCGATTTCTCTAGCAGCCCTCCTGTCTGCCCTGTCTGATTGGATCTTTGCGCCTGCAGATGGACTTTGTCCTCTGGCAGTTCCCAGCCAAGCGATATCTTCCTCTTTAGCGAGGTGGTGCGGAGCTGTGTCTGCCCTCGCCAACCCAGTCTTCTCCATTGCAGGGGATGTGGCAGGTGTCTGGGTCACAGCGGGGCTTGTGTTCTCTTCCTTGCCTTCCTCCTCTGACCTTCCTCTTTTGGGTGCTGGTGGGGGCTGTTGAGTCCTGACCGCATACAGGTCTTTCTCTCCTTGCTTGCTTGCCCATTTGGCATAAGCATGCTTCCCTTTAGAGAATGACTCTTGGGCCCTGCTCTTGTCCTCCTGCATTTCTTGGCTCATGCAGTCTCTTACTCCATCCAATCTTGGGTCCCAAGCTGCAATGTGAGGGGGCAACACTATGTTCCCCTATAGGTCTGTTAGGAAATCTTCCTCCCCTGCCCTGTCATTTTGCTGGTCCCTCATGTTAATGGTCATCCACCGCATAATTCCAGGAAGGAGACATTAAAGACTGGGTGACCCTTGTATTCTGCTGACATGTTCAATTTGTAAGCATCTTGACCGACACGACGCACCACCGAATATGGACCGACCCAGACCGGACCAAGCTTTTTCTTGACCACACCAGGCAGGTACAGGTGTTGAGAATGCAGTTTGACCAAATCGCCCTTAGAAAATGTCAGCTCTCGACGGTGCTGATTGGAGTATTTTTGTTGATTTTCCTGGGCGTCGTGCAGGTTTTGTTGGACCTCTGACAGGGTGTCAGCGAACTCTTGAGTTAAACGGATTGTCAATCCCTTCCGGGTGAGTTGAAGACTCCCCTAGTACAACTAAAGGAGACTTAGGGACTCTACCCAGGCTGAGTTCAAAAAGAGTCTTGCCCGTTGACGCGTGCACCGCATTGTTGACCGCAAACTGAATTTGAGGCAACAAGTCATCCCAATTATCTTGTTTTTGGTTAACATAGGCTCTCGGTACCTCCCGCAGAACTCGGTTAGTTCTTTCAGTCTGCCCATCAGTCTGAGGGTGGTTTGCTGTGCTGAGCAGTTGTTTGAACCCCATTCACCCATTAAAGCTCACCAGAACTTAGAGGTAAATTTTGAGTGTCTGTCTGAGATGATATTAGAGGGTAGCCCATGTTGGCATACTACATGGTTGTAGAACAGTCTCGCTGTTTCGAGTGCAGTTACCTTGACAGTTGTGGGAATGAAAATGACCATTTTTGTCAGTTTATCCACTACTACCAGGATAGAAGCATGCCCATTGGCAATTCTTGGTAGTGTTACCACCCAGTCCATGGATATTGTTTCCCAGCGTCCAGCTGGGATGGGCAGTGGTTGTAAGAGACCTCCCGGTGGTGTGTGCCTAGACTTTTCTCTCTGACACTGATCACAAGACTTAACATATTTCAGGACCTCTTGGGGCAACCCATCCCAATGATAATGTTTTGCCAACAGTTTTTGCCTGCTCGAAATGCCCACCCAGTTACTGTTATGTGCTTGACTTAGTAAGAGGCACCTTATTTCCAAGTTATTAGGAATGACCAGCTTCAACCGGCCTGAAGTGGTTTCAGTCACCCAGACCCCTCCCTTTAGCCTATACCGGAGTGCAGTAGCAGGACATCCACCATTTGTGGGGCTGGGCTCAAATGTTGGGTCAGAAAGGTAGGCTTTCCTAAGTTGTTCAAGGAAGGACTTTGTCACCTTTAGTGCACTGATTGCACAAAGGACTTTATCTACATCATGCTGACTAAAGTTCCTCTCTTGCAAGTCAGGTCTTCTAGAGAGTGCATCAGCAAGATTCAACTTCCCTGGTTTGTAGTCAATCTGGACTTGAAATTGCTCCAGCATCTGGCTCTAGCGGTTCTCCCTCCTCGACAGCTTGGACTTCTTATGAAAGTGGGTCAGAGCTAGATGATCTATAATCACCTTAAAAGCTTTACCATGTACGTATGCTCTCCACTCTTTGAGCACATAATTGATAGCGAGCAGCACTTTATCATGCACGGAATAGTTAAATTCAGTTGGGTTGAACTTCATAGACTCATACAGCACAGGGTGCCACTCCTGCCGTACCTTACCATCCTTCGTGGTTTTGTCAACAGGCTGCAACAAAATAGCACCCAGGGCAAAGTCAGAAGCATCAGTAACGACCTGCACAGGTTTGCTAAGGTCATACACGGTTATTACTGGGGCAGAACAAAGAGCATCTTTAAGGGCGTGGAAGGCAGCCTGCTGCTCTTCTCCCCACACATACCCTATGTCTTTCTCAATAAAGTCAGTCAATTTACTGGCCTTTGTAGAATAATTCCCAATAAATCTCCTATAGTAATTAGCCAAACCAAGGAAGGACCTAACTTCGGAGATATATTATGGTACAGGCCAGTCCCTTATGGTCTGGACTTTCTTAGGCTCCACACTGATGCCTTCTTTACTGACAACCTGGCCTAAGAAATCAATACTTTCTCTGAAGAAATCACACTTGCTCATTTTAGTATATAACTGATTTCTTCTCAGAGTGTCTATGATTGTCTTCAAGTGTTCAGCATGGTGAGCTTCATCTTTAGAGTAATTTAAGTATCATCCAGGAAGAATTGCACAAATTTATCCAAGTAAGGTCTCAAAATGTCATTCATAGCAACAATGAAGGTTGCAGGAGCATTAGTCAGTCCAAATGGCATCACCTTAAACTCATAGTGTCCATATATCGTGTGCGGAAGGCAGTCTTGTATTCATCCCCCTCAGCAATTCTGATTTGATGATAACCACTCTTGAGACCTATCTTACTGAACACTCTAGCACCAGACAAGGTATCAAGCAAGTCCTTGATTTTGGGTAAAGCATACTTGTTTTTTACTGTAATTTTGTTAAGAGCTCTGTAATCAGCGCACATCCGCATACTCCATCCTTTTTCTTAACAAATAGGATCGGTGCGTCATAAGGTGATTTGTTGAGAGAAATATAACCATTTTCCTCAAGCTCTGCAATTTGTGTTTTCAACTCCTCGCTCTCCACATAAGACAAGCCATAAGTGCGTTGCCAGGGTGGTGGACTCCCAGGTAATAAATCAATCCTATGATCTACTTCCCTCTTAGGGGGTAGTCCTGGAGGCATATTAAATACATCCGTGTACTGAGCAACAATTTTTGCAGCAGTAGGGTGCTCCGAAGGGCTTATCTTTTTCTCAACCACTTCTTCAGGTTGAGGAGGTACCTCTCTTAGCAGCAGACAGAACATTCTGTCCTCCTTCTGGTTCCAGCTTTCGATGAACTCCATTGCATTCAGCAATTTGCATCCTCCTGGAAGCCTCTTCTTATCCTTTATTTGCCATCCATACAAGACAAGAGGAAGAGCACTGGTGGGTGCCAAGTTAGTCGGCCCATCACTGGCTCCTCACTTTAATTGTACCTCGGCTCCAACACACTTCAGCTTGATGTCTATTCAGCCACGACCTGCCTAGCACGAGATCATAAAAGCCAGTGTTGAGTACCTCAAATGTAAGCGTTTCAGTTAGAATTGCAATGTTAGAACCTAACTGGACCTCAATAAGCTTGGTTAAAATTCCTCTCGGGGTACTTGAGGCTTCTCCAAGGAATATTTGTCTATTCCCTTGGGTGACAGTAGGCAGCCTTAGCACCTTCCTACCTGCAATCATGCAATACAGTAGGATAAGGAGGACTGACTTTTCCTGACTTTCGCATTGTTCTCCTGACTTAGCAAAGAAATGTTGGACATCAGGTGGAACAAGAGCATCCAGAGTGTGCACTCTCTGGGGATCTATGTTGCTGATGGTCTCCTATATCTGTTTGTCAGGTATGCATAGTGAATCCAGTTCAGGGGGACCCATAATACCTGCTACGAGGGCAGCTAGTGACGACTCACTATCTCTAGCATCCACACAAACAGTAGACTGGACTACTGACTGTTGCTATCTTTTATAGGCTGGTCTTTTCTCTCGACCTTTGGGAGGTGCTTAACTGGACACTGCTCTCTGAAGTGACCCGTCTGCTGGCAATGGAAGCAAACAGATTTTGTTGAGGCTGGTCTCGGCTCAGTCCGACCACCACCTCTTCCATAGCCACCTCGAGAGTGGCCACCTCTCCCTCTGGACTGCATAGCATTATACTCATACTCGTACTCATCACGCTGATCATCCTCAGCCTGGTCTCCTTCAATTGCATTGTAGGAACCGTGGGGCTTTTTGACAATCTTAGACACCAAAGCATTACTCTGGCGCTTGTGATTGAATTGCTGCTGATCCCAGGCATCAGCCTCCTGGATCAAGTCAGCCAATTTTTCATACTTCTTTTCAACGAAGTGACCAGGAACTTCGAATTTCAAGCCATTCTTGAAGTACGCTATCCTATACCGCTCTGGCAACTTTGGCTGCTTCATCATGTTCTCCTGGAACTTTTGAGCAAACTCAGCAACTGAAGTGGCCTGCTTCAGTGTCAAGGAAATCATTCCATAGATAGTTTTCTCCTGCTGATTGATGACATCAAACTTCTCGTGCCGTTTCTCGACAAACTCTACCCAGGTAGGGTCACCGAGTTGCTGAGCCTTACGCTCTCCTTTCCAGTATAGCCACCAGTCTGTTGCACTACCTTTCAGTAGAGCACCGGTGTGCCTGACCTTCTCGTAATCTTGCAGTTCTGGGTAGTTCTCCAGCCACTGCTCAACATCCGCGCGAAACTTGATCAGGCACTAATTTTTGTTTCCTTCAGAATCATAATCCTGGGAAGCTTTTGGCTTAGGCTTACTAGGCCCTCTGCCACCACCACCCGTGGTTTGAGAACCCATGTAAGGGGCAGAGTGCTCTAGTGGAAGCGTAGTGACTCACTGGGAAAAGAACTAGTTGCAATCATACTAAAGAGTGCAGCGGCATATCATTAGGAAAGCTTAGGAAAGTTACTTGACATTTTGACTAACAAGAAACTGCTCACAAATGGTGTAGGATGAAAGGCCTCGTCATTACAAACCCGTAGAAATTTACAGAAGTGGAAGCTGATAAGAAATGAAGTAGTTATGTCTACTTATAATTTTCTACGACAGCTGCTCGCCCCTAGGCGGGAGGGCCGCTTAGCAACTGATTTTCGTAAGTGTTTGTCAAATCGTCCTTTTTAGAATATTCGTAAGAAAGCCAGATCAATCTCATCTGACGTGTCGGGCCGATTTGACGTTCACATGCATGCATCGATTTATCTAGAATATACTAACTTAGACGCGCTAGGCTAATCCGAATCTTCTAGGTAAATCGTCCTAGTCGGCACTCTGCGTCAGCCGAACTTACGTGAATGTTCGAATTCACTTTAACGGCCCAGATCGCTCGACGCTGTCGGTCAATTCGATGGTCGCGCTCACCGCGAATTAAGGACAGTCGTCAACCAACCGCAAAACTTATTAAGCTTCAACAATTCATACCTCTCTCAATACTTGACCAAATTCGATGAACTTTATATCAAAATGACCACAAAAACAAACTCTACTCTATTATGCAATCAAAGTATACTTTCATGAAACTCAAAAATGCACTTTATAAACTTATGACCTTACAACCCAGTTGGTCTCTGTCCTGCAGTAGAGACATTATGAAACTTTTGTCCTCCTGTAGGGATTGATACATGGTCGCCATTTGCGATTGCATTTGAACAAACAATGCTTCCAAATCTACGCGCTGAGGTGGGAGTCTAGCAAATGCACCAGTAGCAATGGCATCCACTCGCTGAGTAGTGTCCTCAACAGTCCCTCTTGCTTCTGCAACAGCAATTCCTGTCGCGTTCAGCCGGTTACGAATTCGACCTAGAGGCACATTGAGTTGTACAGCAGGAGGTGGGTTTAGAACATTGGCCGTTGCTGCCATGCGTTCCTCGACAGTGCGCTCGTTCGTTGGCTGTCCTTCCCTCGTTTCTGTATCTTCAGCCTCTTTTGCTGATCTTTCTGCCTCTAATCTGCCTCTTTCCTCTTCAGCCTGCTATGCTGCGACTGCAGCAATAGCAGCTGCCTCATTTGCAGCCTCTCTAGCTGCAGTATCTGCCACTGCTTCAGAATAGATACGGGTTCTCGCTACATGGCTTTCGGCCTTGTTTTTGACATTCTCGTTATCCTGGTTCTCCATGTCTTGGGAGTTGCTAGTTTGAGACCTTGTTCTTACCATACAAAGAAGACTGTGATAACCGCTCCAATACCAGTGAAATGAATCGACTTACCAACTCAGCGAGTAACAACAAATGAAGATCTTCGTATCAGCAAGTAATCTTTATGGTAATTTTTGTTAGTTGTTTCAACAGCAAAAGACAACACACTAGCAATGGGCAATACTCGCAAGTCAAATGGAAGTATACTAGCATCAATAATACAATCAGTAAACTCACACATAAGCAAGGCTAGAAGACAATGCATATCAATGGCTTCTCGCCTTGAATTTAGATATCTCTCAGTAAGCAGTACAAGAGAGTTGGCCTCGTTTCTGGATGCCGAACTCGAGAGCAATGTCTAGCATATGTACATGGAATGAGTTTACAGTTCAACGGCAAGTGCGGTGGCACCACCTACCCGCGAGTTAACCACGCTGGTAGGACCTCGGTTAACCAAATCCACCGCCATCTCCCATCATCCCAAATCGCCATCCATCCCTAGGATGTCATCTGACCATTCATTCAGCACACCACACTTAGCTGCATATCTAGGCATTTCGCTGCTACCGAGTACGGAAGTAAGCTGGCTGTCAAAGAATGTGTCACCAAGCTGACCTGAGTTGACTTCAGCCTGCTGCTCCCGGCTGAGTCATTTAGACTGATTATATTATGAAGTCCAGCAGACTCAATATTAACTAAAGGTCAACAGGCTGAACTTATTTAACTATTAATATTTAAATGAATATTACATCTACCATTTTAATGACTCATTACACCTTCCCTCCTTGCTGCATCTTCAACAGCTTTGGTTAATCGTTTGACTTCTAACCTAACTCTCTCCTCCTCAGCCTGCTGTGTTGCGACTGCGGCAATAACAGCTGCCTCATCTGCAGCCTCTCTAGCTGCAGTATCTGCCACTGCTTCAGAATAGGTATTGGTTCCCTTTACATGGCTTTCAACCTGGTTTTGACATTCTTGTTATCCTGGTTCTCCATGTCTCGGGAGTTGCTTGTCTGAGACCTTGTCCTTACCATACAAAGAAAACCGTGATAACCGCTCCGATACCACTGATATAAATCGACTTATCAAACAGGCAATTAATAAGTAATGAAGATCTTTACATCAGCGAGTAATCTTTATGGTATTTTCTGTTAATTGATTCAAACAGCAATAGACAACACACTAGCAATGGACAATATTCGCAAGTCGAATGCAAGTAAACTAGCTTCAATAATGCAATCAGTAAACTGATACATGAGCAAGGCTAGAAAACAGTGCATATCAATGGCTTCTCGCCTTGGACTTGGATATCTCTCGGTAAGCTGTACAAGAGAGTTGGCCTCGTTTCCAAATGCCGAACTCGAGAGCAATACCTAGCATATGTACATGGAATGAGTTGACTACTAACAACAAGTGCGATGGCACCGCCTACCCGGGAGTTAACCACGTTGGTAAGACCTCGGTTAACCAAATCCACCACCATCTCCCATCATCCCGAATTGCCATCCATCCTAAGGATGTCATTTGGCCATTCATCTAACATACCACACTTAGATGCATATGTAGGAGTTTGCTGCTACCGAGTACGAAAGTCAACTGGCTGTCAAAGAATGTGTCAGCAAGCTGACATAAGTTGACTTCAGCCTGCGGCTTCCGGCTGAGTCGTTAAACTGATAATTTCATAAAGTCTAGCAGACTGAATATTAACTAAAGTTCAGCAGGCTGAAGTTATTTAACTATTATATTTAAATGGATATTATATCCACCAATATACTGATTCATTATCGTAAAGCTTTTAAGGTGATTACAAATCATCTAGTTCTAACTCACTTTCAGAAGAAGTCTAAGCTGTCCAGGAGGGAGAACCGCTGGAGCCAGATGCTAGAACAGTTCTAAGTCCAAATGGACTACAAACCACGGAAGTTGAATCCTGCTGATGCACTCTCTAGAAGACCTGACTTGCAAGAAAGGAACTTTAGTCAGCATGCTGTAGGTAAAGTCCTTTGTGCACTCACTCCATTAAAATTAAAAAAGTCCTTCCTTGAACAATTTAGGAAAGCCTACTTTTCTGACCCAACATTTGAGCCCAGCCCCAATGATGGTGTGTGTCCTGCTAATGCACTCAGGTATAAGCTAAAGGGAGGGGTCTGGGTAATCAAAGCTACTACAGGTTGGCTGAAGTTGGTGAAACCTAATAACTTGGAAATGAGGTCACTCTTACTGAGTCAAGCACATGACAATTTACTTGGTGGACATTTGGGGCAGGCCAAAATTGTTGGCAAATTGGCAAAACATTACTACTGGGAAGGGTTGCCTCGGGAGGTCCTGAAATATGTTAAGTTTTGTAATTAGTGTCAGAAAAATAAGTCTAGACACACACCACCCGGAGGACTATTACAAACACTATCCATCCCAACTGGACGATGGGAAACAATATCCATGGACTGGGTGGTAACACTATCAAAAATTGCCAATGGGCATGATCCTATCCTGGTAATAGTGGTTAAATTGACAAAAATGGTCATTTTCATCCCCACCACTGTCAAGGTGACTGCACTCAAAACTATGAGACAGATCTACAACCATGTAGTATGCCAACATGGGCTACTTCCAATATTATCTCGGACAGAGACTCAAAATTCACCTCTAAATTCTGGAGAGCTTTAATGGGGTTAATGGGAGTCATACAGTTGCTCAACAGAGCAAACCACCCTTTGACTGATGGGCAAACTGAGAGAACTAACCGAGTTCTGGAAGAGGTGCTAAAAGCATATATTAACCAAAAACAAGATAACTGGGATGACCTGTTGTGTAGTGATTTGAGTTATAATATATTAGTTTGCATATATTATAATGCTTTTGAATATATTTGGAGTAGTATTGTGTGAAGTCAAGTGTGAATAGATACTATAGCAACTTGGTTCATGTCCTTTGAACCTTCTAAGGCATTTTCGAAGTTAGAGGAAAGACCTAAAACTTCATGTGGCAAAAGTCAAATGTGCCATTTTTAGGTCAAAAGGACTTGTGTACATTATTCTAGAAAGAGGTGGCAAGTTTTGGGATGTGTTGGGTGCCAACACATCAACATGCACCTTCCTAGAAATTACTTGTTTAGCAAGTATATAAACAAGAGCTAGAACATAGAAAGACATTCCAGATTCACTCTTGTACATGCCAAATTCCAAAAACATATTAACTTTCAAAAAGCCATCTCTCTTTCAAGAAGCTACCACTTGTGTTCAAAGATCCTTGTCTTGAATAAATAAAGTATTATATTTCACAAAGTACTTTATCTATCTGTTTCACTACATGTTGCCTCAAATCCAATTTGCGGTCAACAGCGCGGTGCATGCGTCAATGGGAAAGACTCCTTTTGAACCTAGTCTAGGTAGAGTCCCAAATTTTTTTCTAGATGTGCTAGGGGAGTCATCAACTCACCCCGAGGGGATCGACTATCCGGTGTCACTCCAATTAACTCAAGAATTTGCTGACACCCTGTCAGAAGTCCAACAGAACGTGCACAAAGCCCAAGAAAATCAACAAAAATATGCTGATCAACACCATCGAGAGCTGATATTTTCTAAGGGCGATCTGGTCATACTGCATTCTCAACACCTGTATCTGCCTGGTGTGGTCAAGAAAAAGCTTGGTCCCGTTTGGGTCGGTCCATATTCTGTGGTGCGCCAAGTCGGTCCGAACGCTCACAAACTGAACATGTCAGCGGAATACAAGGGTCACCCAATCTTTAATGTCTCCTTCCTCGAACCATACATCAAGGGTGACACACTGTTCACAGATTGGTTACCTGTCCAACCGGGACCGGTCTTAGCTGTCCGGGATGGTGACTTTGAGGAATATGAGGTGGATGAGATTTTAGAAGCTCGCTCTGTCCTTCGATCATCTAAATATCTGGTCAGATAGAAGGGTTACGATGTCTCTAGGGACACTTGGGAATTTAAGGACCATTTGACCAATGCTAAAGGGGCGTTGAAATGCTTTCACCTTCGGGAGGCTGGGACACTTCCTTAACTGTCATTTCAGTTGACATGGGAAGGTGACAGAAGGTCCTGCCTCGATTTAAGTTGGAGGAGAAATATGCCCGAAAGTGACGAATAGTGAGAGAAGGTGACAGTAGGTGACAGTTGTGACAGGCAACCCACCTTCAAAATTAAGTTGGTGGGAGTGGGATAACATCTTGGGAACCAGCCGATTTTCTTTGCATAACCATTCTCCACACTCAACTGCGCTCACACTCACTTCTCTCTCAAGCACACTCCCACTTTCAACTTACTTACACCAGGTATTGCAGAACCTGTAACTCTCACTACTACGTTCTAATCTGTCAAAGTGCTCAATGATTGTGCACGATATCACGACTACCCTAACTCAATCGTGTTATGTTTGAGCAACATGGTCGCCCAGAAGTCTAAACTCAAGAGGAAAAGAAGAGCGGACGAGGCACAGGCGGAGTACAAGGAATTCCACGGTGACATTGAATTGTCCTCCATCTCGTCTCGGGAGTCAGAGCGACTTCAACTGCAGCGCGAGGCTCAAAAGAAGAGAAATTAGGAAGAACAAGTCGGGTTGAGGCAGAAAGAGCAAGACAAAAATTTTGCAGAGGAAGCCAAGAAGGCAGAAAAAGACAGGCAGGCTGAGGAAAGGCGGAAACAACAAGCTGAGGAGGAACAGAGGAGAGTCAAAAGCTACCGCTACACGGCGATGGGCGAAGGCTTTGATCTTTTGGAGGAAGTCTTCAAGAATCAAGTATGCCTAGAGAAATCGAAGTGAGTCACAAAAGAACATACTGCAGCACGACGGCAAGACATCCCCAAACTTTGACAAGTACATAGAGGTCAGCACAGGGCTCCTAGTGTACCATGACTGTGCCAAAATGGTAGGATATACAGTCCAAAAGACCAAGGTACTGGCCCAGATAAACGAATTTGAAGCTGGTCCAATACCTGGGATCTGAGGCACTGGAATCTGGGACACAAACAGGGTCATCAACTTGATCCCTATGGACTCAGACAGCTTCAAGGATGCCACTTCCTACAACCAATTCAAGGCCATGTATAATGAGGTGGAGAGAAGAAGCTGGAAGTTCTTGGCCAGAAAGACCAGCCAGCTGTATTTCTTGGGGCACTGGTACCCTTGTACCTGAAGAGGACAGACCCTGCTTTCTTCCTGCAGCCCACTGATTGGCGTTGGATGACCATCAACATGAGGGACTAGCTAAACGACAGAGCAGAGGAGGACGATTTCCTGGCAGACTTGCAGGGGAAAATAGTGCTGCCACCTCATATTGCAGCATGGGATCCAAGACTGGATGGAGTCAGGGACTTCATGAGTCAAGAGATGCAGGAGGATAGGACCAGGGCTAGGGATTCTTTCTCTAAGGAAAAGTATGCTTATGCAAAATGGGCAAGTAAGCAGGGGGAGAAAGACCTGTATGCAGTCAGGACCCAACAACCCCCAACAGCACCCAAAAGGGGGAGGTCAGTGGGACACTCTTTTTCTCGGGATCGGCTGGAGGAAATGACCAGAGAGACTCCAGAAGTCTCAGAAGAACAGGAAGACGAAGAGGAGGAAGGTGCAGGAGAGGAGTCTAGCCTTGCTCAGACACAGACCCCTCCAACATCCCCCACTCTGCGGAAGATTGGGAGGTCCTTGGCACAACCGTGCAACAGCTTGGGGATACCAGCACACAAGGAGCCGGAGATCCAGAGTTCCAGTGGCTGGGAAGTTTTAGCCGGAGGAGTCCGACCCTTGGAGGTGAAACTCAGGCAGACAGGGCAGAGAGAAGAGCTGCCAAAGAGGCAGCCAGAGGGCAGCCAGCATCTCCCTCTCATAGAGGGCATGTACCCTTATCCCATGTTATGCAGCATCCTTTTGACATGCCAGTGTATGTTTCTGTCAGTTTGAGGGCTGCACAGGAGAGGGCTGTCTCTTCAACTTGCAAACTGTGCAAGACGAGGCTGCCCAGTTGCTACGTTGTCCTTGCGGTTCACCTTGGTCTGAGCCCCCAGGTTTCAGGAGACCACCAGATTGGAGAAGAAGGTCCAGGTCCAGGTCCCACTCCCCAGAGGATAGAGCCCCTGGTGCTTAGTTTGCTGATGTCTTTTATTTAGAGTCCGTCTGCTTTTGTGTGCATGTGTTTTACTTTGTTGCAGTGAAATAGTTAACAAGTATTGTCGAGTCGACAACAATGTAAGTTGGAGGGATTGTCATGAATTAACATATTGATACATATAGTATTCATTTAATATATTACTTAAATAAGTTCAGTCTGCTGAACTTTATTTAATATTAAATCTGCTGAATTTTCAATACTTACTTTAATGACTCAGCCGGGAGCAGCAGGCTCAAGTCAACTTAAGCAGCCTGTTGACTTAGGTCAGCTTACTGACACATTCTTTGACAGTCAACTGACTGCCGTGCTCGGTAGCAGCGAACTGCCTAGTTATGCATCTAAGTGTGGTGTGCTAGATGAGTGGCGAGATGACACCCTTAAGATGGATGGCGATTCGGGATGATGGGAGATGGCTATGGATTTGGTTAGCCGAGGTCCTACCAACGTGGTCAACTCCCAGGTAGGCGATGCCATCGCACTTGCCGTTGAACAGTAAACTCATTCCATGTACATATGCTAGGTATTGCTCTCGAGTTCGGCATTCGGAAACGAGGCCAACTCTCTTGTATAGCTTACTGAGAGATATCTGAATCCAAGCGAGAAGCCATCGATGCGAACTGTCTTCTAACCTTGCTTATGTATGAGTTTACTGATTGCATGATTGATGCTCGTTTACTTGCATTTGAGTTATGAGTATTGTATACCGCTAGTGTATTGTCTTTGCTGTCAAATGAGTGAACAAAATAACACCATAAAGATAACTTGCTGGTATAAAGAACTTTTGTTAACTGTCAATCGCCTATTGGTAAATTGATTCATTTCACTGACGCCGTACGTACGCATTCAGAAGCTTTAAACCTACGAGACCACCGACTTCTGGAAGCATACTAAGACCCCCGGGTTCGACCCTCCACCCCTTGCCTTTCACTCTCTGTTTCTTTTTCTCTCTGTGACCCCACCCTCCCTCAAACTTCTGAAGTGACCTCCCCCCCTTCTCCATTACCCCCCCCTCTTTTGTCTAGCTGTACATTGCGGGAGTGGCTTTCATGTGTCAGAGGGCCTAGTGGACAGCGGTGTACTTGTCGTGGACATGGGGATTGTTGTTGTGATAGGAGAAGCGAGAGGGCGAGCTGAGACAGGTTGATAAGTGAGAAAGAAAAAGAGGCAAAGAAAGATAGAGAGGGTGAGAGAGCGTATGATGGGGGCTAGGCAGAAGAAGCAGGCGAGACAGCAAGCCCTGGAGGAGGAGGAGGCGGAGGCGGAGGCAGTTGCTAAAATTAGGAAAATGTTCTCGCAGCCATGTAGACCATTATGTAGACTATTAAATTTCCTCTAGGGTTACTTGGTAATGAATGTAGGCAGCTTCTGACATAAACTTTTGTGTATGATTTCTTCTTCCACAGCTGGCTTCAAAAGCCCAGGTTTCACAAGAAGTACGTCAACAAGTGCCTTGGCCTCCGACTCCAATTGCAGGCGGGCTGCAAAGCGTGCTAAAGCTAGGCGAGCCATGAAGGATGAGAAAAAAGAGGGTGAGCAGGATCAACAAAATTTTTGGAGTAGGTAATCAGTGGACTTTAGTGTTGTTGAAGTTAAAATATAGACAATAGTGTAATAAGCAGAGTTTTGGAGGGCAACTTAGTGTACAGTATGTTCCTTCCTGCTGGCAAATTTTAAGCTAGTAGGAAATGTATTCAAAATGAGGCAGCTGGTAGGTGTGTAAATTTGATAATGAGCACTGAAACGAAAGTAATGACTATAGAGCTTGTTACCAAATTCTCTTGTAAGATGCATGGGCCACATGAAGTGATGAGGAGAAGACATAAATTGGCAATGATAATCATTCAAATGCGCTCTGATGGAAGATACAGGAATCAAAACCTCCTATGCAATCAGGGGGATGAATTATGCAGACTGCGTGGCATGGAAAAATTTCAAGGAGTCTGGTGTTGGAAATGAATCGTGCCCAATATGTGGGATCCAAATCGAACATAATGAGTCTGAACAAGTGTTCCGGAAAAAGTTCCCACACCGGATGGCGGAAAAGTGGTGTACGAGTCGCGTTAGAGGAAAGTATTTCCAGCAGCATTTTGTGGAATCAAATTCCCACTCCGGGGGCTCCAACATTAACGCTCGCGGGAAGCCCGTTGCAGACGGCGCGGCGACAACATTTAAGACAAAAAGAAGCCGTTTCCAGATGCGGAAAAATCTGGAGTGCAAGTCAAAGGATGACGGTAGAGAGAACCTTTGGTATCTTGAAGAACGTCCGGCGCATATTTAGCGATGTTGATAGGTGTTTGAAGCATGATACAAATGCTGTCTCTGTGATTGTAATTGCTGGTTGTATTTTGCACAATTGGCTCATTGACGTTCATGAGACAAACATAGAAGAGTTTAGTATGCGAGAACCAGAGTGTGTTTACGGTCACCAAGACGAAGTGGATGAGGATGTAGAAGTGGGCAAGTGTTGTTAAGATTGGTTAAGATGCGCACTTTTACCCCCCGATCCAAGAGGAAGTTTAGGCCTTCAATTCTCTGGAGTGTTCTTGGACCAGATAGATCGACGACGGTGCTTGGTTGAGTTGCGACTCTTGCGAGCTGAATGAAAGAAAACTAATCGCCGTCATCCGTGTACCTGCATGTACGTTTTTTCAAAGATTCAAAGCAGACAGTTTGCGAATACGTCACATTTCGAATCTCGTGAGTCACTAGTGATTGGCAATGAAATCTGTGACGAAGGACTGATTTCGGCCACAATCTTGCCACGCAAGTAATGTGAAGGTAGCGAGAAGAGGCGTAGGCAGAGCTTGTCGTTTATTTTTACATGATGGCGTTCGTTGACGACCGTATGCGTCGGTGTCATAAAAACTGATCAAATGCGGAGGATTCTGTTGAATTTTGGAGGATTATTGGGATTCTTTCTCATAATGGATCGCTAGATTGACTTTTGCAGAGTCGAATCGGCAACAGTGATTACCACGAAGCGGGCTCTCGACTCTAGAGCGTAACTAGCATGTGGCACTAGTGGCTCGAGGGAGTCTGGACCTGGTCTGGACATAAGGAGACTATCGTCGTTCAAACTTCGTACCCATTTTCACCGATTGGCACCTTGGTGACGTGAGTCGTGACTCGTGACATGAACGCCGGATGACTTTGCTGGAACGGTGTGATGCTGGTCAGAAACGAATGAACACGTCAATTTCGACTCTTGTGCACCTATTGGGTGTTGTGCCCTGAAAGAACAAGCCATGACATGATCGAACAGAAAGGCACAAGGCACATCGGAGTCCATCGAACGGTATCATTCGCGTACACTTCATAGTATCTTACGAGCGAGCTTACAGTAAGCTTGCCTGAGCTTGCTTTATTGTCAGTTCAAGTCTTCAGTATAGGACCGGAGATAAACAAGGCGACGAACAAAGTGTACCGCCACGGCAAGCAAGCTTGCCGACTGATCCAAGTAATGGGGTGAAGCCAGGTTGAAGGCCTAAGGAAGCAAGGGCTGAACTTTGAAGTAACTTTAAGATATTGATTGGCCTAGATTGGCCCGATGAAGAACCAGCAAACGAACAAAACGTACCACAAAGGCCAATTTGCTGCTTGTCCGCAGGCCCTTCCGTACGTAATGGATATGAGCACGCTGCTTTGAGGAGCAAACTTCCACGACATAACTTTTGGCCGCTTGTGGCCGCGCTCTTCGAGACTTCCATAATTCTTGTACCAGTTTCCATCACTTCCCACATTCCAGGAACGCGTGCTCGCCTGGACGGGGATCCACTGGGAGTTACTCTCCAAACATAGGCTGCCTCATAATGGATGTGACGGGCCCGACAAGACCCGGATCTAAACAATGATCGTAGACTCCACTGGGAATGTCGAGGAATGTCAAAACTGAAGCTCGCGCCGGCTAGCGCTGGCTTGCGTTTGCTAGAGCAAGTAGCAGCACGCCTACTGTCCTATTTTGAGATTCTGACTCGTTACTGAACTGGCATGGACTGCTCTCAACAGCCGTACCGCACTACTTTTGGCCTTCATCACAGTTCACCTGGGACTTCAACGCATCTCAACGTACTCCTTGCCACCACACTTATCTTCTTCGTTCATAGAAGTTGATCAGAGTAGTCATCCTGTAACCAGTCCATCCGCAGCTCATCCTTCGAATTGAGGTCAGGATTTGAGCGGCATATTTGAGAAAGGGGTCTCGGAAAACACTCGGGAGCTTCTTCTGAGCGATGCCTGGTGAATGTTTGGCAGAACTGATGCCTACCGGTCTAGGCAGTGCAAGGCACTGCCCTCCCTGGCTTCCTCAATTAGGAGACGTATGGGCCGACGGAAGTCCCGCCTTTCAAAAGTCCTTTCTCAGGAAGCAAGAGCATCCCAAAAATGTGCAGCCCAGCCTGTCGGAGGCCACAATTGAGCGTCTCCTGAGTGCTTCGTCGCTCAGCAAGGGCAGAGCTCCCTCACCGCCGATCAGCGTGCAGTTCAGCCAGGAGGTGTCAGAGGGCTTGGTAGCGGAGTACTCTACGTGGGGGCAAATAGAGGAGGCAGAAGTCGTCGCCCGCTTACATGCTCTTTCTTACGCTGGTCCCAACAAGCCTGTCCCCTGGCAACGAGCTGGTAGAAATCCGACGCTCCAGCAGAGGTCCGTGAGTGACGGATGTACGGCCTCCCTGAGTTGTCTCAATGCGGGGGCTCGAGTAGCAATGAGCCCTTGCCCTTCATCCAGCGACAAATTCAACCCTACCCTGGAGAACCTAAGCCACGTGCTGGGGCACCTCGAAACGGCCCCCTCCTCTGAGGCGAAATCCGAGCCCTCAATCAGATCCAAGAGCATCTCTCGCGAGTCCAGCTTGAGCGTCGAGCGGTTCGACGGCCAGTCCCATTCACACCAGGGCATCGCGCTGCAGGACCGGGAGACCGCAAGACTAGTAGAAGCCTTTATCAGTGGCAGGCCCCCCTTAGAGGCCGCCCAGGCCCAGGCCCAGGCCCAGGTCCAGGCACTATCTGCCCACCTGTACAGGTCGATCAGGCCCACACAGGTGGCAGACTCCCGCGGAGAGATGCGCCCCCACACACGTGGCGCAGCGACGCAACCTCGCCTCCTTCAGCAGTCGCAGCAGCCGCAGCCGCAGCAGCTGCAGCGCCAGCCTTCGACGAGGCAGCAGTACCAGCAGCAGCAGCAGCAGCTTGACCCGATGACATCTGGCGTTCCAGACATGGCGGCCTTCGCCGGGCTGCAGAGCTTGCTCCTGGAGCTTCAGGCGCGGCAGGAGGCCGAGGGCGCCGAGCCTGACACGTGGCGCACTGCCAGGACAGGTGCGGATCCCCAGGGCAGAGCGTGCCGGCAGGATGCAGTCAGCCCCGCACATGCGAAGCAGCTGCTGGTGCAGCAGCAGCAGCAGCAGCTGATGACGATGATGACGATGATGATGTCGGGAAAGGGTCCGGAGCTTCTGAGGGAGGCGCGCCAGCAGCGGCAGCGCGGCTCCCCTCCTCGCCTCCACGGTAGGGCGCGCATTCCCCCTCATCCCTCACTCTCGCATAGAATCTTGCGCAATCGTGCAGGTCCTCCAGTGGAGAATTCCCGTTGCCTGGCTCAGCTTCCCCCCCCTTGCGGCATTTTCTGGAGTGCATGATTGTCGTGTGACGTTTCTTCCGGCTCACCCGCCTTTGCTCACTCGCCGTGCGCTGCACACGCGCGTCTGGCGGCAATTGCTGACTGCTTGATTCCTCGAGTCGAGTTGAGCCTGGCACTGGAGATCCGTCGATTGCTCGGAGCCGGCTGAGTGGCGCGAGTCGAGGACGACCCCGCCGGTCTCCGGCCCCCTGTCTTTGGGCCAATCACACTCTTACACGCATGCACACACACATGGACACACTTTTCTGCGGCGCACTCACCCGTCCTTGTATGCGTTGATGACTGCTGCAGGCAAAGGTGCAGGCGCGGTCTCGTCAGAGCCGGCTCAGGGGCTTCTTGCAGGAGGCTCCTCGGAGGGCCCCGCCGCCGTGGCCGCCCATGCGCGTGCGGCGGGCAGCGAGCCGTTGCTCCTGGAGTTGCTGTCCTCGCGCGTGCGCCAGCTGTGCCAGAGAAGGAGGGAGGAGGAGGCCGAGAGCGACGTGGCGTGGAACAGGCGCGAGACTCGCAGGAAGAGCCCCCTCGGCAAGTCGTGGAGCCTCCCGGAGACGACAGGTGGCGGCCCCGCGGCCGCCGCCAACGGGACGGCCGAGCGGCACCGCCTCCCGCACTTCTACAGTTCACCCCCCACCCCTGCTGCGCTCCAGGGAAAGGGGGAGGGGGAGGGGGTGGGCTCTGCCTGGCGCAGCATGTTCTCGCCGCATGATCAGCTCCTCCGCTCCCTCCAGGAGCAGCAGCAGCAGGAGCAGCAGCAGCAGGAGCCGCCTCAGCAGCAGGAGGAGGATGTGTCTGCGGCAGTGTCTGCCGCCGCCGCCTCTGCCTTTCGCCAGCGCCAGCAGCACCAGCAGCAGCAGGAGGCGCTGGTCATTGCCCTCTCACAACATCAGCAGCAGCAGCAGCAGCAGCAGCAGCAGCAGGAAGCACTAATCGCCGCTCTCTCCCAGCAGCAGCAGCAGCAGCAGAAGCAGCAGCAGCGGAGACTGAGGGAGCAGGCGAGGGCGAGCGACAGCGCGAGTACAGGTGCGGCTGCGGCTGCAGAGGAGGGGAAGGTGACGGCCTCACTCACCAGCGCCCTTCTAGCTGACGTCGTTTGGCTCTCCGGTTCCCCTCGCCTGGTGGCGCCACCTGCAGCCGCAGCCGCCACCGCCACCACCATGGCTGCCGCACCTACGTGGGGCGCAAGCCAGCAACTCGAGAAGAAGGACTCTTGCTGCTCCGACGAGCGACCGGCACTCGATCTCATCCTGCGCCTGTGAGAATGCCATCTGGCATATGGGTCGCGGCAGGAGCTCTTTGAACGCGGCCGGCTGGCAGGAGGCTGGCAGGTGGCCTGCAAAGACGGCCTTGGCTCTAGGCCCACAGAGTGTGACACGTGTCGTCTATCATACGTGTCCCTGTTCATATCCATCCACCCGCATCCAGCTCAGACGCCAGCTGGTGCCAGCTCTCGCATCCAGAGGCGGCGGCGGCGGCCAAGCGGCAACTTTACGCAGCAACCAGTGGCGTCCCACCTGGCGGCCCGCAATTGGCAGCTGGCACTCGGCGGCTGCTCCCCCTGGCTTCCTCCCCCCTATGGACGTGGGGAGGAAGCTGCAGAGAGAGTGGGCTCTGCAGACGACATCAGCGCAAGGCTTGCAGTCCCCCTAGCCCTTAAAGAGATGATTATTCAGTGGGATTCTCCTGAAGCAGAAAGGGGGTCTGTCTTTGAGGGTATTTTTGCAGTCCTTTCATAGTAGTACTCCAGTATTTTTGCTGTCCTTTCACACTGTTTGCTTCTTTGGTTTTTGATTCCCTGGTGGCCAGCCAGCCCTTCACTGCGGGCCCTCTTGCCCGCGCTGTCTGCTGCAGTTGCCCCAAGAAGGACCTCCCGTCCGTAACCAGGTGGCAATATCTGCTGCCACACCTGTGAGCAGCCGTGCCACCTGGCGGAGGTCCAAGTAGGTTAGCGTCTGGGCCCAGGCCCGCATGACTGGGTTTTTTTAATTTTCCATCTGGATAGAATCCTATGCGTCGCCACGCGAGCCTGCAGTGTGGCGGCACCACGACGCCCGCACCCTCATGCACCCGCATGCCCACGGCCTTGCGCGACTCAATGCATCCACGCGGCCTGCCAGCTGCTGCCTCATCGGATAATGACAGCTGTACTCCTTTCAATTCGGAGGTTTTTTTCGTTTTTCCGTATTGGTCGAGGTTGTTGGTGCCTGCACGGGATGCATGAGGTGGCAATTTGAAGTCTTTTAGGTTTTCCATACTACAGGTGTGTGCGAAGTTTTTAGAACTATTGAAGGTAGACATGTAAACAGGAGGCTCTTGTAGCCTGATCATCTTCCGATTGGTCTTTGTAGAATGAAGTATTCCGAGCAAGGTGATAGATAATAGGCTCCGGGACTGGTTTCTCAAAGTTTTACCCTTGTGCGGAGTAATTAAGTCAACGTACAAGTGGTCCTCAGCAGCAAGTCCCGCGCATTATCAGTAGGTAGGCAGTGAAGTTCTAGCATATACACAGTGACATCAGTCTGACAGCATGAGACAGGCCCAATTTTTCTGGCTCAGCCAGAGCTGTGTTCAGAATTGCTATTAATTAATCACTGTTGCTTACAGTACATGAAAGTGCAACTGTTCTGTAACTTAATATGCTGTATTAAGCACAAATGCTTTCAAGCGACGAGTGCATGAGCGCAGCTATTTTGGCTCACACCTGCTGTTCGCCTGTAAATCTTTCTGAAAGTTGCTGCCCCTGAGACAGTTCGACGTCCCATACTGAGTGTCCTCGATGGAAAAGCGAGAGCAATTTACGTGTTAATCTTCATCTATTTACCGTGCAGCAGACCAGATGGTCATTACCCAGCTCAAATGCCCAGTGATCATTTTGATTTGGAGTATTGCTGAGGGCATTGCCTGCAGACCTAGCTGGAGGTGAGGTTGGATGTTATGAGTCTATTTTCAGTTAAGAGTATATTTATGAAGAGCACTACGAGCTGCACCGACACCACGTTCAGATTTACGAATGGTCCATGATGTAAAACTAAAAAAGGTCTTACCCCAAAACATGCTTGAAGAAAATTGTAGCATCGAGCATTTTTTGCAGGCTACCAAAGGTACCTAAGCTTTGATCTGCTGCATACTGAAGATAGACAATACCAGATTTCCTATTTTTCTTTGCTGATTTCAGCCTGCCAAGAGATTGAAAAGAACATTATTCGATGGAATGGTTCCCGAGCAAGTCTGCTGTATTGATCACTAAAGAGGAAGTGATAGACCAGATGTTATAGCAGACAAAGATATGTATGTTACTACAAAGATGTAGAGGGGGGGGAAATGATACGATTTCTCATACTAAAAAGGTACCTAAGCTTTGATCTGCTGCATACTGAAGATAGACAATACCAGATTTCCTATTTTTTTTTGCTGATTTCAGCCTGCCAAGAGATTGAAAAGAACATTATTTGATGGAATGATTCCCGAGCAAGTCTGCTGTATTGATCATTAAAGAGGAAGTGATAGACCAGATGTTATAGCAGACAAAGATATGTACGTTACTACAAAGATGTAGAGGGGGGGGAAATGATACGATTTCTCATACTAACAGAGAGCTAGCAGCACTAACTCCACTTTGAGAAACACCCAGCAACACCTGGATAAACTGATGTAAATGTAGGTCATTTATGAACCACAGAATGCTGCACTTTCTAGCCATACACGTTCTAAGTCAGCTACTAGAGCATTAGTAAGCCATTCAGCCATATACTCGGTGATTTAAGCTACTAAAGCATTAGTAAGCCATAACAGTTCATACTTCGTAGTACAACAAAGGGCATTGTAGACTATTCTGACTCTTCCAAAAATGGTCATGTACTGAAGCTTACTCCATGACCCACGTGAATAATGCAGTGGCATAGCCAGTGATGTATGTCTATATACACTGAAACAACAGTGCCTGTAGAATGCTAACTGTATTATGTTCTGCATGTACTCCACAACATGCAGACTATTAAATTGTACGTTTCACTGATGTGGACAAGGGGATGAAAGTACAGCGGCACTGCTAGAATGCATACTTATTGTGTTCCTGAGGTGTGACTGCGAGGTAAATGAAGAATTTTTGGTGTCCCTAAGTACACAAGAAGTTGGCAACAGACGCATAGAATCTGTCACTCGACTTATGAATGACAGTCAGCTTGTAGGCGCAACAAAAGTTTTCATGGAATGAATTGTGTACCGCACTTATCCTGAAGCTTCCAGGGTACGCTGAACAATTTCCGGCTGCCTATCAAATGATTTACACTGTCACACCCACACCAGTGACCAGCACAGCTGAAGCTCAATCACTGCTGCAGCAGTAGTGCTGCTGATGTACTGCTGAAGGTGAAGTTACTCAACGTGTTCCCTCCAGGCTCCTGCCAGGCCCTGAGTGGCTTCGGTCATCTGAGCTGGGCAGAACCTCATAACCACGTTACGCAGCATCCGGAACGAGTAGGCTTGCATGGTGCCGAGTGCGTAGCGCAGCGTGTGAGACCTGCAGAGAAAAGATTGAAGCTCAAATTACTTCCGTATTATATACTGCCATCCGTCAGATTGCACAGCAAGGTCCTTCTTAACCACGGATTAATTGGATGCCGCATAGGTCCATAGGGCGGTTAGTAGGTGACATAGGTGACATGAGCTTTGTGCCCCATGTAAGTTCACGGAGCCCGCATAATTGATGCTGTCCCCGGCCATGTCACAATAGTATCATTCCCTTATTTGCATGACCCGCCTGATAACCTCAGCAAGAAGTGCTGATGACCAGGGCATCACAGCAGTCATTGCTAGCAAGCACACACACAGGGCAACAAACATTACCACAGCCTCACGATAAGGTACTAACTTACTATTAAGGCCCACTCGCTGAAACTTGTGCAGGAAACCACAGGAAAGTGACTGAGCAGCACATAAATGCCTCACTCATCACTCTTTTTGGCATACCATGCCCTAGGTTTCACTTGGTGTATGGGTTATGACAACTGCCTAGAAAACTTCCTCAGCCCTTAGCCCGTGAGGACCAAGTTATGGCGATGATTGCATTCAACTGTGCCTCTGCCCCCCCCCTTTTTTTTGGGGGCCTCCTCTGCCGTCATCTCCACAAGAAGTATTCAAGGTGTTCATGGTCTTCCTTGCATCCCAGGGATCCACTTGACTTTGAGAGCTGCAAACAGATCCAGAAGCCCTTGTCTATTGGAGATTTGTTACCTGCTAAAGGAACATTTGAAGTGATTATGGAAGGGAGGGCCCACCGTGAATGCTGAAAATTAACAATCATGAGGGGTTTAAGGAGCACATACCCGTATATGTCGCCAAAAAAGGGAAGAAGAACCAGGATAGGCGACCTTAAAAAGTAGTCATATTGCTCCGCTATCTGGTAAAGCTTCTTCCCAGCTGCCCTCCTTGACGATGAAGTGCCATTGGCAGTCAAAGTCTGAAATAGAGCAGTGACAAAAGTCTGTAAGAAATGATTTCCAATATTTGACGCCCACCTAAGTCGAACTGTGCATTGCCAAGCAAAAAATAACAGCAGCCATGTCATCCCAACTGAATCAGTCGAAGACAAAGCTTCGCATGTGGCCGGCAAAGTTGGAGCACACCAATACCATAATTATCACCACAAATAACGCACGCAATATACGAAACTGAAGATAGATAGCAACCACTGGGGTAGTGAACTGTATCCCCTCCGCATGTTGTGAGTTCCACCACTAGGACTAATAATAGTACAGAGCCACAGTACATGAAGCGTTTTTTGGCGGCCTACTATTTGACTAAGATCAATGAGCAACAGGCATGAAGGTAGTCAGCAGCAGAGATAAACAGTACCTCATGCTCGGCATCAACTTCTCTCAGCTTCAACAGCACCAAGAACTCCAGCTTGCCAGCGAAAAAAAGGCGGAACCATGGCTTTACGTGAACTGTCATTTGAAGTGCCGCCTCTAATTTATCTTCATCATATGTTACACTATGGAAATCCACTCCTTGGTAATTCACCATCAATTCTCCGAGCTGCAACGAGAATAAAAAGAAGTGACATCCTTTTAAGAAGCACAATACTACTGCAAAATTCTTAGAACCTTTGTAGAGTCTGAATTCTTCTGCAAACAATATTACCAGGCACCTCGTTGTCGACGACATGTTATGCTAGTACAGATGGCCAGCGCAACAGCTGCCTGCTGGCTCAAGCAAATCACTACACGCTGATGCATTTGCTTCGCAGAAACAAAAGCAGGAATTGCAGATTATCACTCAACCGTAAGCATGTGTCTTCACCTGGTAAATTGCAGTCAGATCCTTTCTCCCATGACCCAACTCGAGAATATAATGACAGAATGTGCAATCCTCCGTAAAGTACCTATGGATGACTTCCGCTTGCTTTCTGAGCGATGGTTTGGTAACTAAGGCACTAACTACACCTTTGAGGTCCTCTCTAGGATTTTCCATCGTTATTGAGCGGGGCACAAGGTCGTGTATTGATTTAACAGAGTTTCGTTTGAAATGGAACTCAAAGGACAAAGACAGAGAATGGACCACTACTTAGCCAGTACAAAACAGCAGGGGCACAAGTACATGCAGAAGCACGAGTTATGAATGCAGACAGTATAAAGCTTGCAGGGAGGATAGGCTTAGACTCATAAGAAGAAAAAGTGCAGAAGCACGAGTTTAGTTTCAATCGCAGACGATACTCATATTGCAGGGGAACAAGAGCGAGAGCAAGTCCAACAAGCTGCGGTCAAGTTTTATCGTGAGTTGTGGCTAGCACATTCTATTGGCGTGATTATCTGACGAAAATTCTCTTAAGCCGGTTTCTACAGGTCTATGGCGTGCTACAGCCCTTGAGCTACCTGCAAGCTACCGTCAGTCTGTCATGGTCTGTCGTCATCAATGATCAGACAAACATGTCGTGTAGCTCCTCCTTAAGCTTCTCCTACAAATCAGGAACCATGGACTACCAAAGTTAGCCACTTGTAACGCAGTCGATAGTGGTTGACGTTGGGCTCGTGGAGCCATCAGGCGCAGTGAAACTGCCTCCTGTGCAGCAGTTTGCACCATTTGGACAACTCTCCAAGTTTCAAGTGTCTCGATAATATTCGAGTCTGACTCGAGCAGACTCGAGCGAATTCTTGAGCTCGTCTTGCGTGTCAGAGGAGTCAACGTCGTGGGGACCTTGTTTGAGATGTTCACAATTGGAATTTTTCTGACTTTGACTGTGGCAAACCATGTCCAAAGGCCTCACATGCAGCAGCTCTTTAAGCAGGTTATTTGCGTTGGCTTCTTATCTATGCTGTTCTGTCAATTCTTGCCAGTTCCTGCCACTTATGCCTATTTCAACTTCCTAAGCGCATTGAACGGTCCATGCGCTTGACCAAATATGCCATAGGATATTGTGCCATCTGGTTTGTTGAAATGGAGCCTACATTGAAGGCGCTCTCCCCACTTGTTATTGGGACATCTGAGGTCATGTGTGAGCTGAATGGGAGATAGAAAGATATATTCTTGCACTTTTTGAGGTTCGTGACGCAGCTCGGCGTGCATAAGAGTGGTGTTGTATGTGGACTTCATCAGATTTGGAAGTATGGCATGGAGCGGAGGGGCTGCATTGCTTGTTACACCAGGGGACACTGCTATTCCTCTTCTTATAGCGTTTCCTCTTAGCAGAGTGCCTCGACGTGTCTGCCAGCAAGAAACCGCCACTTACGAGTTTACTTATAACTTCATCCGAAACAGTAATTAGTTACTCCACATCATCTTCCAACCTTCGAAGAACGACAGTGGGGCTTAGGAGGCTCTAGTTTCTGGGTCGATTCTCTTGCTCCTAACTTGGACATGAAAAGAATGTCCACTCTGAATATCTGGGGTCGTGCGTTCATGTCTTGGTGCCATACTCGTCCTGTGCCCGCCTGGACCTTATGTTTGGAAAATTTAGATCAGTCAACAACCACTTGCATGCTACTTACTTTGACAGCAATGAACCAAGAAATTCCTTGGCCTAAGAGTAGCTAACTTCACAACCTGCCCGTGTTCACGGACTCTGGGAAGCCAGATGCTTATCTGTTTCACAGTGTTTTTCTCGTGATGTATATTAATGCACATGAGAAGAGGGGAAGAGAGGAAGAGAGAATGAAAGGAAGGGCACATCTGTGATAGTATCTCCATTTCACCCAGGAGTCATTGAAGTCTCCAGCTATGCGAACTGTTTGAGATGGTGCGTCCAGTTTAAGCATAGAGTGGGAAGCTCTCTCTTGGCAGGGCTGCGAGGGAGAAAGTAGGCAGAGCCTCTTGGTGGCAGGAGAGCCTGTCACTTGTATAGAGTGCAGAGAACCGCACTCGGATCCACACTGCATCCCCTTATCAGTTCAGGTGATGGTGGTGGGTGTCATTAGCGACCAAAAAGATTGCCACCATGCACTTCTCAACAACCTTCTTTTTGGTCACGAGAAGCTTAAGGAGGCTCTTTGTTGCGACTGCATCAACTTTTGTGACGTTGCGGAGGTAACAACTTCCTCCAAGATGCCTCTTAAACCCCGCTGTGAACCCAGACACAAAAGCCCTCCTCAACACCCCGCACCAACGCCCCATCTCAGCCCCTTGACTCCATCCCAGGATAAAACTTTCCCAACATTTGTTTGAAGACCCTGATCGATGGAATCGTGACCTGGCGATTCCTCTCATGGGCTCGAGTCGGCGCGTGTAACTCGAACTGAAAGTCCTTGAACCTGCTTTCAGGGTTTGCTGTTAGATCAGGCCTGGGCTTTACAAATTGGTGTTGCACGTAGAACCCTTTGCATGAGGCATTTGATATATGTAACTTCCCATCTTGTCTCCCTGGCACCCTGCCTCACAGTCTACAGGGAGTGAAGAAAACTTACGTAGGTGATGCTCCCATTTCTAGCTTCCGACTTACACCTCTTATTCCTCAACCTCAAGTTTCAAATTTGGTGAATCTGGTCTTGCTGATTTTAGCATGTAAACGTGAAAGGTAGCATACTGTGTGATGTCATTTCCCTTCAATTCTTATCTTTTCCTTTTGGGAGTGTGTCAGCAGCTTCTTATCAAGGAGTAGCAGGGTTATACTTGTATTCAGAGTTGGACTGTCTATAAAGCGTTTTTAAGAAGGTCCACTAAATTAGACTACTGAAAGGTGAACAATTGCTGCGAGAAGTAAAAGATTGCCGAAACACGTTGGTACCACTTTCTGTTCTTGTGCTTGTGCTTATTGGATCCAGCAGTGTCAACGTCATGAAGGAAATGATCAAATGCATACTGCGCTCAGACGTCAAGCTACATAGTGCAATTTGCTTCACTGTGTGGTCATTCAAAAATTTTAAGTTGCAGATTTGTGCAGATGTAGTAGTCGGGGCAAGGAGGAAACTCCTCATACCCTACCGTGAACATGCTAGTAGACCTTTTCCAAAATACTTTTACCGTGCCACATTTTGTGAAGTGCCAGCAAGCATTAGATATTTGTTGTTGCGCCTTACAAGTTATTCATATACTACTAAAGACATATTCGAGATGTGTAAAAAAGAATGATGTGTTGAACTCAAGTAAGCCTATTCAACAGATTTTAACAACTATCGACCACTTTTGTTATCAACCTGTTCAACAGATGCATTCAATTATCGACCACTTTAGTGAATGATGTTACAAAAAATACTTCTATCACGCTTCCAGTGTTTACTCTTGGCATGCCAAGACGTGAACTCGTACATAAACGCATATGTGCAATAGCCAAATGCTTGAGAGTTGAGTCATTTAACATCTTCTTTCCAGTCTCCTGCCAGGCCCTGTGTGAAATGGCCCATTGAGGCGGGGACGAAGTTTGTCACCAAGCTACGCAAAATCTGGAAAGCGTGCGCTTGCATGGCACCAAGCAAATAGCGTATTACATGAGACCTGCAACACATATATAACCTCGCAGAAGCAACAGCATACTCTGTTGTCAATCTACCTTGTAAACAAGAATAATGCATGCTCCGAAGGGTCATCTGCTATATACTGCACGGCAAAGCCTACACCCCTCTGACTTACACATAACCCACATTCTGGGTGGTCTCCAGCTTGAGCACCTCACATTGTCAGGCTCAAATGGCCCATCTGGGATGTTCAACGTTGAGGTTTAACCATCAAACATATGATTATGTGGATCATTCACAGCTAGCAGAGCACATTGGCCAGCAGCAACTCCCACCTTCCTTTTGATCAAGACTTAGGGCCCTGCCCACTCCTCCACTTGTTGTAAACGAAACCACAGGAGTGAGCAGCATACGACTAATTCCCATGGAACAAGCTTCCTTCCCCTCCACATTCTCCTTCCATGTCCTAAATCTGGTACCGGGAATGAAAACTCCCTTGACAAACCTTCCCAATAATTACCATGACGAAGCTATCTCTGATAGGATAGCGTCTATCGTGCCCTCCTACACCTTTATATTCAATTTTGGCCTTTACTCGGTAATTTCTTTCAGCATAGCCTTCAGAGCTGAACGCGGATTCAGTATCCCTTTCTTAACGGTGCTACACAATTATGAAAAAAGACTGTAGTAAAACACGAGCAGAAGCTACAAGAGGGACATCTATGCTTCTGCAGCTATAAAGCAATGAGGTGCGCAAGCCAGACATACCCGTATATGTCACCAACAATAGGAAGGAGCTCCAGTATAGGGGCCCTCAAAGAGTAGTCCTCTTGTTCTGCAATTTTGTAGAGCTTCTTCACACTTCCCTTTCCTGATGTTGGTGTGATGCTACCCCTTGAGTCCTGCATCAACAATGCACTATACTTTGATATGGGTACAACAAAGATCAGAAAGCTACATATTTGAGCTCCTTCCAGGTCAGATGCACACTGTGATCTGCAAGGAAGAGCACCCTCGTCCACCATTACTTGGCTGCGTACAACGACTACAAACCAGAGCTTTGCATGGTTCAGGTAGCTGTGAGTGCAAAACCTGCGCACACGGGGGTATTTACATATTTACAATACGTAGATATATGTATACACACGTATCTACATATATAACTACATATATATTTTGTATTTGGATTCACATAGAATTATGTCAAAAGGCAAGTTCCTCTCTTCAAGTTCTAGGATGCTGGAAATATACGCACTTGCGAAGTGCTTTCCTCTATGTTTTGAAGAGTCGAACAGTTTCACTGCTTCAACAGTTCTTCATTGTACAGAGAGAGGCTAGATATATTTGAGAAGAGATGGTGAGGAAAGGGCAATTCCTGGTGGCCTGAAACCTGGTGGCAATGGCCACCGGGCACAAAGTTTTTTTATTGTTAACAGAAAGTCATAAATGGCAGAGAGTACCTCAACATCAGCATCAACTTCTCTCAGCTTCACCAGTATCAGGTACTCCAGCTTGCCAGGAAGAAAAAACCGAAACCATGGCCTCACATGAACTTTCACTTGAAGTACTACCTGTAAATTTTCTTCATCATGTGTTATGTTCTGAAATTCCACTCCTTGGTAGTTCAGCATCAGCTGTGCAAACTGCAGTAGAGCACAAGAATGTCACAAACCTTAGAACCTAGCAAGACTGTACGGCAATTTATGAAGGCCATTTGAGCATCTGTTCTAACAAGAATTCTCGCTGCCAAATACTGATCATGCAAGTAGTGATGGCCAGCACGACGGCAATGTGCTGGCTCAAGCTAGGTGCATTTGGAACGATGATCCATCCTAGGGTATTTTCACCTGGTATATTGCAGTCAAGTCCTCCCTGCTCTCTCGCAATTCAAGAAGAAAATGCGAGAACGAACAATCTTCTGTAAAGTACCTATGAATGACTTCTGCTTGCTGCTTGAGGGATGGCTTAGTAACTAGGCCACGAACTACATCTGTGATCTCCTCTCTCGGGTTTTCCATCTCTTCTTACAGCACATATAAACTAGGCAAGGTAATATCAATTCGTATGAGCTGAAACACAACTGAAGTCGAATTAAGCACCCCCATATAAGATAATCAGCCACATAATAAGGCAGGAACTCCTTGTCGGGAAAATTGGAAACACAAGTAGAGCTGAAGACCCGGCATGCCAAAGAAAGAAAGGAAGGAGACACGACGGTAGGTCTTCCGGCATGACGATCTTAGCAAGTTGCCTTCGAGCTGCCACCTGAACGAGTCCATCTTTGCAGCTCTCTAGCTTCCGCATTTGAGGAATCAAAACGGAGGGAGCCACTTGTACTCTAAGAAAGAGCCTTTCACTGATGTTCGATGCTATAGCTTGGGGGATGCTTCTGGTTACGGTGGGGACCAAATACAGCAACCGGCTGCCGAAGCTGTACATATGTGCAAGTCACAAGAGCTTGTACAAGTGGACATGAATAGATTCCAAAGCTCGTCCTGCACGTTGTCGAACCACGTCATTAAATGTATACCGAACGTTGACGATATCAATTCCGTCAAACAGCGTCAACGCGCTCACTGAGCCAGCACTGGAGCCAGCTAGAGCAGACAAATCACGGCCAGTTTTGGCCAAGCAGGTTGAGGTAGGTTAATTGCATGTTACAAATCAAATTTGAAGACTTCCGGTCACGTCCTTGAATGGTGCAGGCGTGCGGTCGACAGCTCAATATAACATGCTATTTGAAGGTGGAGCTTAGAGGAAGTACCTCACACAGCTGTCAGAGGGGAACTTGTGAAATACCTCTTGCATTTGCAATTGCCTATGACAGGTGAAAATGTGCAACAGGTTCTTCTAAGAGCCTGTTTTGATATTTATGTACCAGCTCCGCTATGAAGGCGCGTGGCACTTTGCATATAACTCGGGGAAATGAAGGGATCGAAGTAAAGGGGATGCATCGCTTGCACTGAAAGTGTCTGCCAGATGTCAGGCTTTGGAGGCGCTGGACCGGGGCCCACTGCTCCTCCTCCTGTACCACTTCTTTTCGGCAGGGCCGCAAAAGACGGGACTCCCGGCGAGCAGCCACCGAGTGCAAGTTTTCCATCTCTTGCCCAACCCTTAGTAGCTCCTCCAAGGTCCCCTTCCCCTGGCATGAGTGGAGGCAGAGTGCAAAATGCTCCCCAATTCGTAGGGCAGGGATTGCCTGGGTCAGCATTTGCAGGGGGTCCAGGCGAGGCAAGAAAGTCGCTTCCTCTTACAGGTGGTTCCAGTGAGCCTGGCGTCGCAGGCAATCATACTTTCAGGGGCCAGATGCAGCCATCAGGTGTGATAGGAGGAGCCTTTGGAGTGGCCAGGGGCAAAGCAGCCGGCCGCAGCGAGGGGGGGGGCAAGCCGAAGCAGCAAAAGCAGCAGCAGCAGCAGGAAGGTGCAGACAGGAAGAGGGGGGGACGAAAGGGAGGGACGTCTCAAAAGGAGCAAGGTGCTGCCAGGCAGGAGACAGGTGGCGGCGAGGAGGCTCTAGCTCCTGGGTAGACTCTCTTGCTCTTCAAAGTGGACATGGACAAAACACGCCCCTCTTAAACCCTAGTACTCGTACTCTTGGGAACCCTTTCTTATGGCCTTAACGCAATGAAGCTCCGTGCTTCCTCCCACTCCTGGTGCCCGCAAGCTCACCTGCCGCCCTTCCTCAGTTTTTTTAACAATTTGTGCGTGTACTTGACGGGACTGGTGGAGAGCATCTCGATGCCACGCGTATGACAGTGGGGACAGGTGCAACGTGCCAAGGATGCTGTCCACGAGAGAGAGTGCTTACCTGTGCATGCTGGGGGGTGTGCACAAGTATCAGCTCACGCCTCCTGCCGCTCAGCAGGGTCCATCGGGGGCCAGCTGTTGATGTAGGAGTGGGGCCTCCAGCTGTCAGCACAAGAGGGGGGGGGGGCTCTCTCTCTGGGCAGGGCACTGAGGGAGAAAGTGGGGAGTGGCACCTGGCAGCAGGAGAGCCTGCCACATGTGCCGAGCATCCGGAGCCATATACGGAGCCCCACCACATCTCTCCTACACCAATCAGACAGCTTGGTGGTGACTGGCGGTTGCTACTGTTGCCGTTGCCTGAAGAAAAATGCATGCCTGCGTGCGCCCGTGTGCACTCGAACAAACCCCCTCCCCCCCCTAGCCCCCCCCCCTTACGCAC
>WELA01010114.1:344277-355899 GCA_009602735.1 Mesotaenium endlicherianum | reverse complement strand
GGGGGGGCGAGGGGGGGGGTGGAGGGGGGCCTGAATCAGTCGTGAGGGTAGGCGTGGGCATGGGCGTGGGCGTGGGTGTGTAAGTAGGAGTTACGAGGAGTGCGGGGTACAGGTCTCAGTTCCTCTTTGGAGAATGCCACAGCAGGCAACAACTCCCTCCCCAGCAGTAGGAACTGGAGGAAGAGGCCGGGAGACTGGGCCATAGCGCCGGAGCACATCACTTGACGTGCGTACCCGTGTGTGTGTGTGTGTGTGTGTGTGTGTGTATGTTCATCTGCGTGCATGTGTGGGTGTGTGTTTGTGGGTGTGTCTTGTGCACATGCGCGTGCGTGCGTGTGTGTGTGCATGCGTGTCTGTGCGTGTCTTGGTGATGCGCGTGGTGTGTACGTGTGTGCGTGTGTGCGTGTGTGCATGTGTGTGCATGTGGTATGTGTATGCACGTGTGGCGTGCATTTGTGTCAAGAGGACGCGCGGTGTGTGTGGGTGTGGAAGTGAGTGCTGGCGCGTGTGCTGGAGTAGGTGTGTGGGGGGTGCGACGTCTGCTGCTCCTCCTGAGGGAGTCTTGTCCCCTGCTGACCTGCAGGATCTGGAGGAAGAGGCCGGGGGACTGGGCCACAGCGCCGGAGCACGAGCACGTCATGAGGAGGCCGCCAGGTGTCACCAACTGCATGGCCTGCATGTTGAGCTTGCGGTAGCGGGCGGCCGCCTTCTGCAGCACCTGCTCTTGTCCAGTAGTGGGGGGTGTCAGGGCACAGCGCAGCCAAGTGTCAGGCAGAGAGAGATAGACACACACGCATGCGGATAAAAGCATTTGAGCATCCTCCATACATTCTCTTGGCCCTTGCACTCAGCTCCTGTATCCATAAGGCAACAAACACATGGAGGGAGGAGGGAGGGAGGGCAACAAGAGCGAAGGAGAGGGGGAGGGAGGGAGGGAGGGAGAGGGAGAGGAAGAGGGAGAGAAGAGAAAGGGGGGGGCGAGCAAGTCACGCAGCATACTGGAGTGGCACCCGGACTGACGACAAGACCAGCAGGCAGCGGGAAAAGGAAGGAGGGATTGTCACAAGGAGAGGGGAGGAGAGGAGANGGGGGGGGGGGGCGAACTCTCAGCACATGCACAAACGCCCCACCTTGCGAGAGGGCGCCAGCTTGGGGGGGTCCAGCACGAGCAGGTCCCAGCGGCGGCCCTCGCGCCGGGCCCTCAGCATGAAGTCGGAGATGTCGGCCCTCACAAACTCCAGGCACGCGTCGTCCAGCCCGTTGAGCTCCCCGTTGGTGCGCGCCAGCTCGAGGGCGGGCCCCGACGAGTCAACACCTGGCGTAACAGACACACAGGGGGGGTGCGCAAAATACACAGTGAGCAGTACGCTTGAGGCACCTCAACGCCTGAGCCTGGGCTGGGCTGGGCTGGGCTGGGCTGGAGTGAGCTAGCCAGCTAAGCTGCGGTGGGGTGGTCTAGGCTGGGGCCTCCAAGGCGCTCCCGCATTTCACGCCCTCTTATGTGCTGTGGTCCACACCCTCACTTTGCCTGCGGCTTTCATCCTGCATCAGCTGCACGAATCTGTATCCTGACTCGCATGTCCTGCAGCACTGGCAACAGGAGCAAGAAGCAGCACAAAAAAATGAGCCGGAGCTGGAGCCTACATCGGGCACGGAGCCGGAGCAGGAGCCGGAGCCAGAGCTGGAACTGGCGCTAGAGCCGGAGCCGGGATCAAAATAAGAGGCAGACGCAGACGCAGAGGCAGGGGCAGAAGCAGAGGCAGGGGCAGAGGCAGAAGCAANGGGGGGGGGAGGGGGGTACCCGTGACGTGGGAGGCGCCCCCGAGGGCCGCGTTGAGAGCGAAGCCGCCGGTGTAGCAGCAGAGGTCCAGCACGCTCTTGCCGCGGCAGAGGAGACGCAGCGCCGCCCGGCTGTCGCGCTGGTCGGCGTAGAAGCCCGTCTTCTGGCCCGCCAGCGCCGCCCGGTACCGCACGCCGTTCTCCGCCACCTGTCGACCGCGAGTGTGCCCACTTAGCACATGTGTCGGGGGAGGGGGTTCTGGGGGTCGGATTATGGAGGTGGCGGGGAGGGGGGAGAGGTAGGGAGAGAGGCAGAGTCGGCGCGATGGCGGAGGAGAGGAGAGGAGAGGGAAGGAGGGTGGAAAAGGAGGCAGGCAAAGGGTGTCAAAATCAGCGGCTGGAAGATGCGGTCGTCGTGCGAGGGCAGGCAAGTCGGTCTGCTGTGGCTCATGGTTAACCTTGAACCCTAAATCTAATCCTATGGCAGGCAGGCGGGCACGCACGCCAGCTGGCCTGGTCCCGTACTCCGGCACACTGGGCCCTCTGAGGGGTGTGGCCAGCAGGCCTGAGTGCTGGCTAGGATGAGAACACTCTGTTCCTGCCCTCCATCCAGAGGCAGAAACCACCCAAGTAGGGCCGCAGGGAGGGGGGGGGGAGAGAGCTGGGCCTGCACTTAAGAGGCTCTACTATGAGGTCCCGCTAAGGATGCTTGCTCAGGCAGGGGCCTTGCGGCAGCTGTCACGTTCAATGCAATGATGCAGACACGCTCTCTCATGTCGTCATCACTCGCTCGTTCACTTGCTCGCTCACTGACGCTCGTTGTGCACAGCTCCCGCAAGGAAGGCGGCCAGGCAGGCGGGCAGGAAGCCACCCCACGCCCCCTCCTCTTGCGGGTGTGCTCGCCGGCGTGCAACCCCTCCCTGCACCCACCCCCCCATGCCGGCAGTCGCAGAGCTGAGCTGGCGACCCCCAAGGGGCCTTGCACGGCCGGCTCTAGAGGGAACAGAACAAGAGGGGGCCAGGGAGTAGCAGCAGCAAGGGAGAGCTGGGCACCTTGTGCCAGGAAATTGCCAGCTGTACGGTGCACCCATGTGGGGCAAAGAAGAAGAGCGCTGAAAGTGAACGCGGGCTGAGCAAAGGACGCTGGCAACGGGGGTGAACAGGATGCGAGCAGCTGGCTTCGTTAAAAAAAAACCTGCTGGTGCAGGCGTGCAGGGGGGGGGCTGGAGATGGCAACGAGAGACAGTAGTGGGGAGGGGGGCTGCCACGACAAGCTAGTAAGGGACAAGCAACAACCCCGCAGAAACCTCAGGGGTTAGTGTTTAAGACCTGGGGCCCAAGTGAGCAACCCCTGTACCTCGACAAAGCCAGCTCCCGGAACATCGGCGGCCCCCTCGGCCTGCTCTCCTTCCTCCCGCTCCTCTCCACGCATGCCAGCTGTCTCCACCTCCGCCTCCTCTTCCGCAGCCATGGCAAGCTCCAGCTCCACCTGGCGCTCCTCGGACGCCTGCTCTTCCGAGGGGCCTGCAGCGGCGCCAGGTGGCGGCTCCACGCCGATGCCTTCCTCTCGCAGCATCTCAACAGAGGCCCGCCACGTGAGGTCGCTCTTGCCCGTGACCTCCCTCAGGATGCGGCAGATGGCGTCCTTGTAGAGCTCCACCCAGGCGGCGCTGGAGGCCACCACGATGTGGCTGCCCAGGATGTCCACGATGAGCCCGGAGAGCCTGCACGCAACCAGCAATTAACAAAAAAAAGAGGACAAATTAAAATAAAAGGGATGTTAAAGGGGTACCTTCTCCAGTGTCAAATTTCTCAAAGGAGAGACTCGAACGCAGACGCTCTCGATCGCGGCCTCCACAGTTTGTGAGAGGAGCCGCGAACTTCCGCTCCCGCTAAACCGGTCCAGGCGTGCGCCGCATGTCGAAACACACGTCAAAACCCCTCAAGAACCCAGGGGTGCTGCCGTCCAAGAAAGATGCCACAGCCACGGCCGACGTGACGGGCCCCCTCCCGCCACTCAAACAGACGCCCCCTCTCACGCGTCCCCTCCCAGGAACTCCTCACGCCCTCTCAGAAACAAGCAGCCATGGCAGCCCACACGTGTCTGCTCCTGCCCTCCTCTAAGAGGTTGCCGCTACAACGAACAGCTCTTTCTCCTGCAAACCCTCCTCCAAGCTGTCTGGCTGCCCGAGGCAAGGCGGGGCCTTGCCCTGCCTCGCCACGACAGCGCTCTGAGAGTGCACCAAATCACGGGAAATCTCCGATCACAGAACGAGGCCTGATCAGTGGTGCACCCGTCCCTCATAAGGATGTGTCGACGCAGTGATGCGGAGACGCGGGGCGGAATAGCACTGACACCGGACGGCGCACGGCCTGATACATCTGTGCAGCGTATTTTAGCGTACTACAAGTGATGTGGGTAATTTTCTTGCAATAACATAATCTTACGTGGAGGGGGGCCTTAGTGACTACCTCAAGCACGGGCCACACGCTTGGCCCAGTCTGCCCGACCTGTTCGCGGGGACGAGTTCGCTGCGGCTGTCTCGACAGCACGCCGCAGGACAGCAGGCGCCATCAAAGAGCTCTAGAGACTGGCGCTGCGACTGATTCAAGGATGTGTGTGTGCGCGCGCGCACGTGCGTGTGCTTGTATGCCCGTGCATGTTGCCAGTTTTTGCATGCCAGGCTGGCACAGCAAATCAAGTCCATGTCAAGTACATGGAAGGACACGTGCTTACGTGTCCCCACGTCTTGAGGCTGAGAGGCCAGAATTCAGGCCTGAGGGCTCAGGGTGCAGATGCAGGAGCAGGAGCAGGAGCAGGAGCAGGCTTCAGGCTTTTGGGCTTTGGGGCTTTGGGTGGGGTTTGAGGAGTCAGGGTTTGGGGGGTAGTGGAGCGAGAGTGTATGCAAAGAGACATGCCTATCACCTTCGCTGTTGAGCAGGCGGTACACGTCGGTTACACCTGGCACGCCGAGGCCCACGCTCTGCCTCACAGCCGCCGCTCGCCGTACCCGCTCCTCCAGCAGCAGCTGCATGTCCAGAGTGCTCGAGGGATCTCTGCAGAAAAACGCACAGACAAAAGAAGAATGGACGGCTCCACCTCATCCACCAGATGCACACACACACACACACACACACACACACACTCACTCGCACACACTGGCACTGGCTCTCACACACGCACACACACCTACACACACACGCACACGCACACACGCACACGTGCACATGCACTCGCACACGCGCACGCACACACATATATACAACTGCACGTGCACACATGTGCACCTTCACAGAGGTGGGAGGGAAGTGCCATTCCCTGGCCGCTGGCCTTCTCAGAGGAGGGATAGGGAAGCTCAGTGTGTGCGACTGTGAGAGTGAAGACGAGCTTACAGCTTGTTTAGGATTTCGGGTCTAGGGTTTTGCGTTCGGGGTTTAGGTTTCTGGGCCCAAGCACAGAGCACTCGACTGACCTCTGGGCGTCGCTCTCGAGCTGCATGATGCGAACCCTGAACATGGAGGTGGGGTTGAAGATGCCCCACGCAATGGTGGCATCCGCGCCGTCGGCCACGACGACGACATCGCCCGCCTTGGGGGGGGGTCGGCCCACCACTCTGTCGATGGCCCCACTGAAGACCAGGGGATTGCCGTCGCGGAAGATGTGGCCCTTGCCCTTCTTCAGGACGACCCTGGCAATCCCTGCTCCAGTACACTCGTCTCAGTTGGGCAGATTATAAGAGAGTGTGTGTGTGTGTGTGTGTGTATGCGTGTCTGTGTGCGTGTGTGCTTGCACTGCAGGTTCAGTAGCTTATGGCCGAAGGTGCAGCCACAGACGATACAGGGAGCACTCAAGATCAGACTTTGAATCTGCCAGCAGCTGTTATAATGAATGCAGGTCCTCTTAACGGGTGGTCAACCTGAATGATGGTGCCTTCAATGGATAAGCTCGAGATAAATCTGCTAGATGCCTGAAGAAACTTCTCGCGTGGTCCCTCACAAGCAGCGAGAGCTCCTTGTCGCCTCAGTCCATGTATGGCTGAAGTTATACACTTACATTAATTTTATGTGCCCCTGCTTTACTTCCACCACGCCGTCTATCTCAATTTTGAATCCCTTTTTTATGACTTTCACTAACACTGTCATGCAGTAAATGAAAAGAGAGCCTGTTGGTTAAGGTCACCAAATGTGAACCTTTTTCTCTCTTTGCTGCTTAAAGCCTTCCTAGCAGCAAGTGTACAGAGGCATCAGCAGGGAAGTTGAAGAAGCTTACCACTCTTCTCAGCTGCCACCTTTTCTATGATGCTCTCTGATCGCTTGCCACCGTCGGATTTCCCTGAGTGACTCTGTGATGGAGCCCTCCTGGCACTTGCTGTCCTTGCAGTATGAACTTGAGTATAGTTTTTGATGTCAGCCCTCCATGGTCTTTTCAAGAAACTTGCATGAGCTCTACAAATTGGTCGCAGCTCGCTGCCTCTTAAAGAAAAGCAGGTACTGCTCAGCTCGGCAAATCTTTTGACAGCTTGAGGAACATGATCCGCCTGCCGGAGTCTGCATGAGGGGACAATTGGTGTGCTTCTTTGGGTGAAGTCATAGCTGTAGCCCGTTCGTTGAGGCCAGCTTTTGAATAGGAATGAGCATTGCATCGTTTGCAATTGGCATGCCATCTGGCTGGATGTTACACTGACGTTGATGAGCGCATTGTGAATTACAAACCAAATAACTCAATCTCCTGAGCTCTAGAAAAGGAGCAGGGCGGACATCATTGAGCAGATTATACTCAGTTGGACCGTCCACAAGCGCAACATATGTGTGTCTTCCTCGTGGAGATGGGAGCTGAAGATGACGGTTACCGAAGGTGTTACCACCTGTTCAGCGTGGAGCGCTTCAGACAATAAGCATCATCGCGACACCATGGTAAGACCGCCAACAGCTGTTCAGCGTTTTGGCGTCTCGCTGCATGAATGACGCAACTTTTTCGTTGCATGAGTGGAACTGAGACCAACACAGACGGTGGTAATATGCCGCTGCTTCTAATTTCAACCGTGAACGTTGGTCATTTATCCATGCATCTATCCTCATTCCCGAGTCCATAGATTTCTTTCTGCCTCAGTTCTGCAACATTTGTCGCATGCGACCACTATTTCCCGTTGAGTTTTTGACGTACCAGTGATCTTTAGTTGGGGTCAAGTTTTTGGCGTACCAGTTATCTTCGGTTTGAATTTCTGGCGTACCCGTTATTTGTGGTTGGGATCCCCTTTTTTTGGCGTACCAGTGATCTTGAGTTCGACTCCTCTTTTGGCGTACCAGTGACTTTTAGTTTGGATCGAGTTTTGGGCGTACCAGTGATCTTTGACTGGGGTCGCGTTTCTGGCGTACCCGTCATCTTTGTTTCGGGTCGAGTTTCTGGCGTACCACCGATCTTTGGTTCAGTTTTTTACGTACCAGTGATCTCTCCTTCGGGTTGAGTCTTTGGCGTACCAGTGAACTTTGATTTAGGTCGAGTTTTTGGCGTACCAGTTATCTTTACGTAGGATCGTGTTTTTCACGTACCTGTGATCGTTCATTCGGGTCGAGTTTTTGGCGTACACCGGTGGTCTCTGCTTCGGATCGAGTTTTTGAGGTACCAGTGATCTATGGTTTGGGTCGAGTTTTCGGCGTACCAGTGATTTTCGGTTGGGGTCCCATTTTTGGCGCACCCGTGATCTTTGGTTTGGGTCGAGTTATTGGCGCACAAGTGATCTTTGTTAACTGCTCCAGTTTTTGGCGTACCATTGGTCTCTGGTTCGGATCGAGTCTTCGGCGTATACCGGTGATTTTTCTAGTCCATTTTTTACGTACCAGTGAACTTTGGTTGGGTCGAATGTTTGGCATACTCGTGATCTTTGGGGTCGAATTTTTGGCGTACCAGTGATGTTTGGTGCGGATCCAGTTTTTGGCGTACGAGTGATCTCTGGTTGGGGTCGTTAGTTCGGGTCTCGTTTTCAACACTGATGTTTGATTCGAGCCCAGGTTTCCAACGCATTAGTAATGTTTCCTTGGGGGTTTGGTTGACTCCAGAGTCGAGTTTTGGGCTCAAGTTTTTGGCAGGTCAATCTTGTGAATGATTGCTTTTACGGGTGTGTAACTACTCATGAAGTGACATATCGTAACGTCGCATGTGTTACCTCGGGCTTATTTGTAGGAATATGATTAAGATACACTTAACATAATCCAGATCCACTTTTACTTCCGGGTGAAGTCCTTCAAACTAATCCTGAAGGTAGTTGAAACAAACGTCACCAAATAAAAGAGATTGAAAAAAGAATGACAGAGTAGGTGATTCAAGCTTCTGAAGTAGCTACTAGTAGTGTCTCAAGTTTCTCACGAGAAGAAGAGTTTGTTCACCACCGATCAATGACATTACAGCTCCTAGACGATTGGCACCGAAGGGTTGACCATACAAAATTTATTGCCATTCTACTATCAACGTCAGTACCTCATCTGCTTACAAGAGAAATTGAAAGGATGAAACTTCATTGTGTCCACTACCACCAAAGGCCCCTCCTTCATTGACATACATGAAATGCCTACTATTCACTAATATGTGCGTGAAGTCGTCGTGCATTCTAACTAGCAATAGCGCCGAGTGTGGAAATGGGAATATTTTACTGACGCCAGAGAGAGCTGTTTGTCGTACATTTGAATCAGATGAATTGGAAAATATCAGAAGGTACCAGCAGCTGCTTGAAGCTGTTGGGAGAATTATTCCAGAGCACAGACAGGGGTAGGCCGGCCCTAGCCTACACTGATGAGGTGCCAGACTAGCAAACACCGCCCTACAGTCCCGTGATTAGAGGCTTTTTATTCTGCCACAAGTAGGATGCATGGCACACTGGCACAGGAAAACCTCAATTCCGAGTAGGGGTTTGGGGCTCAACGCTCAAGATACAAGTTCCAGGCCACTGATGAAACCAGGTAAGAAAACGCCCGACTCTCCAGCTCTCCAATCCCACTCCCTCAGAACTCGAGCAGGAACCACAACTCAGCCTTAACCTTCGCTGGACGACGCTCCCTAAACCCAAACCCTCTCGACGATGAAGGGTCCTGCCCTCGCAGCATCCAACCCAGCATCGCATTTGACCGACACTGTGCATCGCATGTGAAAGATGGGCCTGACAAGGAGCCAGCACGCTCTCAGAGCAGCATGAGCCCTCCCGTGAACTCCGTTAATCCCTTCTGTACTTCCTGTACTTTCTGTACCCTCCACAAGTGCCGCGTCGCATACCCTGCATGTGCGCTCCCGTACATTCTGTATGCTCCACAAGTGCCACGCGCCGTTCATTCTGTACGCGCCCTACCATACGTTCTGTGCACGCCCTCCAGTCAAAACTTCCGTGAGTGCGATGCCATGCCATACACTCTGAATGGGCCCTCCTGCGCGTTCTGTGCATGCTCTCCTGTCTACGACTAGATGCAACGCCATACACTCTGCATGCACCATTCTGCACATCCGTATATCCTGTGCGTCTGTATTCGCCCTCCTGTCACCTCCGTGAGTGGCCTTCCGCTAGTGGCCTCCCGTTCATTCTCTGACGCATGCCCTCCCAAACCTTCCATACATGCCATGCCACGCCCTATGTTCCGTACGCAACCCCCTGCACGTTCTACACGCGCTCCCTCTCCCGCAAGTTTCGTAAGTGCCACGCCACGGCCGTACGTTCTGAATGGACCCTCCTGTGCGTTCTGCACACGCGCACGCGCAACCCTCCCCCGCGTAAGCTCCGTGAGCGCCATGCCACGCCATGCGTTCCGGATGTGCCCTACTCTTCGTCTGTGCCCTCCTGTGCGCTCGGCTCCAAATATGCCCCACGCTCCGGATGTGCCTTCCTGTACGCTCCTCTCCAAATGTGCCCCACGCTCCGTTTGTGCCCTCCTGAACGCTCCGGTCGTCGATCACAGAGCTGTTTCGATGACGGGGAGGAGGTTGAGCGAGGGCGAGTCGAGGGCGACGCCGCGCACCACGCCCGCGTGCGCCACGCGGATGCGGTGGCACAGCAGCACCAGCGCGTCCCAGAGCGCCGTGCGGCCCTGCAAGAGCGCACATCGCAGCCGGAATACATTACGTTCCATGTTCACGCGCGGTTGCAGGCCGGAGCAGAGGTCGCGCGGCACCACGTTGCAAGGCGCCGCAGAAGAACACACGAGAGAGCACGCAACAGAGCGAGCATAAGAGCACGCAGGGGAGCACGCAAAGAGCACGCAAAAGAGCACGCAAGAGCCCACGCTGCATACATTTCTCATTGCTTCCCAAAGCCCACCTCACCATCAAGCAACCCACGCCGGGGTTTCGTGTCTTTTGCGCGCTACATCAGCCGACTGGAGCCACAGATGTAGACACACGCTTGCCCTCGCCAAAAGTGTCGGCTCTGCGGCCCCGTAGCTCGTCACAGCCTACAGGCCACGGAGCCCCCCCTGGCGCCACACTACACCCTCCCATGATTCCTATCTCCAACCTGCAACAAACGGGGAGCTTCACTTGCAGGAGGAGAGACCTCTTGCGACCTCTTGCGACGCCCCGGGCTTCCCCTGGTTCCCGCTTGCAACAACTGGCGAGGAGGAGAGGCAGGCTGGGGAAAAGATTCGTCCCCCAGAGAGTGCGCTATACGAGCTCAGAGAGAAGAGGGTGCCTTTTTAGATCATGTACTTGTGTGCTTGTGCCGCCAGTTTCTGTCAGCCACGCCTGCAAGCGGGCCTGGGCCTCCTGCCAGGGGTTTAAGGTCAAAAGGTTCAGGTAAACAGGTAAAGGGGCGGGTACCACGGCTGCTGGCAGCACTTGAGAGGGGGGGTCAGCTTTCACCAGTGACCAAGCGTCTGTGGCCTGCAGGTAGCCTGAGGACCTCTGACCTCGCATCTAGATGCATTAGGTGCAAAGGTAAAAGGAAAAAAACGGCCATAAGGGATGGTCGTAGGTGAGCATGGCAAGGGGGGGGAAAGGGGAAAGGGGGGAGAAGCATGGGGAGGGGAGGGGAAAGGGGAGCGGGGAGTGGTCCCACTAGGGCTCTCTGCCAGCCACAGTTTCCCTGCAGGCAGACCTGGGGCCTTTGTCTAGGGTTTGATGTCAAAGGGTTCAGCTGAATGGGGTTAGGGATGAAAGCTAAGGGGTGAAAGAAACGACTATTGAGAGGGGGGCTCCCACAAAACCCCTCTGGCAGCCGTGGATTGAGTTTTACCTGCAGGCAGATCTGCGGCTTGCGGTCCCAGTACAGCGCCAACCGGGGGGGGGTCTCCGCGCTGGCGCTCAGCGCACAGCTCCCAGGCGCCAGCGAGGCGCCGGGTGGCGCGCACGCGAGCACCGCCACCGCGTGCTCGGGGCTCCTGTCGGGCAGCGTGCCGACAAAGAGGGGGTTCCTCCCCACGGGGACCGCCGAGGGGTACGGCAGCAGCTGCTGAGGATCCGCCACGTGGAGGCTCCAGCCAGGGTGCTGCAGGAAGTATGCAAAGAGGTAGAGGAGAAGGTGCGCGTCATCGGGGACCTCTGGCGTCCATGGCTGTACAGCTTTGGCGCTGGCGCCGGTGCCAGTGCTGCTGCTGGGGGAGGAGGAGGGGAAGGAGGGGAAGGAGGAGGAGGAGGGGAAGGACAGCGGCAGCGGGAGAGGGGCGTGGGACGAAGAAAAAGTGGAGGGGGCAGAGAAGAAGGGGGACGGGGAGGAGGAGGAGGGATAGAGGAGGGATGATGATGATGATGCATTGGGCGACCAATTGCCGCCCCCCGCCCACTCGTAGTTCTTGACGCAGTTCCCCTCCGCAAGAGCTGCCACTCCCCAATGTTTGCCACACGCACTCCCCCCCCCCAAAAAAAAAAAA
>WELA01010114.1:305350-326676 GCA_009602735.1 Mesotaenium endlicherianum | reverse complement strand
CTCCCCCCCCCCCCCTCTCTCTCTCCCCCTCCCTCTCTCTCCCCCTCACTTTCGCCAGAAATCCTTCACCCACCGTGACTTCCTACTTCATACAATTTGGAAGCCACAGAAGCAACTGTGGGGAGCCTGCAACCCGAACCCAACTCAGGTCTGGACTCCTTCACAGTAGTCACTCAGCCACCCGCCAGAAGAAGTAGAGCACATGACCCCATCAGAAGATTAAGGCCACTGCTTATGCTGACAGCTCACGCACGCAAATCCTAAAGCACACGTATACATGCACACACACACACAAACTCGTCTTATCTTTGGACACCCACACACACACATACACAGAGTGGGAGGGGGGAGGGGGGAACCTTGTAGGAGTCCTGGAGCGACGCCTGGGGAGGAGGCAAGAAGGCGCCCACGGGGTTGTACACCAGATCCAGCACCAGCCCCGACCCCTCTCTGCCGTACCTGCACAACCACACGCACGCATGCCCGCGCGCACGCACGCCCGGTGTTCCCTGCACTTGCGTGAGGCTGGCAAGTGTACACCGCTTCTGCAGGGAAACTCCTGCTAGAATCCTGACCCCTCCCCCCTGCTTCGACGCCACTGCGTCTCACGGGGCTCGGATGCTGTTTCTGAATATCCTTGCAAACAGCCCCAATAGCACCAGCTATCCCAGCCAGCTCCAGCGATCGGGGGCGGCAGGCAGCAGTGGACAGCAGTCATGGAGCAGGGTGCTGAGCAGGAGAAGGGGAAGAAGGAGGAGCAGGAGGTAGGGAGGGTCACAAAGGGGGAGGGCGCATTAACTCCCAAAGAAATTCGATGGTCCAGATCGGCCTCCATCTCAGAAGAGAGCGCCTCCATCTCAGGGTCTGGCTTCAATTCAGAGAGTGCAGCTCGGAGAGGGCGAGGGGTGTCTCACACACAAGGAGGGCACAAGCTGTAGCAGTGCCAGCAGGCAGCTCCAGCAGCAGGCGAAGCAGCAGCAGCAGCAGGCAGCGGCGGGCTGCAGCAGACAGAGAGGCGTGGAGCAGCAGGCTGAGAAGGGGGAGACGCAGGGGGACTGTGAGCAGTGCACAGCACACGCACCCGATGGCGTTGAGGGACTGCAGGGCGCGGATGCTGCGCTCAAACACCCCCCTCCCCCTCTGCTTGCGTGCGTCGCATCCCGCCACCCACACCCGCATCCACGCCCACGCCCATGCCCACTCACACACACACACACACGCACGCGCGCGCGTGCGCACGCACACACACAGCGGTGGCAGAGCCACATGACGACGCGTCAGCAGGCTCTTTTAGGTCATAGGGCTCTCTGTTGTCCTCTTACTCACGCCCCTCCTCCGAGCTAGGGTTAGGTCTTTCTGGGGAAGAGGTTTAGAGAGTCCTGGGGAAGGGGGAAGAGGGCCAGTCAGCTCAGACGTCAACTGGGCAGCTGGGGTTTCGGGTTCTTGGTCCCGACGAGCCACTGACGGGGCGGGGAAAAGAGTCAGCCCTGGAGGAAGGAAAACGAGGAGGAGGGGGAGGAAGGGGGCCGCCTGGATTTCGACGTTGGCCTGGGCAAAGCACGACTAGGGTGCAGGGCCTCTGTTGAAACTGCGTTCAGGCCGGTGCTCAGCGGTAAGAGTAGTGTAAGTACCATACAGTACGTGAAACGGTGTACCTTGAGCTACCCCCCTGTTTGTACTGCTGCGACTGCCAGCCAGTCCCTTGGAAAAGAGAAAGCCAAGTCTTGACTGCTAGAGAACAGAAAGGGGAGAAGGGGGGAGGGAGAAGGGGCCATGCCACGTCAACGTCAACGTCGGCTTCCAGGTAGCGGGGGCTAGGGTGAGGAGTTTGACAAGCCAGTTTTTTGGAAAAGAGACCTTGGCGACAGCCCTGGCGACAGGGGAAGGGGAAGGGGAAGGGGGGGCCCAACCTGGACGTCAACATTGGCTTCCGAGTAGCAGGGCAGCGAGGCCACCACGTGCACTTGGTTGTCCGCCAGGAACGCCGCCAGGTCCTGCCACGTCATCCTGCCACGTCATCAGCTCCGTCGGCACGCAATGCCTCGTCAACCTCCCAGAGGAGGACCATTCTGTCACCTGTCCTTGGGAGACAACAATCAACCGTGCAGCGGCCCCGCGGAGAGTGAAAGGGGGAGATAGCAGAGGGCGGCGGAGGCATGAGCAGAGACGGCGAGCGCAGAGAGGGAGGGAGGAGGCACAGCCCAGCACACCTGCTGGCCGGGCTCCAGGAGCACCGTCAGATTGCAGCGGTCTATCACCTCCTTGCCGAGCCGCCTCGCCTCTGTCACTAAGTACCTGCCTCCCTCCCCCCCCCACCACGGCCCAGATACGACACACACGAGAATTCGTACCCTTAGTACACTTAACCAGCCCCCTTCTGAACCCCATGTGCCCGTCTGCAAGAGCGTCAGGTATGCGTTGCGCCAGCTGCTCTGCTTCCATGCGCAATACACACCCCTGTCGCTTGTCACCACCGGCAGCGCAGCACAGGGAGCTTCCAATCGTCTCACAGCAATGTCCCTCGCTCTGGCATCTGCAGAGCCAGCGTGGGCTGCCATAAAAGAGACTCAGCACGCCCGCAACCTCCCTTCCCTCCTTCCCTCCCCCTTCTTTAAATTTTCCCCCCCCCTCCCCCTTCCCCCCCCTTTGCCAAGTGGCAGATGCTTATGAGCCACCACTGCCAACCCTCCCATGCCGTCAGATGGGCCTCCTTGCAGTCGAGGGACTGGAGGAGCCTGCGCCCCAACCCCAAACCCTATTGCGTGACCCAAATTCTAAACCGATGAGGGCTATCGCAAGGGTGGAGTGGAATCACACGTCTTGATTCAATGAAGGTCCTGAGCTCACTCGCCAAGATGCATTCCAGGCATCATGATGCATTGGTGCGTTGCACGTGGCCGGCTGTCGTAGGGCTGAAGGGCTCATTGAATTTTGCGCAAGCCTCCCCGAGTAGCTAGCAAGGTCAGCCAAGATGAGGACTCGAGGGTTGGGGGAAGGGGGCGTGGCAGCCCGGCAGACCTGAAGTTGGAGTTCAGCTCGGGCGCGCCACCTGTGATGTCGACGGTGTGGACAGAGGGGCTGTTTTCCAGGACCTCCACCTGTCAGTGGTCCCCTCCGTCCCCCCCGCCCTCATTCACAAATCCAGAACGTGGCGCTCACAAATTTGAAAGTGGCACATAAAGTTCCCCCCCACTACGAGTCCAAATCCCAGCCTCTCTCACCCTGCCTCTTGACTCCATAGGCAGCGAAGGGTGGTGGGTTCAAACCCCAACCTCCCTCACAATGCCCCCCTTCAAAGGCGCGCTGGCGAGCAAGGCAGACGTGCACCGACCACCTCTATATCTCGTGTTTGGGTTCTGGTTCAAGTTTATCTCCACGAGTTAAAGTTTGATGTTCTATTTCAGAGTTTACCTCCATGAGTTAAAGTTTGATGCTCTGTTTTAGGGCTTGTCACCACGGGTTTAAGTTCCAATTTTAGAGTTTGAGAGTTAGGATGGAGGTCTGGCAAGAATACATAGTAGCAGTAATCCACCTCGTTCTTTAGAGACACCAAAACCCCAGGTCCACTTTCGCCTTGTCTGCCTAGCATAGGCAGCTGCCAGCCGCTTCTAAACTGACCATGCTAAGCTGCCCGAACCTTTCTCACCTCGCTCCCCTCTGAACTACGTCCAAAGTAGTTTGCTAGTTTGCCAGTGCGCACGAGGATACCGGGACAGGTGGGCAGCGCAATGGCGACAGGTGGACAGCTGGGCAGGGGGCTGCTCTCCTCTCTGAGCTCAGAAGCGGCTGCTGCTCTCTCTAAAAGCGGCGAAAAGTAAAATACTTGCCGTCAGAAGTCAATGACTCACTCGAGTTTCTAATCGGAGAGCGCGGCAGGTATGCCTGCGACATGATGTCTAGAGCGGTTGTTAATAGTAGTAGTAGTGAACCTCAGAATACACTCGGAGAGAAATGCGGGATGCCTGGCGCAGTCAGCAGTAAGGGCACACTCAGTTTCCACTCAGAGAGAACAGGTGGGATGTCTGGAGCACAGGCGGGATGTCTGGAGCAGTCAGTAGCAGCGGTAGGTTTTTGCTCAGAGCAACATGCTGGATGCTTTGACAGTCAGCCCTAGTGGCACTCAGTTACTTCTCAGAGAGAGCACGGCGGGATGTCTGGAGCAGTCAGCAGTCACAGTCAGCAGTCACAGTCAGCAGTCACAGTCAGCAGTCGGCAGCGGTGAGGGGTACCAACCAGGCGCTCGACGGTGGCCCTGTCCATCATCTCGGTGCGCAGCGGGGATGACTCGACGTGGCAGTGCGCGCACGCCTGGTTGCAGTAGAGCCCGATGTTAACCTGCAGCGTGCCCACCTCCTTGCGCACCAGCGCGCCGCTCAGGCCCTGCCCCCCCTCCAAGCCCACACCCCCCGCCCACCAATTCAGCGTTTGAGGCTTCACGTCTTGGGCTCGGGGAGTTTTGTGTTTGGGCTTAAGGTTGCAATTTTAGGGTTTCAGGTTTAAGGGTAGGGTTGGACCCACAGGGATGCCACCAGGCACTCATGCCAGAGAGGGGCTGAGGATCTCTGATGGAAGTGAGCTGCAGGGGACCAGCTGCAGCCCAGGAAATTTGAGAAGCCCTAAACTGCTGGGGCGCGTAGAGTCTGTTGGCACACGAGGAGTCTCTGTTGCGCGGGTGCGTGTGTACATGCACCTATGGGTGTACCCGTGAAGCGGCGCGTATCGCGTGACAACTTCGGCCGCACTTCAGCTTCTCCCCCTCTCCCTCCCCCCCACCCGGAGCCCCCTCCGGCTCCCCGCAGCTCGCGGGCGCTTTTCTGGCTCGAGCTAAATCAGGCGCAAGCCCGAGGCCTGCGAAAGTTTCAAACCCTACCCCCCAACCCTGGCCCCTTTCAAGCTAACGCACACTCTCTTCCAAGGTGTGGTCTCTCACAGCACCCATGGAGGCATTCCCCCCTTGAGACCAAGCACTTTTACCCCTTATATTCCACGCAAAGCACACAGCCACTAGCTTGAGCACTGGGGTGCGCTTGCAATCGTTTCTGCACTCGCATCTCAGCAGCGGCCCCAGCAAGCTCCTCCCCAGCCTTCTCCCCAAACCCGTGAAAGTGAAACAAGGAGGAGCTGACTCGAACCCACGCGTGCAGGGGGCAGGCACGCGGGCACGCAGGCAGGGGCACAGCGATAGAGGGGCACAGGCGAGAGAGCGAGAGAGGCAGGGCAGGCATGCGAGCCCAGATTCAGTGGCACTGATGCAGATACAAAGAGGGAGAGGGAGAGAGGCAGGGCAAGCGTGCACGCACGCAGGCAGCAGCACAGATGCAGGCACACACACATGCACAACACTCACAGGTGAGAGACAGAGAGAGACAGACAGACAGAGAGAGAGGGACAGAGCGAGAGGAAGAGGCTCGGCGGGCGGGCCAGGGCGGCACCTTCTCAGCGACAAACTGGTGGAAGGATGGCACGCCCAGATTGGTGAGGGCGCGCCGCCGCTGCTTGCGTTCCTCCGCCGTGAGCGCCGCCTGCCCGCGGTCGCGCAGCTGCTGCGCCACCCTCTGGAACTCCGCGTCGCCCTTCATGGCCTCCAGCGTGTCCGGCACCAGCGAGTCCTGCCAGCCGGGGAGCCCCTCCGCAAGGAGCCCAGGGGTGCCGGGACAGGGTTTAGGCTCGCAAGATTTTTGGGCTCGCGGGGTTTATAGGCTTGCGGGATATTTGGGCTCAGCGGAACTATAGGCTCGCGGGGGTTTATGGGCTCGACGGGATGTTAGGGTTCCGAGGTTTGGCCCGGGGTTTATGCATAGCCATTCCCGTAGGGCATGAGAGTGCTTTAGAGTCAGCCAGGGAGCCACGGAGGCTGGGGCGCAGGGGTGGCGTTGTGGCTGGCAGGGTTTAGGCTGGAGGTTTATGTCTAGCCTGGCCCGTACCTCCAACCCGTACCTCCTGTATGGTTTGGGCTTGGCTTTGCTTCACAGTCCTGCCGGGCAGGAATGCAGCAATACCGCCGTGGGCTGGCGGGGTTGCAGTAAAGTCTGTGGTTCAAATGCAGCCTCTTCTCCCTTAGTCCTGCCAGCCAGGAATGCTGCCGTGATCGGGTTAAAGGTTGAGGTTTATGCCTAGCCCCTTTCTTCCTGTAGGCTCTGCGGTCGTTTGAGTTCAAGCTAGCTTTCTGTCCCTTAGTCCTGTATACTTAAAATCTGCTTTGGGGTCCCTGCCAGGTGGATTTCTGCCAGACAGGGATGATGGCGTGGGGGGGTTTAGGCTCGGGCTTTTTGCCTAGCCTTTTATTTCAGGAGGGTTTGGGACTGCTCTGCGGTCCTGCTGGCAGGGATGCCGCGATTGGGGGGGGGAAGAGATCCTTAAGCCCTGATCCCTGAGCCTCGGGCTTTGACTTCTTAGGTTTTTTCTAGAGCCTCTCGCTTCCGCTTAGAAGCTCCCAGATGCAACCCCGTACATTGTGGGTATAAGCGTGAGTTAAGGCTTAGCCTTTCCCCTAGGGTTTGAAATTGCTCCCAAGTCCTGCCAGAGATGAAGGGATGCCGGAGGTGGCGTGATGTAAAAGCCTTGAGCCTTGAGCTTTTTGCTTCAGCTTGAGAGCTTGCAGGGCAGCCCGGGTGATTTAAGCCAAGGGTTTATGCCTAGCCCTTCCCCTGTAAAGCTTGATATTGCTTTAGGCTCTGCAGAAATGCAAAATTTGATATACATATTAGACATTACCATATGCTTGTATGTGATCGTCAAGGACGCGTTTGCGCACGATATAATCTGTAAGGGGGTAAGGGAAGGTTTGAGGTGAGCTTGTTCCCCCTCATGAGTCTTGACATGCTATAAAGTACTTAAACATCACTAAGTACTTAACTTAGGAACCATATGAAGCTGAAGCATTGAAGCCCTCTTCCCCGCTTCCCCTCTTCCCCTCTTCCCCTCTCGCCCTCTTCCCACACTCACACAGTCATTTGGGCGCCATCCTCAATGTCAACCAACTCTAACTGTCCCCACTCCCCTCTGCAGCTTCTCCTTGTCATTGACTCAGCTTGCAGCCCTCTCAGCATTGCACCAGCTCTCACTGCTGACGTTTCTCTTTGTAACCCCATTTTACTTTTAGGATTGAAGGTTTGAGGTTCATTCTTTGATGGCGCATTGCAATCAGCCCCGAGCCTTAGAACACTATGCCCCGTCTCCCCAGCATCCTGTATAGGGCCAGCCCTTTTTCCTCCACTACTTTCTAGCTCCATTTCGCGGACCACCTTCACAGCACGCTGATGTGGCGAGGATGAGGAGGGACGATGAGTTACAGCACTGCCAGGAAGTCGTTATTTGAAGCTGTTCTTGTGCGCTCTTTCTCCTGCTGGACACTGCATGTTGTTGATCAAGTAACGAATCACGCCCCAAAAGCTTTGACCGTACCCCTCGACGAAACACTCCTCACTCCTGGTTTTCTTTTCTTTACTCTTTTGTGGGGGGGTCAGAACTCACCCCTTTTGCTTGCCAGACAGAGTACAAAAAATTCCCAAACTTTCCCAAAGCTAAGCTGAAAATGGTTACTCCCTCTTGCACTGCAATTTTCAATGGTGGAGGATGAAAGATGGCTCACAGGCTCTGTCGACTCTGCTGCTTCTGTGTCTGCCATCTTGGCAGAAGCTCTTCCCATTCGTTTACCACCCTTGGCTAATTTTGGTGCTACAGTTGACAGTCCAGCTTTCACTTTAAGTCCCTTCAGTGCTTGCGAGAAGGATAAGCCATCCTCTCTTCCAGATGTTGACGAGGTCGAAACACATTCTACCCTTCTGCTGCAGCCAGCAACAGCCTTAGGCAAGCTGGAAACATAAGAGCCACCTTCAGATAAAGGACTAGGGATCATGCAGCCAACGGAAACTTGCTGCAAGAGTGCCTCCATCATAGGAATGTTGAAATATTCACCTCAAAAGCAGACTGCTGGCCTACTTCTTTAAGTCTGTGCCAGGCAGTAGTAATTTCAGAGTAGCACTTCAGACTAGTCCGATAAACGCATACTGGGATAGCACTTTATGTTCTTTCAACGCAAGTGAACGTCCAATTTGCTACAAGAATAAAAAATTGTTGCACAGCATCTTCCGTAAGTGAGCTGGCGTACCCCGCGCTTTTCTCTGCGTACTCCGTCTTCTTGCGTAGCCCACGACTTCCATCCCTCTTGTCGTAATCCTGCTGGTTTTCATTACGTACAGCTCCCTATGTTCCGACAATACCCCGCCGTCTCTACGCCAAAAACTTGGTCAGAGCCAAAAGAATTGGGACACCTGAAACTCAATCTGACCCAAATAGAACGCCGAATGCAAACTCGAAAAGAAATGGGACGACATAAAACTCAACCGGACCCGAAAAGGAAGTGCTCTCCTCCAGTCATCCCCTACGAACCGCATTTCGTGTAGACACTTCGCAACGCGGGGAGGTGTATACTGTTTACACGCAAAGTGGACGCCAAATGATTCGCAAATTGGATATCCGGGGGGGTACGCTAAGAGAAAAGGTTGTGGGATAAATAACAAATAATATTTCAAAAAGCATGTGCAACATGTGACGTCATCGTTTTCAACCACATGCGTGAAACACAGTGCGTACTTCTGAAGTCCACCCAGCTTCACCGCTATATTTAGCAATGCAATTTTACGTCGATCGAAGAACAACGTCTCGATATAGCATTTTGTTCAGATTTTGTTTCTCCTCAAGATCCATTTAGTTTGTGAATTATTAGAGTCACTCCCATGGTCAACCTGGTGCAGGGAGGGCAAAGTCAGAATACCATACAAATTTTCAAAAGGAAGACGAACAGCTGGCCAACTGTTGACGGGGTTAATCTTGCATTATTGCGGGAATTGTTCATTGCGCAAATAACTTCTAAACTATGCACCAAGGAAGAGATTAACATCAAATGTGCAAGCCTCTATGTACTATGCCGATGAAATTATAAGTACTTAAAAACGAAGTGTCAAGTAACTACTGATAAAGTCGTACTTGAACATTCCACTGGCTCTTCTGCTCATGTGGCGGTTTATAGAGACAGTCCTTTGGGTTCTAGTGTAGGATATTATTCAGCAAGATGACGGGTTCCCAGGCTGATGAGACCACGGTAAAGGTGAAGATGCAGCATGACGTAGTCAACTTCCTCTTGCAGGAGAAGTATGATCTTACTGCGTTTGAGCTTCTGCATGAGCTTTTAGAAGCTGGTCAACAGGATGCAGCAGGTGCTCTTCAGGAGTACTTTTCAGACAAGAAACTCTTCCCTCCCGAAGAAATGCAACAGCTACAAAATTTTCAAGGTACTTACATTACTTTCAGTTATTTACTCAGCACGACAAGGGGTGCTTTGAATATCTACATATTTTAGAAAGGGAGGAGAATTTAACATGGACACGTGAGCAGTACTGGGAGCCTCGAACGTATGAACTTGTGAGGGGTGGCTGGTGGGCACAGCTCTCTGCCTGCTTCCGATGCCCACTGAAGGTTGGTATCAAATGGGCTGAACTATTATTGTCCGCCTCCCATTGAAAGAATGCAGATCAGTGGTCACGTTCTTAATTACTCTCACCCTCTCTCTCTCTTTCTGTCTCTTGTCAAAACTAAGATCTTAGGAATCTATTGTGGCCGTTGATATAGGCTGTGGGATTGATTACCATCTGCAGTTTGTCCATTCAATCACATCTCTTACCTCAGCATGTACCTGCACGTTATTATGCCTACTCTTCATGCTCGCATTACTGGTTGCAGTTCCAGAGGCCCAGCAACTGGCAGTCGAGAAGAAAGAGTCGGACTTAAGAGCAGCTGCATTGGCCAGAGAGCTTGAGGAGGCGAATGAAGAAGCTCAAAGTCTACGAGAGCGTATTAAGAAGCAATCTGAAGCAGAGGCTGCAGCTTCTCAAGAGATGCAAAGAAGTGCATCCTCCGAAGCTCAAAGGCAGGAAGACTTGAAGAACACACAAGTTGCGGAAGACGTTAATACAGCTAGGTCAAGCTTACATGGAGAAGGCCACAGAGGGGTGGGTAGCAGATCAGACCAGGGCCACAGCAGTGGGGAACAAGCACCACAAGAGGGTGAGAGAAGGGACATCAACTGTGCGGTGAAAGAGTATCTTGTCTCAGCAGGCTTCAAGCTTACGGCCATGACATTCTGTGACGAGGTAAAACTCTGAAGCTGGAGGTCCCCTTGTCACTTGGGGTGACCCTCTGATATCCTGGCCGCATGGCAAGTGGACCTCTTCGAATGTGACGACTCCGCTTCTCGCATGCTTGATGCTGTTCTTAGTGCAGCAGGTAACCATGAGAGATCTCTTAAGAGCAAAATATTGACTTTAGCTTCACCCACCTGGAACACCAGGACCTCAGAGCTAGAGCTATGTTGGGCTTGTCCGATGGCATCCATCTGAAGCGCACGTTCTGGAACAATACTCAGGAGGATAGTGAGAGGCCCGCAGTCTATGAAGCTATCATGGCGATGTGCCTTGCAGTGTGGCTTGCGTCCCAGCTGCACTCAGTGATCGCGATTTGCTTGCTTGCTTGCTTGCTTGCTTTTGCAGCTAGCCAAAGTGTACAGACAGCTGGCAGATTGCCGTCGCTGTGTGGACTTCAGTGTAGGTCTTCGAATGCTGCAGCAGATTGATGATGCAGTGGTGGAGTTCAAGTGCCTCGCATGCAGGAGTTGCCTGGTCTCATGGTGTTCATCTAATCGTGTGATTCAGGTGGATCAAGACCTGGACAGCTGGCAGGCAGGCCCGGGGCACGTGAAAGACGCCTTGAAGCTCTACTATCGCCAGTTTGTGAACCCTGCCCCAGCCAAAGGCAGCGATGAGAAAGAGGTAAGCACGTTTGTCAGTGGTATGTGATGTCGTCCTTGCAGCCTCCCGCCTTCATGCACCTCTGGCAGCGCGTCTTGAAGCCTCCGAATGACTGGCTGGGTGTCAACCTTTCTGACCCCGTAGTTTGAACATACAAAGTACAGCCCATGCATATTATATGTAAAGTGTCACATTTTAACATATACACATAAGTATATGTATTAACACAGTGGCCCATCACCGCCATCCACTTTGACCGCTTGTGGCGCAGGAGTTGTTGGGCAGTTAAAAATACGTATGGATTGGTCAACCTCGTATGACTTGTGTCCAAGTGATATATTTTAGTCTTCGAAGTGAGGAGGAGTGCAATTCAAGCTTTTGCTACGCTCAATAGCTGCGTTTTGCCCTTCGCATCTTTTAGCTTGGCTGTTTTCGGTACTTACTATGTTTTCCTGTCATTTTTGTACACTCTATACTCTATTTCTACCCGTCATGCTCTTACTCTCGTCCTCTACTCCTGCCCGTTACTCTCGTCCTCTATTTTTGCCCGTTACTCTCGTCCTCTATTTCTGCCCGTCATACTTCTATACTATCATACTTGCATTGAGTGGCTCTGAGCTAAGAGTTGCTTGTCGTGCTGCTCAGACCAGCGCACTGATGGAGGAGAAGAGGGCTCTTGAGACGCAGCTCGATGGGTTGAATGCCGAGAAGGACGAGCTGCTCACAAGCCTCCAGATGGCACGTGAAGAAATCCTGGCCAGAGACCAGAAGGTGGGCAGGCGCACATATTGTTCAAACCCTGTCTGACCTCATCGTCTTTGCCACTTGCGCCTGGTCACTTTCGTGCCCCGCAGCCCACTGAAATTGTGTCAAATGGAGCGGGATGCAGTATTGTATTGTTATTGTGCGCCGGCCGCATCATCGGCGTATAGCAGTGAAGACCCTTTCTGTCATGGGGATTCTCAGTGTGGCTGTTGCGAGAGCGTTTAGAAAAGATCACTCTTGGTCCACTGCCCTCTCAGGATCTCATAAACATTAAAAATTGAGCTGCATAATAATATGATGCGGCACAGATGAGCTTGTGGGGCATGAGTTGAATGGCACTGCTGCCTGTGCACTGCTGCATGCTCCCTCCCTCCCTCGCTTTATCCCTCCCTATTTCACAGAGCTTGCCTGCATGTCTGAGAGTGTGCAGGTGAAGGGCCTGGAGGGTGCGCTGGCTGAAGCTAAGCAAGAGAGCAGGCGGCACGAAGCAGACGCAGCCTCGCTGAGAAAGAAGCTGGAGGAGCAGAGGGCGGAAGCGGAGCGGGCAGCCTTGAAGGCGGAAGAAGAGGTCAGGGACGCGCGGCTGCATGCGAGAGAGACGGAAGAGAGGCTCCAGAAAGCAGAGGCCAGCTTGAGAAGCTCTGCAAGCGTAGGATCCGAGGCATCTACGGCTGCCGAGCAAAGAGGGGAAGGAGCTGCAGAGTCCGGAGCGCAGCAGAGTGGACGCGGGGCTGACGGGGTCAACCCAGTCAACCCTGTCAACGCCGGAGTCAAGGAGCTGACTCAAGGCCAGGAAGCCTCCAGCGACCTTCTCAACGGCTCAAAGCGTTCAAAGCATGATGAAGTTGATGGCAAGGGTGGGGAGGAGGATGAAGAAGAGGAGGAGGAGGAGGAGGTGGAAGCGGAGTCTGCAAGGGCAGGCTCGAAAGAGGAGGAGGCTGCGACAGATGGCAGAGGGAGAAGGAAGCAGGAGGACGCTGCTGTGGTCAGGATCGTTGCGGAGTCACTCCCCAAGATTGTGCCCAACGTGCTCATCAATAAGAGGGAGGTATGTGCTAGTGATCGACTCTGGCCTGCTCCTTGTCTTTGGCCTGCTATTCTTTATGTGGAGATTATGTTATTGCATGAAGCCTGTTGAAGAAACCAACATCTCATCGATGCCTGCTCCTGACCGTAAGAGGGGGGGAAGCAGAGCTCCCCACCTGCATACCTGTATAATATTAGCTTTCCTTTCTTGTGCCCCAAAGAGAATCAAGGGGTTGAGCTCTATCTTCCTTCCTGTTATGAGATGCCGTGTGAGTAAGCTCTTGGTTTGAAATCTTGCCAGTGAGAGAGGACCGATTCTATATGTCTTGTCTATTTTCCTTCACCAAGCTGCTAGGACGATTTGCCGTGTGGCACATCATGCACGACATCATCTGCGCTGCGGTTTTCTCTAGGCAGGCCTGGTTCATATCCGCATCCTCTCTTACTCTCTCTCTCCCCCTGCCTCCCTTTCTTTCTCCTCTTACATTTGCCTCCTTCTCTTTCCTAATTCTCCCTCTCTTGCGTCTCCCCTCCGCCCCTTTGCCTCCACCTCCTCCGCCTCCGTCTCCCTCATTCTACACTCCCTGACTCCCGTCTCTCCCCTCTCACCGCCACCTCCCCCGCCCCCGCCTCCTCCCCCTCCCCTCCCCGGCGGGCCTTTGCACGCGCAGGAGCTGCTGCCGCTGATCATGTGCGCGATCGAGCGGCACCCGGAGCCCGAGACGCGCGACAGCCTGACGCACGGCCTCTTCAACCTCATCAAGAAGCCCGACGAGGAGCAGCGGCGCATCATCATGGACGCGTGCGTGGAGCTGGCCTCGCGCGTGGGCGAGGAGCGCACCGAGACCGAGCTCCTGCCGCAGTGCTGGGAGCAGGTCAGCGCACGGGAGGACGCCCCCTCCTTCGTCCCTCCTTACGTTTCCTTGCTCCAGCAGTGCCGCCTGGTCTTTCTGCCCCCCGACCAGTNCTCGCCCCTCCTCGCCCCCTCGCCCCCCCTCTTCCCTCGTCCTTTTTCCGCTGCCCCTTTCTTTTCTTTTCCTGCCCCTGCGGTTGGCTGCCTGAGCCCTCCTGCTCGGCGGCTAGTGCAAAAGGCTTGCAGCGGGTTTAGGGGTTTCCGAAGGGTGCTTTCTGGTGATGTATGTCCTGTCTTTGCGGGATATGAACATCGACGAGGAGGTCTGGGATACATGAAGCAGGGCAAGGGAGAAGTGGGCGTGCCTGTCCTCTCACTGCCCGGTTGCAGTTGTCGTTAAGGCCCAAACTGTGCGCGCGTCAGTCAGTCAGGCAGGCAGTCAGGCAGTCAGTCAGTCAGTCAGTCAGGCAGCAGTCGGTCTGGCAGGCATTCAATTGGTCGATTGCTTAGTCAGATCAATCAGTCACTCAGCCGGCCTGCCAGCCAACCAGGCAGCCAGCCAGCCAGGCAGCCAGCCAGTCATGTGGTGAATGTTTGCAGCACTCCTGGTGCGCTGGAGACTGGCAGCATCCTTTCAACCCAGGAGTACCTTAATACCTCAGAGGAAAGCATTTGGTTCGCTAGCAGGCTTGCCATGTGAATGCGTGGGCTGGTGTGAAACCCTAAAACCAATATATCGACGGTGTGTGCAGATAAGCCACAAGTTTGCGGAGCGGCGGCTGCTGGTGGCGCAGTCGTGCGGCCAGCTGGCGCGGTACGTGGGGCCGGCCATCCGCACGTCGCTGATCCTCTCCATCGTGCAGCAGCTCACAGACGACCCCGCGCCCATTGTGCGCGAGGCCGCTGCCCGGAACCTGGGCATCCTGCTGCCGCTCTTTACAGACATGGACAAGTACTCCAAGGTGTGCGTTTGCTGCCCCGTGTGCTACCCGTTTGCCCCTGTCGCTTTGCCGCTCATACACAGAGAAACTTCTCCCGGGTGTCTGCCGCAGCTCTTTCCCAGCGCGGGCAACTGTGCGCAAGGGTGCGTGCTGCCGCACTATGCTGACGTGGACATGGAATCCTGGCTGTCTTCATTGGAGAGGCATATCAGCCGTGGTGAAATGTTGCCTGCTTTTGCCCTGCATCGGGAGGCAGATCAGGGCTTAAGCAGCAGCTCCAGTGCAGCTGGCGGCTTAGGAGTGCTAAGGCGTCCCGCGTAGTACGGGTCCCTATCTCCCTGTCTTTGTCCAGCAAATTCTGGGGGGCACAGGAGGACATACTTTGGCTGCCGCTTCGACTGCTGGCCACTCAGGAGCAGAGGAGAGGGTCGATACAATGTGGTAACAACTGAGTTTTTGGGGCGTACATACGTGTACGCGGCACGCAGGTGGAGTCCTGTGGGCATGAACCTCTTTCTAGTTCAGATTTTTGGCCGGTGTGGCGTACTTGTGTCTCATGCACGACGACGTGGTGGAGGCTTCGGGTTTCGATGTGGTGTGTGATCCTGCCGGGCCGGACGGCTGCGTAGCCGTACCGCTGAAATTGGGGGCGTGCGTGCGCGCGTGCAACAATCTGGTTGAGAGGCCCCTCCAGACCGCTGCGTGATGCTGCTGGTAGAAGTGTCGTAGAAATGAAGTTGGGACGCACGTACGCGTGTGTGAGCGGGACGCGCGGGCGGAGGAGACGGTGTTCAGGCCGGTGTGATGCTGCTAGTAGGAACGTCGTAGGACTGAATTCAAACGCATGTGCGTGTGAGGGCAACCCTGCCAGTAGGAGTGTATGTAGCAATGATGCGAGGTTGGGACATGTGCGCGTGTGGCAACCGCAGGTGGAGGAGACGGTGTTCAGGCTGGTGTGCGACCCGGCGGGCGAGGTGGTGGAGGAGAGCCTGGGGCGGCTGGTGCCCGCGCTCGTGGCGTGGGCCAAGGCGGGCCGCCACCCGCTCAGCCAGCTCCTGCGCTCCATGCTGCTCCGCCTCATCGGCACCATCCAGGTCAGCTTTGAGCTTTGAGCTTTTGGCCGAGAGCTCTGGGCTTTGCGCTTTGATCCCCACACTGGCTGCTCCTGCTCCTGCGCGCCCGCGGCAACAGCTGTCGCCGCCGGCGGGGCTGCCGCTTGCAGCTTGCCTGGGCTGCTGCAGCTTGCCTGAGGCAGCTGCTGCTAGCTGGGCCGCAATGCCCCTGTCTGCATGTCTGCCTGCTCCGGCTGAGCTCGGCTGGCTACTGGCTTCTCCTGCCTGCCTGCTCGAGGCCATTACTGGCTCAGCGTTCACGTTCTGACGAACAAGCTGTTGCGCGTCGCGCGCCGCGCGTGTTTTTGCTCGTGAGATGCATTTATTTGTAGAGCTCTCCTCTGTCCCCGTAGTGCAAGTGTCATGACTATATTCTTGTTAATGACGGGGGCGGTTGTGACATAAGGCTATGACTCTTCATGTACTCCACCTCACACACTACTCTAGTCTGCATACTAACGCGCGCATGCATGGTGTGTGCTTCCTTTGCTGTACCTTCTTACTCTCATCACAAACCCGGCGGATTTAGTGCCACGTATTCTACAATACTCACTGTGAGCTCAAATCTGGAATGGCTGGCCCTAAATCTTAAACCCCTGAGCGGATGGTGGATGCCCTGAGCTGATGGCGTGCTGGCCGGCATGCTGCACGTGTGAGCAGCGATGCCCGCCCGCCTCCGGCGTGGAGGGCTCGCCCGAGTCCCACCTGCGAGTGCTTGGGGAGGGCGAGCGGTGGAACGTTGACGTGCTCCTGCGGATGCTCACGGACCTCCTGCCGGAGGTGCGCTACGCGGCCATCAAGACGTGCCCGGCACAGCTGGCGGCTGGCGGCGCCGGCGCCGGCAGCGGCGAGCTGTCGAGCCCGCGGACGAGCCAAGTCAGCGAGCTCTTCTTCTCGGACGAGCTGCTCGACCGCTACTCCCGGTATGGCCTGCTTCCCTTTCTGTCCTTGCGCCCACTCTCTGCCTGTTTTACACCCTTGAAATACACCCGCCTCCCCTCACCCCCACCTTTCCCACACCTTCCCTCCCGGCCCTCACTTCCTTACCCCGCCCCCTCCCCCCCCCCTTTCCTCCTCTCCTTGCAACTCTCTGGTCTTCTGGGCCATTGTTTTCCCGGTTTGTTCTGTGTCAATGGACTGTCCAGCCGCTCTTTGTGTTTTTTTGCTTCCTCTGTTGTGCCCATGTCTGTGCTTCCCTGTGAAACCGTGTAACAACAGAGGCTCGGGCTATTTGCACAAAGTTATCATACACCTGCCGATTTCTAAGCATGGAAGGCAACCTGCTCCGCTTGCGCTGTCCTGCCGCAGTGACCTGTCACTGAAAGCCAATAGTACGCACGTAAGCATGTCACTACAAACGCCAACAGCTGCCAGCTGGCATGGTCACGCAGTTAAGTCACAAAAGATGGGAAAGCATAACACGTTCTGCCTGCCAGCAGCCGCTAGCTGCGGCAAATGAAGCGGCCAACAAGGGCAAGGCAATGGCACATGTTCAGTGACCTTCTAGTTCAAAGTCCAATCCTTTGCACTGCCACCCTTTCTGGAAATAGGCTCGCTACAGCTTCTAGCAGCTGCTAGCAAGCGTATGTCAAGGCGACGAGGCAAGGCAATGGTGAGACTCGACCAGAGAGTGATCTCTTTCTCCCTGCTGGCCCGCCTTTCCTGACTCGCCCTCCCTGCTTGCTCAGGCTGGGCGTCGACTGGCCGGCGTTTGACTGGCTGCCCATGGACTGCCTGCCCACGCTGCTCCAGCTGGCGTGCATGCTGCAGCCGCGCGAAGAGGCCCTTCGTTCCCGCCTCTGCAAGGTTCCATTTTGACCTCTTCCGCCGCCTCCTCCTCCGCCTCCCTGCCTTTCTCCTCTTTCTCCTCCTTCTCCTTCTCCTCCTCCTCCTCCTCCTCCTCCTTGCTTGCATCCAAGTCTTTGAAGCCTCAAGCCCTTGGGTTCAAATCGCAGACTGGGCACAACCGTACTCGCCTCCAACTTCTCTTGCCGTCTTTTGAAGGGTCTTCTCTGCCGGTTTGAAGAGTCTCTTGCTGCCTTGAAGTCATTTCTCGTGTCCTTCCCTCTTCTCATGGAACACGCTCAGCTCGGCCGTTGCAGGTGGTCGTACTTGCTAGCCGCCTTGGTGCTGACTCACTGAGTGTGGCTGATGTGTTTAAGAGACTGACTCATACAAGTCCCCCTTCTCCACGAACATGCTTATGACGTGCACTGTTATGCATCTGATCATCACATACGTGTGTGTGCGTGTGGCCTGTGTGTGCGTGCCGTGGGTGCGTGGGCATGCGCAAATTTACGTGTCGGCCTGTGCGCCTGTGCATGCGTCTGTGTGTGTGTGTGTGTGTGTGTGTGTGTGTGTGTGTGTGTTGGTGTGCGTGTGTGGGTGTGTGTGTGAGCGTGTGTGTGTGTGCCTGTGTACTTGCAGGTGCTAGTGTCGGTGAGCAAGCTGTTTGGGCCGGCGTACATGTCCACGGTCGTGCTGCCCATGTTTCTCAACGCCGCCGGGCATCCTGGGGAAGCCGACGGCGTGCCCCCCAAGATCGCCGCTCGCATTGAGGGTCTGATCTCTCTCCTAGCGTTACATCCTCTATACCCTTGTATCTTGGTGCACATGTTAGGCTGACAAATATGCCGATATGATTTACATGTAATTTTGTGCACATATATATATGTGTACTTCTTTTTCTGGTAAGACCTGTTTGAAGTGTACGTTGGACCATGTCTGAAGCCCTCGCGTCTTACGGCCTGCGTATGATCGTGTCATTACACCTTACCCATGACAAAATTGACCATCTGTTTCATTACTATCTGTCACATTCTTGCTGAGAACAAGGCCCCGAGTCCGTATCCGGATTGATATCAAGGCTGTCTCTCCTGCCGCCTTCAAGTGCAAGCAGATGCATAACCTCTGGTAACAAATTCTAGGCCCGTAAGCAATCACCCCCTCTCACACCGTGGCGGCTGACACCTGTCAGAGTGCTCTCTTTGCATCCTTTCATCTTCCTCCAGGACTAAGGCCAGACACTGCCACGGGGGAGCGGCTGGCCCGCATGTGCGTGCTGCCCATCCTGTTAGCTGGGGTTCTGGGAGCGCCCGGCGCGCGCGAGGGAGCTCTGGGCGAGTTTCTGCGGGACCTCGTGTACTCGACATGCGTCAGGCTGGGGGCCTGGAGCTACCGAGATACGCCGGATCTGGTCGACGCTTTCCGGCTGCTCTCGTAAGTAGCATGATTTGAGCACTGGAATTTTGCCCCGTATGAAAGTCTCTTGACCTGTATTCGTGCTGGGGGAGGTCTGCACATTTATATGCGTGTCAGAAAAAGAAATGCCCATTATGCTCGCAAAAACACACTCACACAGACACACACAGACACACACGCAAACATTGGAGCACACAAAAGACACACGCACACATGTACGAGGCATATACATGCACAGAAGCGTACACATATGCGTTATTATACACTTATAGATGTGTGTATGTGAGCGTGCGTTGCACACAGTGTCTTTCTGAGAGAGCAGCTTCGGTGTGAAAGGGCTAGTGAGGAACAAACTTGGGGGCACAGGATTCTACCTGGCAGGGGTTTCGGCTCCACTTATGGCTCTCTGCCCCAGAACTGGTTCTCTGCACTCACCTCCCTTTCCCTGTATGGTCCAATGAGTGTGCGCTTTCTGTGTCTTACTCTCTTCTTGAGTGTTCTTTCTCTCCTACGGCTAAGTATGCAAAGGTGTTTTTTTTAAATTGTATAATGTCGAGTCTCATACCGGCAGAGACACTTGGGCTGGATGCGGCACGGGGGGCTGTGCCTTCACCAGCCAGCAAATGCGCCTGTTGCTGCGCAGCACCCACCTGGCAGGGGCCCACTCTCCCTCCCTTTGATGCCACCTCGTCCTTTTTCTCCTGCTCCATCCTGTTCCTTTCTCCCAAGCAGCAATCATGCCCGACATCACTAGGACCTTATTGCAGCGAGGGATGCAGGCTTATGCGGATACGGGCAGACTCGTGCAGACGCATGCAGATTCATGCCGATTTGTGCAGACACATGTGCGGATGCATGCAGTAAGGTGTGCGGACAATTCCAGGCGCGCGCAGCATGTCGTAGACGTAACAGAGGTCTGCTTCGTTCGAGGCGGCGGTTGTCAGTGGCCATAATAGGGGGACACCAGAGTTGTATTCCGAAATGTGAAAGCAGCACGCTCTGGGACCATAGCCAATGCAGGGGTGAACTTGTGATGGTGAGGGGAAGGGCTTTAAGCACACTTTCCGTCGCTCCTATCTCATTGTGGTTATCCCATCATAGGTTGTGCATTGGCCACTAGAGTTACCCCCAGTTTTGGTGGGTGGTAGAGGGCAAAGAGCGTTTTGGGATAGAGGTTGAGACATGACAATTTGGGGGGTAGGGTTTAGAGGTGTAGGATTTTGCAGCCGGGGTTTGGCTGGAACGGCATGTTGGCCTTAGGGCTCAGGCCTGCAGATTTTAACATGCTGCTTGTTGGGGTAGAGGCTTTCGACACCTACTTGCAGGGACATTCACCTCATGCAAGTGTGCCCAACGTGAGAAAAAGGCTGACCCCATCAAGTACTGTGCGTGCGCGTGTGTGCGCGTGGGTGTGCGTGCGGGTATGGGGTTGGGGGTGGGTGTGTCTGTATGTGCGTGTGTGTGTGTGTACGTGCACGTGTGTGCGTGTGGTGGGGCGGGCAGGACGCTGGAGCAGCACCACCCGGTGCTGCTCGTGTTCCTGTGGGAGCTTGTCGTCAACCCCACGCCAGCTGTCAGGTCCACGGCCTCCGTCCTCTTCCACGTGCTGGTACAGACCCCCCCAGCCCTCCCCCCCCTAATTTCCCCCTCCGCTTCCCCCTCCCTTGATACCCTCCCTGCACCAGCTGCCAAGCAATGACTCCTTTTCCATGAACGGAACGACCTCCTCCCTCTTCCTCCCCCTTCCTCTCCCCCTCTCCATCCCTTACGCAAAGGGGGGCGTTGCATTGATCAATCTCGAAGCTGATATGCTTGCCCCCCTCCCCCGCCCCTCCGCCTCTTCCTTACTTGCCATTCCATTGCCCAGGGGGGTGAAAGACGGGTAAGATAGGTAAACTAAACTTCGCTTGAGCGCCACCTGTTTTTGTCAGAAAAGTTGTACATGTGCATGAGGATGTCAATTGCTCGACTCCACTGCTTTCCCTCGGGCTTTGGGCTTTGGTCTGGCAATGTGCATCTGGCAGTTCTGGTAGTATGTTTCTGACTATGATAGAGGCAAGGGTGGGTGGGAAAGGCCTGCTTCCTGTCTGCTAGCGCACCCCACAGAAGGACGTGAAGGACAGACAGACTCCTCATTTGTATCTTCTTGCTCCTTGGCTTCATGATATTTACGTCAGGTGCATTCATTGCAAGGATGCCGCAGTGCTGTTGTTGCATTGTTTCTTAGAGAAGCCTGCATGAGAACTTCTGTTCTTGTTCTCCTCACCTGTGCTAGTGCACTCCCCAAGCCAGGCCCATCGGATGCTTCCCTCCGACCCCCGAAGCAAATCGAGCGCCGCTTTGCTGGCACCTACTGAGCTGGCTTCTGCTCCCAGCTGGCAACTGCTCCCAACTGGCGACTGATGGGCGTGCTTGGGCGTGAGTGCGTGTGCGTGCATGCAGACCCCGTACATCGACACCCGGAGCGTGACGATGCAGATCCTGCCCGCCCTCGTCACGCTGGGCTCCGATCCCAACGTGGACGTCAAGTACTCCAGCATCGCTGCCTTTGGGGCCGTCGCCCAGCACTTCAAGGATGACACTGTACGTCAGATGGCCCTCACTCCTCTGTCCCCTCCCCCCC
>WELA01010114.1:294064-305085 GCA_009602735.1 Mesotaenium endlicherianum | reverse complement strand
TCTCTCTCTCTCTCTCTCTCTCTCTCTCTCTCTCTCTCTCTCTCTCTCTCTCTCTCACACACACACACACACACACACATGCACACGCACACGCACACGCACACGCACACACACCTCAAGCAGGAGCCAGTGCAAAATGTGATATTTCTTGTCAGCTCTCGGGCCTGCATACGGGAGCAGTTGTTGAAGAACCTCTCGGTGTGTTCCTCGTTCGTGGCGCGGGCAAGTTGTTATGTAACATACCAGACTCTCTTCCTGGCTGCAGGCAGCGACCCTAGTGTCACCTCTCTCCGAGATCTGAGCTCCAGGGCAACCATGTCTAGAGACATACAATCCTTGCATAGAGCGCATGCACGGTGCTCGCCTTTAAAGACAAATGTCTTACAGTGGCGTTTGATATTCCAGATAGCCTGCCAGCTAAGCCAGTGACGCTCGCAGGCACCACAGCTGTGGCGGTCTGATGCGTGGCAGCGCCAGTGGCTGTGCTGTGGCTGTGCTGCACGTGAGGCCATGTCATCTTAGCAGACGCATGTTTGCTGGGCTACCCCTTTTTTTTTGGTTGGTAAGTCAAGTTTCTTGAATCATGTACGTGGCGGTGCGAGGAATTTTATCATGGTCTAGCTATAGGTGACCTAGATGCTCCTGAAGACCGATAACCCTGCCTACCCAAGGCCGTTTACTATAGAGCTGCTAGCTGTCAGCTGCCGGCTTTTGCTGGCGCCTTTGCTGCGCCCTTCTCTCTCCTACTCGTCCTTTCTGGCCGCTCCCCCGGGGCCTGATCTGTCGCAAGTCTCAGCGTCCGCTTGCGCCCTCCGCCTGCGCCCTTCCTCTCTGAGTCGCCTGTTCTCTCGGCCGCTCCCTCGGGGGCCGGGCCCGTGCGCCGCCGGATTTGCAGATCGTGGAGAAGATCCGCGTGCAGATGGACACGTTCCTGGAGGACGGGTCGCACGAGGCCACGGTGGCGGTGCTGCGCGCTCTCACGGCCGCGGTGCCCGTCACCACCTCCAGCCTCAAGGACTATATCCTCCCCCCCCTCCCTTTGCCCCTCCCCCCGTGAGATTGCCTGTGCCACTACTAGCTGCGCAGGGTGTTTCTTCAGCATGTGCGGTGTAATCTGCAGTAATGTTTCCTCTTACAGCAAAATTGTCGTCTCCTCCTCCCAGAATCAGGGGTAGGGGCGAGACCTTGCTGTGGATTTTGACATTGTGGTTACAGCAGAGCAGAGTTGAGCGTTTTTTTCTTTACTCCTCAACAGTCTGCATGCCATCTCGAGCCACGTTGTGCGTGTAGGCCAAGTGCACTTTGAGAGTGACTATGCTGTCAACTATGCTCTGCAGCGAGCACTGCCAGCATCTGCGAGAGGAGCAGGCAACGTGAAGACACATGTACACATGTGCACAGGTGCACACATGTAGCCACGCGCACGCATAGATACACATGGCCCCACTGTACATACATGTGCACATGTATGCCCATGCACACGCGTAAACTCACACACGCACACACACACACAGACATATATGTATACGCATTATGTAATAAGTGGCTGGACTCTCCTTGACCGAGCGAGAGCACATCTCCTTCAGAAAGTGGCGGCGCTGGCCGCGCAGTCGTCGAGCGTGGGGGGCATCCTGCAGAAGCGCAGGGAGGTGTCGGATGCGCTGTGCGGGGCCATCAGGGCCCTCGATTCCTCAGGTCAGCTGGCACAAGAAAGTTTCGCCCTTGTCCGCTCGCACCCTCCCCTTCGTTGGCACCCTCGTTGGCACGCTCCTACGCTCTGCGCTGCTGCACAGACATCGCGGGCGATGCATCAACCCTCGCTGCACTCCTGCTCCTGCACTCGTTTCCGTCACCCAATGTCTGCATTGATCTGCTCTTTCGACTGTCTTCAAGGCTTTGTGGGAGATTGTTTGCGCTCTTGTGGCCACTCCGGTGCTTTCAAAATTAATCAGATGAAGCCGTTGCCTGCAGCAGCTATTGCGNCCCCCCCCCGGCTCCCCGCAACTTTTTTTTTTGTTTTTGAAGGTAGTGTTTTGTACCTATACCTTGTGGTTGAATACTCGTGGAGCCTTCTTGTACTAGGATAGTCTATCTTCTTTGATTGTCATCCTTAACATTTTTTCTTCTTCTTTGTTGTCTGACAGACATGTCTCCCACAAGCTTTAGGGACCTCTACGTCCCCGCCATCACAACTCTCCTCAAGGATTCCGAAGCGCTGGACCCGCTTAATAGAGACTTCTTAGAGAACATACTGAAAGAGCGAGCAGCAAGTAACCTTTTTGGGAAACCCATCGGCAAAGGCTTCTTCGGCGACGGAAACTTCTTGAGTAGGAACCAATCAGGGTCCGGGGAGTTGTCTTCGGAGGGGGCCGCGCCTCCTCCTCCGGAAGAAAGCAAGCTTAGGAAAATGATGAGGACTAAATACGAAGAGATGATGAAGGGCAAAAATACGAAACAATTGACGGCTCTGGCTCACCAGGGCAGCAGATAGGGAGGAGGCGTGGATGAAAGAAAAGTGCTGAATCATTGGAAAGTTTGATTACTGATTAGAATTAATAATCGTATATGTACTATATTAATCTTGCGGGAAGCCTCTTCCATGCATGTCGTGCGTGTCCCTCAAGTTCCCATACATACCTTCCTAAAAAAGCATGGTGCAGTAAGGGGTTGCGGGCTATGCATGCAGTCAAGTGTTGAGCCCACCCATGCAGTTGAAAGCATGCACACCATTTTATGTAGCCCGCACTGAAGAGCTGTATGCTATCTTCTTCAAATATTCCCAGGCTGGTACTACATTTTCCTGCAGCTTGGTGCCCTTTTGTCTCTAATTCACGCAATAACTTGTAGCTGCTCTTTAGAGCTGGCCCGTGAAGCAAGGGCGGTATATAACTGTATGTCATATTGTAATTTACTGATCCGGGACATACATCAACGACATTGAGTGCATATCAAGTGTTTTCCTTCAACGGTCTCATTTATCCAAATAAAGATTCACATTGTAAAAGATTAGCTCAATCTAGCCCGCCTTTTCCGTAGTAGGGTTCAGTCACGTTCAACTTCTAGCTTATCAGAGCTGCAATGTCTATTATGACGAATTAATGAGACCAGCTCTGAAGAGGGTAGTACAAGGTATGTTAAGCGGCACCGTAGATTACTACATTTAAACGTGCAGCTAAGGATGTTCTAGACGAGTTACCTGCGGCTAACTCTTAGGCCCTACCTAAAAGTCGTACTCATATTCTATCATCCTCCTCGAAATGAGGTCAATGGCAGCATTTGCTGAAGAGAACTGGCCATGAAAGCTCTGCTTGAACGAGAAGCTCGCTAGATCCCCCACCATCTGCAAGACATTTGTGTTTTCCACATAGTCAGCGCTTGCCGCACATTTTTAAGTAAACCGGTTATACAGGCTACCAATGACACTTTCTAAAAAGCATCAAGATGGACCTACAAGAATCTCATGCTCTTGGTAAGGCTGGTCGTATCGATTAAGGTTAAGATTACGGTTTTCCATACCACATTGGTGACCATTTCCCATGCAGTGGCCTCTTCCAATCCATAACCTAGCCTAAGCCTGAGGTCCGGACCTTACTTATAGCTCCTGCAGCTGAGAACATGTAGCAGATAGAGAAGAGAAGAGCTGCCAGGTTGCTGACCTCCATGAGAATCTCTCCCACTTCTCGCTGTCCTTCTAGCAGGCATCGGTAGAAGACACGCGAACACCTGGCGCTGATCTCCTCGTTGGCTGCCTCAGGACAGTACTCGTTGTCTAGCCACTGGTGAAGGTTGCTCCTCAGCCAATCAGCCTCCTGCAAGATGCATGCGGATCTGGCATAAATTTTGAACAGTGTGCACCTCCAGTGCAAGATTACTCCTTGCATGCGCGTTTCTTCTTACTTTTTTAATCCTTCGGGCAAAGGGCTGTGGTTTAAGGACCTCTCTCAAAATGCGTGGTGCAGATTGCTGTGCTCTTCCCTGTATGCATTTTCTGCTTCGCATTCGTGCGACCTCGTAGCAGTAGCCTATGAGGGGCCAGCTGGCAGTCCCAGATGAAAAACTAGTGCACATTAGGTCTTCACTGCTCGTAATGTGGATATGTCTGCTCTGGTTCATTGTCCTCAGCTCAAGACAAGGCAGCCAGGCAAACGACAGCGTATTTAATGTTGAGGCTCCTCCAGCTTCACAAGCTTGCATTCATCGATGTGGCACCTGAAGGTCTGTCCTTTTGCATTAAGCAAGAAATTTATCACGTATTCCTTGGAAAGTAGTTGCTGGAGAAGGTGCATGTTGTTCCAATACATTCCATGCAGTAATTACCCGATTGCTCACTAACGGGATTTGAAGCTGAAGGTGCCTGGCTTGTACGGACTGTGCACTTCCCGCTAGTGATCTTATTACCTTGGCTGGAGTAGGATCACCATGGCGCTAGCAAGTGGCAGCTGACAAACGAGTTCACGAGAAGTAAGTGAATACCTGCTTCGCTGCTGCTGGCTGCGTCCAAGCTTCTGGAACCATCATCTCGGGCATCCCTCCCGAGTTTCCAGCCACAGCTTTCATCTTACGTGGCAAGGCGTTTTTAGTCGACTGGCCAGCATGGCCACTCAGCGGCTCAAGGGAGCGTCCAGAGGCGGAGACAGCGGAAGTGCTTCTGCTGGAAATTTCTGTAGAATGAAGTAAAAGTATGACCGGCATTTGCCTTCCATGACTATTATAAGGTAGCACAGGACAGAAGAGCTGGGTTCTGCACTTTTTTGAGCCGTAAGCTTGACATACTTGATTCTGAAACACCGCTAGGCATGTGGTATTACTAACGAGTTGCTGAATTGTTGAAGACATTGTCATTTATTGAGCTCAACTACGTGCCTTCACTGGAAGCAACAAACTTGAAGCAGTTAACTCATATGTTCAAGGAAAACACACACAAACGCTTCTTCTTAAGAACTCGTGAGGAATAGAGAACTGGAGAGTCGAGGCTCGGGAGCAAATCGTACAATAGTGTACGGACAACGAAGATAACATGGTCATCCAGGTATAGCTGAAAACTATTTGAACGGCTCGCGACGAGGAAACAAACTTTTGGCACATTTCGGCACTTTTTGGGGTCGCGTGTGAGATACAGCTGAGGACGGATTGTACTCGGTAATTGTTGAAGTCAGTTGAAGTACTGCCATCACTCAACGTGAACATCTGCAAATGTCTAAGGAGACAGCGGGTGAAAAGCGGGTGTAAGCTGGAAGTCGTATTGATCTCCACGAGTAGGCCGAACACGTGGTATCCAAACTAGGACGCCCAGCGGGTACCCAGGGGAGTGGGAGGCAATGGGGGTAAACTTGCTAACCTTTGATAATTTTGTACGTATTTACTAGGCTCATTTCTTCTGCACTTGGTTTCCTCTTCAATCTCTTATATATAGAAACTTCTTCGTAAATACGTTAAAACTGATCAGACGCTCAAATTGAGGTTCTGAAAAAGAGGGAATTTTAAAGAGTGAATATGAGCCAAATGTGAAATTTTCACATTTTAGACATTTGAAGAACCAGACTTGCACAATACACCTACTCCGAGAATTCTCAATAGTAAGTACTTAAGCTACAAATCCAGAGAGCGATTCATGCAAGCACACGACAAAGTGCATACTTGACCCAGCCACCTCCCAATAAGATTAAAAAGCAGAGACAGTGTAGTGAAACAGATAGATAAAGTACTTAGTAAAATAGAATACTTTATCTATTCAAGACAAGGATCTTTGAACACAAGTGGTAGCCTCTTGAAAGAGAGATGACTTCTTGAAAGTTAATGTATTTCTGGAATTTGGCACGTACAAGAGTGATTCTGGAATGTCTTTCTATGTTCTAGCTCTTGTTTATATACTTGCTACATAAGTGATTTCTAGGAAGATGTATGTTGATGTGTTGGCACCCAACACATCCCAAAACTTGCCACCTCTTTCTAGAATAATGTACACATGTCCTTTTGACCTAAAAATGGCACATTTGACTTTTGCCGCATGGAGTTCTTCTAGGTCCTTCCTCTAACTTCGAAAATGCCTTAGAAGGTTCAAAGGACATGGGCCAAGTCACTAGAGTATCTATTTACACTTGACTCCACACAATACTACTCCAAATATATTCAAAAGCATTAAAATATATGCCAACTAATATATGATAACTCAAATCACTACAGACAATAGAAAAAAGGATTGGGAAGCAGTAGGAGTAAGAATGACATAGTATATATACTTAGACTAAAGAGAATACAAGTCAATCTTATTAGTATATTAAAGATTATGAACACAGTCACGACACATCAGTAGAAACAATTATCAAACCGAGTGTTAGGATAGACTAAGACGACATAGCAGGACATTAGATTACAGTATTATAGATTAGACCCTAGAAGTAACTTGGAGGCCCCGCGCCGCGCTGCCCACCCTAAGAATTAAGGTTGCACTTGTACTCTACGCCTTAAAGGACTACATATGCCTAATCTAATTCTATGTTTATATCTCTCTCATCCTTATATTCTTCACTCTGAAATTCCCTCTGTTCAAAGCTATGAATACTTGCCCCCTTATAAACCAGCCCTTTCAAGTTCGCGAATTTCATAAGAATGTATTTGTTATTTTGCGAAATTTCCCCCCCAAATCTCAATTAGTCTCCCGCCATGCCCCAGGGCACCGTGGGGGGTACGCAAAGCAGGAAGCAGGGGTACGCAAACTGGGACGCAAGCATTTGTGACGCTCTCGAGTCCGAAATATGGGACTCTCTGGGCTACGCAGTCGGGGACGCTCTTGGGGTTAACTGGGGCTACGCACTCAGGGACGTGGTAGTACGCAAGCTGTGGGACGCTCTGGGGAACGCAAACTGTGGAACGGAGGGGTATATTATACGCAATTACTGGGCCATGGTGTACGCAGGGGTAAGCAAATTGGAATGCACCAAGTTTATTTCTGCTGACCGTTTTGAGTACCAGGCTGGGGGCCAGTGGGGGGACAGGACGGGACAGGTAAGGACAGATTGCTCCGACTCACTCCGATGTGGTCCGACGCACTCTGGAGTCTGACCTCCATCGTGAGTGGTCGGCATTTGGCGGCCAAGTTCCATTGTTAGGCACCACGTGTAAGAAAATACATAGCCAAGCTTTAGCCTTTGGGGGCTCCAAGCTAGCACCGTACCGAGCGTCCTCTCCCTCAAGGCTCACCCCCATTATGTACAGGAGAAGCTGCAACTCTTTTGAAAAAGATCTTGTTGTGTGTGCCTGTCCTGTCGACTCTCATGGACGACTTGAATGAGCGGGAAACTAAGGAAATAGCACCTCAATGAGTTACATCATAGTACGCTATAACCTGTGATTGTGGATTCCGTCCAAACGCCTGCTGTTCCCGGCACTTTCACGGGAACCTATCACTGATCGAGGAGTGATAATGAGTCGGAAACAACCGGCTTGTAGTGTTATGGTCGATCGGAGTTCCACCGCTTTGAGTTTCATAAGGATGCGCATTTTAGACGGGACTTGCACCTAGTGCCAGCTCACGGCAGACTCTCCGGGGAGGAACGCGTACATGAAGAGCAGCGAGGAACTATAGAACACAATGGAGATACTGCACGCTGCTCACTGTCAGTCTTTGATTGGGCAGATCGGGTGGAGCATAGCCCGAGATGAGTATGGTGCCAAAGGGAAGCGGGCCTGCACAGGAAACTACATAACTGCTGTAACACCTAGGCACAAACGAAGAGCGGATGCCAAATCCGCTTGTAGGGCAAGTACTCACAGCGCTCTTGGCTGGCTTAGAGCTTCTGGGGGAAGGGGAATCGGTGAGAGGGGAATGCATGCTAGTCATGGCCTTGTGCGTAGAGAGAAGGCAGCCAATGTGCGCCTCGTAGCATGCAGAGGTGCGAGCTCAGACGGCACGTGGCCCATCCATCTGCAGGGAGCCGGTCCTTCAGATCAGACGGCTTGGGATCAGCTGGCTTGGGATCAGCTTGAGCGGCCGGATGATCGGCAGTCGTCGGATTTGGGATCCAGGGAGCTTCTTCACCGGCAAAGAGCTGAGGGCAATGGGGCTGCAGCGAGCGGGAGAAGTCCCGCTCATGGTGAAAATGGGGCCACTAATGGAGCGAAGCTAAGGACCGAGGCTGAGGCTGGGGAAGAGCGGGAGGCTAAACATTCTAAGTATGAGGCGAATGCCACAGGGGCTAAGGAGGGTGCAGAGGGGGGGAAGGGCAGCTGGGTGCAGCACCCCCTGTTGCGGTTCATGCAGCTGCTCAAGATCATTCGATCGGTGCTGCCATATGGCAGCTGGTGGGACATCGGGGGGGACGATGACGCGACGGGCGACGAGAACTTCCGGAAGGGCATGAAGCGCATGGTGTCGCTCGTCGCACCGGATTGGAAGATCCTGACCTTCTCCTTCACCTTCCTCGTCATTGCTGCGGTGAGTTCTGGGCCGTCAATCTCTCCCCGCCGTGCTCGCCGGCCGCCAGGCCGCCAAATCGGCGCGATCTCTCCCCCTCCCCCCCCGAGACCCTCCCCTCCCCTCCCCTCCCTTTTCCTTCCTTTCTACGAGAAAGCATCAGGTCCATTCCATTAAGAGCGCCACTCGTGTGCGCTTAGCATCCGAATAACTATGAGGCACAAATGCAGAGGAGAGAGCGCTTATTTCTTGCCCCTAGAGGGGCAAGCGCCTTCAGGAGAGGGAAGGAGACGCTAAGTCTATATTGCACTGTCTGGCGCTTTGGAAGGAGGCCTTNGTAAAGGGGGTGGGGAGTGGGGGTGGTGGGTGGAGGGTGTCTCCTTCTCTTCCGGAGTAATAGAATGTTCTGCACCTAGTGTTGAGAACGCTGTGGCGCTATGGTGGGCTGCAGCTTCGCTGAGGTGTCCCTTCTCTTCCCAGTAGGGGTAGAACGATTGCACATGGTGATGCGGGTCCTGTGGCGCGCTGTGAGGCACACAGCTGGCGGAGGTGTGCACTCTCTTTTCAGTAGGGAGAAAGGCTGCTGCATCGGATGACGAGGGGGGTGCTGGGGTACGTGTGGCGCGCTGTGGGGCGTGCAGCTGGCGGAGGTGTCCATCCCGCACTACGTCGCCGCCACTATCTTCTCCGCCGCCAACAATCTGCCAACCAAATTCAACTACAACGCTCGACAGCTGGCGCTCATGACGGTGACCTATGGCGTCTTCAGGTCAGCCGCCAATTGCTCGTCAGCTTGTCGCTCGTCACTCGCCACCTGGCACTCGTCGATCGCGTCACTCTCGTCACTCGGCACTCTCGTCACACTTCGGCCGTCACTCGTCGCTCCTTGCCTGTCACCCGTCACTCCCTACTAGTTCGCCACCGTCACTCGCCGTGTGTCACCCCCTGCTTGTCACTCGCGTTGCATGTGAGCCCAGTTTGTGAAACCTAAACCTCCACCCCGCTTCTGGTTGACATGACCTTGTCGGGGGGGTGGCTTCATCTTTAATTCCAAAGGGCTTAAGACTCAAAGCAGTGAGTTGAAAATGAAAAACGCCAGCTCTTGTCTCAAGGCTGTGGACGCGTATAGCCCCTATCGAATGCATCCATGACTGAGCAGGCCACGGGCAAGGCGGTTTACTCCCAAGTAACGACGTGGGCCCACACGACAGAAAAAAAGAAAACCCCCAAAGAAGGCAAGGATGGTGCTCTCGTCACTTGCCACTCGCTAGTAGCCAGTTGCCAGTTGCCAGTTGCCACTCGCCACTCACCGCACGCCACTTGTTGCTCGTGACTCTCCCACGCCCCACTCGTTAGTTGCTACTCCCTACCTTGACACTTGTCATTACTAGGGCCTCCACCAACCGCTTGCTCCCTGCCACTGTCGTGGGGGAGAGCTGGGACCCGTAGGCTCTGCCAAACGCTTGCTCCTTATGGCTGTCTCGGGGGAGGGCCGGGACCCGAGCCGAGCCCTGGTCAGTGTGAACAGGGGCTTGGTACACGCGTGTGTGAGGCGACAGTGAGGCTTTTCAGCCGAAGAAGTCAACCTGTCAAAGTCGTCCCTTCTGAGTACTGCACATAGGCATATGTCCCGTCGAAGTCGCACGTTCAAATGCGTGATGCCTGGCAGCAATGCTTGTATGCTCGTGCGAGTGCGAGTGCAGGTGCGGGTGCAAGTGCAAAACAGACAGGCATAGCAGCAGGGAAGAAAGCTAGCAGTACAAATCCAGCAGAGGCCGTGTGTGCTACATGAGCTCCTTGCAGCTCATGGTCAGCTCTCTTGCAGCCAGCAATATTTTCCCTACTGCGTATTATGCTTCTCTGCTGCCAAGTGTCAGCCCACACTCCGCTGCCAAGTGCCGTTGCACCACCCTCGCTCTTCCTCGCCTTTCAACGACAAGCGGTCTTGCCAAGTGGCGCCTCGTGAAGGAGCGCTGTCACGGGTGTGACAGATCGGGACATTGAACATTGCGGGCCATCGCTGGCTGTGGGCTTCACACATGGCACTCGTCTGGAAGGGCCGCTCTCTCTTTGGAATGAACGCGTGAGCTTGTCCGGAGAGCCCGACGTGACTGACTGTGGTGCCTTACTCTGTTTCTTTTGCCCTTCTCCGTCTTGTCCTGTTTCTGCTGCCTCTTCTCCTTCCTCTTTGTTGTTTCGTTCTGGCGCTGGGGGTGAGCAGCGGCATCAGAGGAGCCCTCTTCGGCATCGCCAACCAGAGACTGGTAACACCCCCACACCATCTCATCGTTGCACAGAGCAATTGTCTCCAGCAGCCGGGGAGGCGGGGCTGGGGGCAGAGGGGGGGGGGTAAAGGGTGGCCTTGGCTTAGTCTGCTCTCTCTTAATCAGGCAATTCAGTCATTGTTGCAGAGAAAGCACACTTGCTGGTTCGCAGGCTCGCTGCTTGAGCCATGTGTCAGCCGCCGAGGGCTCCAGGCAGGGGCGGGGCTGGTGGGGGAGGGGCAGGCAAGGGTGCACGCATGCATGCCTTCTGCAACCTCGCCCCCCTCACGCACTTGCATGCTGCCCCTTACCACCACCCCCTCACCCCAAACAAACACCCCCCC
>WELA01010114.1:184263-285831 GCA_009602735.1 Mesotaenium endlicherianum | reverse complement strand
CCCCCCCCCCCCCCTCCTTTTGTTCTTCTCTCTTGTTCTCTCCCTTGCGGTGCATCCTCACGGCACAGGTGCTTATTGACGGCGTGCCGCTACAGGAGCTCGACATCGGCTGGTTCCGGCAGCACCTCGGCGTCGTCAGCCAGGCACGCGCTTGCACCTGCCCTCGGGAAAAGTCCTCCTCTTACTGCTCTCCCTCTCGAGCCCTTCCCCTCTGGGGAACAGCCTCCAAGCCTGACTTGGATATAAAAATTTCTTCTATTATCCTTCTGTTGTTCTTCTGCCCCCCCGCGCATCTCTGTCCGCCATTCTTGCACCTCCGACGTCCTCCCCTCTTCACCTTTTGTCTATCTCCTTTTGGACGCGTGAACGAGTCTGACATGTCCTGGAATGCATGCACCCAACGCACACGAACAGCAGGCTCCTTGCTGTTTCTAAAGCGGTGCTTGTGTGCTGGCTTGCCTGCAATTCGGTGCATGCACCTGCACCTGCAGCACCTGCAAGAGGCAAGTGTGTTCAGCAGAGACCGGTGAAGGGCGTGTCAGACTACATGCTGCAGTTGCATGTGCATGCCTGGCGCCCGACTCTTTTGGTGCACGCACGCATACCCGCGCGCACAGAAACATACATGCATATACGCATCTGCCTTGCACCTGACTCTTCTCCGCTGCATGTATGCACGCATGCGCGCGTGCTCACGTGCATGCGCACGCACGCTCACATACATGCACACATGCATGCACCTGCAGGAGCCGAGGCTGTTCAGCACCGACGTGGCGGCCAACATCGCGTACGGCGCCAGCTCGACGGTCCAGATGGACGACATCCGGCACGCCGCCCGGCAGGCCAACGCCGACGCCTTCATTGCCTCGCTGCCCGCCGGATACGCGACACCTGTCGACAACGCGCGGCTGAGTGGCGGGCAGAAGCAGCGCATTGCCATCGCGCGCGCGCTCGTGCGCAAGCCCGCCGTGCTGGTGCTGGACGAGGCCACCAGCGCGCTAGACGCCGAGAGCGAGCACAACGTGCAGGTGGGAGGGCCCGTCTGTCCCTTCCGTCTGTCTGTCTATCTGTCTGTCTGTCTGTCTATCTGCCTGTCCTGTGTTGTCTGCCTGTCGACCTGCCAGCCACTTGACGTGCAGGTGGGGGGGGGGGCGCCCGCCTGCCTTGTCTGTCTGTCTTTTTGTCTGTACATTTGCCAGCCGGTGTTTGTCGTTGGCCTGTCTCTCCGTCTGCAGTTTGTCTGCATGTTTGTCTGCGTGTTTGGTCTGTCTGTCTGGCTGTCTGTTTGTCTCTCTGTCTCTCTTTCTTTTGTGTGTCTTTGCCCCCGGTTTGCCTGCCTGCCATTCTGTGTGTTCGCTTGACTGTCCGTCTGTCTGTCTGCCACTCCTTACGCCCTTAGCTAGAGCGTGACAATGGGGCTTATCACTTAGTTTTCTAGAATCAACGTAATGCACAGACACGCTCATGCTCACACACACACACACACACACACACACACATGCATGAGCGCGCGTGCGCACGCATATAGCAGATCACAGAGTTTCACGGGGCGCATCTCAAGCATTGCTCGTCAGCACGCAGCATACAGCACGCAGAAGCAGCAGCAGCGTTGTGTTTGCTGAGATGTGGAGGAAGGAACTCAGGGTTGGTTGCTCCCCACTCACGTGCTTATTGTTATCGCCTGTGGCCCCTTCTCACATCATCTCAGCAGACCATCAAAGTGCGTGCGCTGACGTGTTCACCGTCTCTCTCTCTTGTTCCGAAATGAGGCAGGGGCAGACATTCACATGCTTGATAAGCGTTAGCTCTTCTAGAACCTTTGGCCCTGCTTGCCTGCCTGATGCATGGGTGGGCAGATGTGAGTCAATGTAAGAACGCTTGCGCTGAGCTGGCATTTCTTGGAGGGTGCTGACCTGGCATGCAAAGAGGGTCGTGGGCTGCCACTTGGCACACGCACAGCTCTGCAACCCCCAGAGTCGATGTCATAGCTTACACTCTTCTCTAGTCGTGTGCTCTTGGTTGTGGATTTGCCAGGTTGCGCTAGACAGAGCAATGCGGGACGATAAGGGACAGGGCCGGCGAACTGTCCTCGTCATTGCCCACAGGTATGCACTCTCACAAATGCTCTCCCCTGATCTCTACAATTGAGTCATTGCTTATCTGCAGTTCTTTTTCTAGCGCCCATCGCCCGGTTTGGTTGCACTTCTGCACACAAATATTTAATGCGTTGTTCTGCACCTACTGCTTGCCTGCTAGTTTTGGAGGAGTCTTGAGGGGAGAGCTTTTTGGGGACTCCAGAGGGGCCTGCCAGCCTGAGGTGCTCAACTGAAGAGCTGTGTTTGTGCAACTCTCTCTTTATATGTTTTTTTATGCATATATGTCCACATGAATGTACATGTATTTTGGTGTACTTATATACATCAGCGCAATTTTTTTCTGAATGATTATCTACATGATGGATATGCAAAGGGCTACATGGGAATATATGCTACACACATGCACTTGCTGGCACATTCCCAACCGAAAATAGATGCCCATGCTTATGTACTTTAGCAGGCGTCTGAGGGAGGGAGGAAAGAGAGGGGAAGAGAGAGGGTAAAGAGAGCAGAGAGGGGGGAGAGTGGGGAGAGATGCAAAAGTGAGTGAGTGCATGTGCGTGTGTGTATGCGTGCGTGCGTGCGTGCGTGCGAGTGCTGATGCTTGTGAATCATCATTGCTGGTGGGCTGGGTGGGGATGGCAGGCTGTCGACTGTGAGAGCTGCCGACAGAATAGTCGTCATGAAGGGCGGCCAGGTGGCGGAGGTGAAATCCCTCTCTGAGTCTCTCACACGTTTCCATCACAGCTAGGGGGTCACGAAATGCTCCAGCTGGACCTTACCTTCTATGCATGCTAACATGAACTGCGATAGTTACTTGTACTGATTCTTTGGACGGGTGGCGAGAACATCAGACGCTGTCCACGTCTCTGAGCGTGTCGGCTATGCTTCTCCCGTTGCTGCATTGGGGACTGTTTCATAATGTGCGTTGCAGCTGCCGGCTTCCTGCGTTTATATGACTATGCCTGAAGATTATGAGATCACTCTGCAATAGTACTGACTGAATGATCGCTGAACTTGTCTGCATCCCTGGCCTTCTTCTGACAAACTGAGTGAAGGGGCCCTGTCTTTGAGCAGCGGCTTACGACCGCAAATATTTGAGTCATAAGCTGTCGATTCAGCGCTAAATTGATGTAATGTTGAGCCTAAGGTCTGGCGACATTTATGTATATTTGCAGGTGGGCTCGCACGACGAGCTTCTCCTGATAGGTGGGGAGTATGCCAAGCTCACGCAGCGCCAGATGAACTCCATTAGCTGAGCAGCACCACGGGGTTTACAGTAATCTGTCTAAATTTATGGGCTCTTGGGGCGTCAGGCTTCAGCCATGGGTGAAATGGTGTGATGCGCTGGGCCCTCGTTTGGGTACTTAGGCATTGGCAATTGATAGTTGACATTTAGACCAGAAGGATTCTGTTCAGACGCAGCCGAGAAGAAAGAGTGCTGTTTTGTACACGTAACCACTAGCAGCAAAGGTCTTCTCCTCGCCTCTAAGAGAGGCAGATATGGTTTAGCAGTAGAGGTGCACATCAGGTGTTCAACATATGCATACTGGAAGCATCAAAATATTACGATGCTTCCTTTCATTGAATCGTAGAAAATAATCTCTTACTACTAGTTAGACCACCAAGTGACGAAGCTCGTGGAATAGGTCAGTGACCAAGTCTTTTGCAATATTCTTGAGCAGGTTCTGGCCTTGATCAGGTGTTCATGTCTGTCAACAAGTTCATTCCTCTATGAGCATGCTGCAATTGCGACAATTTTGTGTCGGTCCGGAGTTGTCAATAGTGACTTGGTGCAAAGTGGTTCTGTTTTTTAGACATTCTTCTCATATGGCTCAGCTACAAAATTGGTACGCTTGACGTACATAGACTTCAGGTCATTGTTCCTGTACCAATTACAGATCAGTAGCATGAGGAATGCCATTATCTGACTTCAAGTACGACAGCAGAGATATTCCAGCCTAAGAACGCTCGTTCTCAAGTCTCAATCGGTAACATCTCTTAAGTGATGACTGAAAAAATATACAGAAATAAAGTGGCAGTTAGCTTGATAAGAAGAGGGACAAGGATTACATTTGGGGTTCTCATCATTCAAGTGTTACTGGAACATACTCAGGTATCTTCCACAGATGCAGCACGTCTGCACGTAATAAGTTGCAGATTATGGTGCATGTTACGATTCAGTTTTCATAAGTAAGATTGGAATGTTGTGGTGTCTATACATGTGTATTCCCTTAAGAGAAGTGCACAATTTTGCAACCACGCAATGTACAAGACTGAGCGGACAAATTACTTGACAACCTATAGATTGAATGTAACTTATGCGGTGATTGTTACAAGGGCGCTTGCAACTATCAAAAGATATCAAATAACACCTTTATGTATCCTCTAGAGTCTACATCTGTATATCAAGCAGGGAATGACTTCTGATACCCCAAGAAAATCCATGGGCAATGCATGCTAATTTTGAATACTATATACACATACTTAGGCACATTCCATGGCCTCTACACAGCTTCAATTCTCCGATGATATATCCGACTCCAGAAACAATGTTGACTAGAATAATTCCTTTCTAGACTTGTGTACTCCATGCAGATGGTTACTCATATCCCCTGTTTGAGCCACATGCATCATGCCACGTGGTGCATAGCTGGGATCATCATCATTCCAAGAGCCATAGCTAGCACACATGTATGCTTGATGGAGCTGAGAAGCTTTTGTCACCTTGCAAGCTCAAGCGACCTTTTTCTCCCTGAATCTACGAGAAAACATATATGCAGCTAGAACTAATCTCAAGGTTATCCTTGCTTCATTTGCAAGTCTTTCAATCTGTCATGTCAGCTCCTAAGGCCATGGAGTATATGACCTCCGGGTTAAAGCTAGAACTTCAGTGGGACATGAATCTGGCCCTTTGTATGCATCGTTTGAAGCCCCTAGATAAAGTGAACCTGCCTAGAGAGTCTTCAGTGCTCGACTGAGTTGAGCAGACCTTAAGGTCTCTTAATAAACTGGAACGGTGGGGGCCATACAACTGACATCACAGCCGGCGCTGGGTTGTACTCCCTTGCAACTTCAATGCACTCGTGGCAAGCTCCACTGACAGCGCAGGTGCCAATGAAAGAACCAACCGTTGTAAAAACAAAAAAGCCTCCGCAAATGAGTTGATAAGTCATGTTAGCGTCCATGACCATTTGGACACAGCTCGAGTATGATGTGCTGCTACTCCCGATGCTTTGTGCCTGAAGATGTAGAAGGATTGAAGCGCCTTTCCTTTTCCAGCGTCAGAAAGAATTTCTGAGGGTGAAATCCCAGTACTCTATAGGCTTGCAAGCTCAAATAAATAAACGTGGAAGTCGAACGTTTGGCAACAATTGTGAGCGGAATCATGCACTTAGAGCGGTCTTCGTTACGGGCATGAGCTGGAGGCCGGCTGCGAGAGCAACAGTAAAAAATGGTCGACGAGCTTATGGCCAGATGTTCCTGCATTCAGCTCAGAGCTTGACCATCGAACTTTACGAGCAATGACTGGTGCTTCATGTCGACCATGGATGAAGAAAGATTTTGACAAGACTTCTTGATTGTGACATGCAGGGCACTCACTAAGTGACCTTCCTGCTCGAGTGAAGTTTACCTGGCAGTCCCTGGCCCCCTGCTAGTCCAAGTCCCGGGAATGTACGCTTTGGGGGTCTGTACGGTACGAAGGAGTCGCTGGGTTCTAACTTCAAACTGGTGCAAACCACTTCGAACCCACCATGGAACTTGTCGGCGCTGGGATGGAAGCGGATGGAAGCATAGGGAACCACGTGGAAATGCGCGCGCCAGCGCTTCACCTCCCAATCTTTACGGATACTGCAGTTGTACGAACTTGAGTCCAATTTTTGGGTCTGAAATTGAGGGGGGGGGAATTCTGGAAAGTTGGGGACAAGTTGGGAAAATTGAGGACAATTTGTTATAATGGTCTCTTGAAGACTTGGCCTTTACTTGATACAACTTTGAGTCGGCATTTTGCTTGGTACATAAGCATGATAAGTACGACCAAGCACTCCAAACACCTTCTAATGCTTACAAATTAGACAAACGTTCAAATTGAAGTCTGGAAAAGAGGGAAATTCACAAAAATGAAATCACCTCCTACTCACATTTCCTACTCAACATAGAAAGCAGCTTCTAACATTCTAACTACTGAAGTCCAACTAAACCTAATAGAAAGCCAGAGATAAGTTACAGTTACAATGTAGCAAGGCTAAAGAGAATATGGACATATATCACTAGAATATAATAGAGTATAGTCACAACTGAAACAATTTTTGATATAGGTCTAGGTACCTTTAGACAAGAGAGTATATAGCATTACCGCGATAGGTAACCATAGGATATAAGTAGTTACAAAAAATCCGCACGAATTCAATTTGCACTTGTACCATTCTGCCTATATGCATTATATTTGCCCATTCTCTACCCTAGTCTTTATTCTAGTCGCATATCATACTCTATAACTGCATATATACTCTATCATTGATTTGATTCTCACTCTTTCGTTGTGAGTTTTCCTCCATACAAATAGTATCCGTGCGTCCTTGTTTGCGGCTCTCTTTGTCGTCCTACCATACGTAAGCGTGCCCAACCTCTGCTTCCTAAATTACTTACCGCTTGTCCCACCTTCCAAACCCCGAGTGACCCAAAGCGTCCCCCTCCCCGGTGTCCCAATATTTGTACTTTTGCGTCCTAGTTTGAGCTCCACTATAGGTTTTTTCTCTTCAAAATTGACCCTAACTTGACAAGGACGTTTTGCCTACTTCAATATTGTGTCGCCCGAAAGTAGCTCTCGTGGTGCGGACACCTTCGTGTTCAACTTTTTTGGTCACTGACACCTAGTCCTTGCGTGATTCAATTTCAGGTTAAGTTGCATCGTAGTTGTTTGCTCAAAGGACTTGAACAAAACCCGTTCTCTCAAAAATACTCTCATGTTCAGCATTATCCTACTAATATTTTTCAAGTTGTGATGCCCAAAGTGTAATTTCAAGTTTGCGCAATCTCACAAACTTGAAGCCTTTGTCAAACGGCTTGAACGATGTTGAAATATCCCCAAACTGTGACCCACTTAACTCGACTTAGAAATTTGTCGGACACTACAAGTTGGTTTTTGAAATATCGACAAATTTGGACAAACTCAAACACGATGTGGTTACTAATGCTTATGATCCCGTGACATTTTGAGTAATAAGCACGGGTTGCGTAGCCCTCCATCCCAGGGCCAATGTCTCAAATGTTTTTGACAGCATTTAAGAGCGATTGAACCTACTCACGATTAAGCGTTGACCAAGTGTCTAACCTACTAATGGTGTTCAGCGCAAGTTGACTTTAATTTTGAAGGGTTCCTATTTACCTACATCTACTCCCTCATTCCAAATTATTGGCGTCTAATTACACGTACCTTATCTTTTTATGAAGCCGTGATGTCCCTTCCTACTGACAAATACTTGACTAACTTTGACAATTATACATTATGGATAGTCCACAGGCGTCTCTCTAACTTTCGAGCTAATATCTCACATCAAACGCACCGCCAACATCGCACACCGTGTACGACCAATGTAGTGAAACAGATAGATAAAGTACTTAGTAAAACATAATACTTTATCTATTCAAGACAAGGATCTTTGAACACAAGTGGTAGCTTCTTGAAAGAGAGATGGCTTCTTGAAAGTTAATATATTTCTGGATTTTGGCAAGTACAAGAGTGATTCTGGAATGTCTTTCTATGTTCTAGCTCTTGTTTATATACTTGCTACATAAGTAATTTCTAGGAAGGTGTATGTTGATGTGTTGGCACCCAACACATCCCAAAACTTGCCACCTCTTTCTAGAATAATGTACACATGTCCTTTTGACCTAAAAATGGCACATCTGACTTTTGCCACATGGAGTTCTTCTAGGTCTTTCCTCTAACTTCGAAAATGCCTTGGAAGGTTCAAAGGACATGAACCAAGTTACTAGAGTACCTATTCACACTTGACTCCACACAATACTACTCCAAATATATTTGAAAACATTAAAATATATGCAAACTAATATATAATAACTCAAATCACTACATCACCCCCCCGATAGAAAAAGCGACGTCTCGGCGCGTCAAGTCAGGTCTTACACATGTGGAGCAAACTAGTCAACAGTTTCAAGTCAGATGCCACACATGTGAAAAGGACTAGTCAAAGGCGCCAAGTCAGGTGCTACACATGTAAGGTAGACTAGGCAAGGTCGTAGGTGGTGTGACCTTATTGGCTAGCCTACTCCTTCATGATAAAGAAAATTGTACAAGTTGGCCCAGAATCTACCACGAATTCAAAAATTCATAGCGGCCACAGAACTGCTCCAAATCTAAAACTTCGAGTGCCAGACGTACCGCGTCGGAGAACTCTACCGGGTCACCAAATTTGAGAGCATTCTCATTTCTGGAGTGTCGTTGAGAGCTGAGAGAGTAGGCACTCCTCCAAATCTGTGCAGAAACTTCTGAAAATCATAAGTCCTTCTATACTTCTCCAAATTTAGCAAACTAAGTCTCAAACTGGGCGCTGTAAGATGTTCTACCAGAGTCTTGAGTTTCAGAGCATTCCAAGTTCAGGGGAGGGCACAATGTCAGAAGGCATATTCTGCCCTAACAATGCCAGCAGCCTGACCCCCTTCTACTTAGAGCATCATATCTCTCTCACCAGTGCTCCAAATTGAGCAAACTTGGACTCTAAATGACCGGCTACTCATGGACTACAGCCAGGTAAATTTTCAGAATTTATTATGAAGAGACCTATCGCCAGTAGCAGTTTTAGTTTTCTGTCCAGAAACTGCAAGAAGAGAAAAGTGTCTAATGTCATTTTTTCCTCTTTGTGGTTCTTGCAGGCTGCCTCCAAGGGGTCTTCTGCTGCTTCTTGATGGTGGCAGGCTGCCTCCCTGAAGTCTCCGGGATTCTAGTAGAGAGACTTGGGGCTGGTCCAAGATGGGGATTGGCGGTATGGAAGCGCTTCAACTTTCGATGAACTTTGTCAAGGTAGTGCGCCGCTACCCAACTATTTTCCGAATCTGGATATCCTTTCCACTTGATCAAGTATTGCTGCTGTCTCCTGAAATTTCTCATAGCCACTATGTCTTCCACTTCGTACTCCAAGTGATCATCCACTATTGTTGGGGCTGGTGGGGTTGTCACACGTCCAGGGAACTTGTTGTCGGGTTGCACATATCGCTTGAAGAGGGAAGCGTGGAATACGGGGTCAATGTGCATAGTCTGGGGAAGTTCTAGCTTGAAAGCAACGGGGTTGACTTGCTGGATAATCTTGAAGGGTCCCAAATACTTGGGAGAGAACTTGCTGCCGGCAGGCCTGTCGTTCAGGGAAATATTCTTGGATGATAGTAACACGTTGTCACCCACTCTGTACGTAATTTCTCTTCTGGATCTGTTCGCCACTCTTGCTTGAGCATCTTGCGCGTGTTGTAGAGCTTTCTTCGCTGCTGTAAGGGCTGCTTCTAATGTCTCCATAAAATCTGTGGCTGCAGGTACTTCATCATGGCCAGCCGTGAAGCTCAGTGGCGTGGTCGGATGGAAGCCATAGTTGAGGAAGAATGAGGACTCTTGGGTGGAGGCCTGCGTAGTGTTGTTGTAGGGAAACTCGAGGGGGGTCAAGTACATGTCCCAGTCTTGCTCGAGGGTAGACACGTAGGCCTTTAGAGAGGTCTTTAGGGTACGATTCATACGCTCGGTTTGCCCATCTGATTGTGGGTGGTAGCCAGTAGACATATCTAGCGATGTACCTAAGTTCTTGAAGAGATTCCAGAAATGGCTTGTGAATCTTGGATCTCTATCTGACACAATTCTTGATGGTAGTCCATGGAGTCGGAAGATGTTGTCAAAGATGAGTCTTGCAAGTTGTGGTGCTGTAGCCTTAGTCGTCGTGGGAATAAAATGAGCCATCTTGGTAAGTCTGTCCACCGCCGTGAGTATTGCATTATGGCCTCGAGGTGTCACGGGCAAGTCCACGATAAGGTCCATTGAGATGTCCGTCCATTGTCTTTCGGGGATTGGTAGTGGTTGGAGGAGTCCTCCCGCCTTTTGCGATGATGGCTTGATTCTTTGGCATGTGTCACAGCTCCTGCAGTACTCCTTGACTTGCTTAGACATGCCTGGCCAACAATAAGTCCTAGCTAGAACGCCCGTGGTCCTTAGGATTCCAAAGTGTCCTCCAAGAGGGTTGTCGTGTGCTTCTCGTAGAAGCAAGAGCCGGAGGTCTAAGTCATTAGGAACACATCTCTGGCCCGTATCTTGCCTCACCCAATAATTGCCTTCTTGCTTCTTGCATGGGTCCAAGGCTGCTTCTCCGTTCTTGTAGTAAGGGTCTCTTTCATAGGCGGCTGAAAATCGAGCTTCCAGATCTGTCTTCAGGGATACCATCACTGCATTTAATTGCAGTCTTGAGAGGGGGTCAGCCGGGTTTGTCTTGCCGGGCTGGTACTGAATCGTGATGTTGTATTGTTGCAAGTATCCGCTCCATCTTGCTTGTCTCCTTGAGAGATACGGCTGCGTCTGGAGGTGCTTTAACGCCTCGTGGTCCGTGGTGACCAGTACTTTGCGTCCTTCAACGTAGCAGCGCCAAACCTTCAAGGCATGTACAATCGCCAATGCCTCTCGCTCCGTGGTTGTATAATTTTGCTCGGCTGGATTTAGCTTCCTTGACTCGTAGGCGATGGGCTGCAGTCCCTTGCCTTGGTCTTGAAGCAGGATTGCTCCTATTGCATAGGAAGATGCATCGGTGATGACGTGGAAGGGCCAATCTGGGTTTGGACTTGGGAGTGTGAGCACCGGGGATGTGGTCAATCTTCGCTTTAACTCTTGAAATGCCTCTTCCTCTTTCTCGGTCCATGTATATAGCCTGTCCTTCTTGAGTAGATCTGTCAGGGGGGCTGCTATGTGCGAGAAGCCTTGGATGAATTTTCTGTACCAATTGGCAAATCCCAAGAATGACTGGAGTTCTTTCTTGGTCGTGGGGGTTGGCCATTCCTCCACCACCGTGGTCTTCTTGGGGTCTATCTTGATGCCATCAGCAGTCACGTGGAGACCTAGGAACTCCACTTCTTGTTTGGCAAACTCGCATTTTGACTCCTTCGCAAACAGCTTGTTTTGCTTCAATACTTCAAGGACTTCTTTCAAGTGTCTCGCATGCTCTTCAAGGGTCTTGCTGTAGATAAGGATGTCATCGATGAATACCACCACAAATCTGTCCAACATGGGCTGAAATATGGTGTTCATCATAGTCATGAAAGTTGCTGGCGCGTTGGTGAGTCCAAATGGCAGGACCATGAACTCAAAATGTCCATATCTTGTCCTGAATGCCGTCTTCTCTATGTCCGGTTCTGCGATGCGAATCTGGTGGTAGCCGCTCCGTAAGTCAATCTTCGTGAAGTACTTGGCTCCAACCAGCCGGTCCATGAGCTCATCCATGCGCGGCAGCGGGTATCGATTCTTGATGGTGATCTTGTTGAGGGCGCGATAGTCCACACACATCCTCAAGGTACCATCTTTCTTCTTGACAAATAGCACCGGGGCTCCAAATGGCGACTTGCTAGGTCGAATGAAGCCATGCTCCAGTAGCTCCTTGATTTGCTTCTTGACTTCGTCTAGCTCCGTGTATGACATTTTGAACGTAGGCCGAGAGATGGGCTTGCTTCCGGGCTCCAACTCTATCTTGTGGTCTACGAATCTTTTGGGGGGTAGGCCCTTGGGCAATTCCGGGGAGAACACTTCTTTGTAGTCCTCAAAGACTTCTTGTATCTCCTTGGGAACGGGGCTGCCTTCTTGACTCTCGATGTCTTTCTTGATGTCTTTTGGCGTGATCAAGGCCAAAAGAAGCTCGTGTCCCTTCCTCACAAGTCTCTTGAGTTGGAGGGCGGACAATAGTATCTCGTGTGCCGGCTTCTGGATGTCTTGGGTCTGGATATTCTGGATTGCGCGCAAAATACAGATTCTTGAAGTGATGTCATTCTTGATCTTGATAGTACCGGTCCTCCAATCAACTTGGGGGTTGTGCTTGGTCAACCAAGGCGTCCCTAGGATGACGTCGTACTTGCCCAATTGCATGGGGGAGAACACTACTCTATCCTTGAAGGACTTGATAGAGAGTGCCAAGGGGTACGTCTTCTTGGAAGGGGTAGTATAGGAGAATCCATCGGGCATCATAATCTCCTCGTCGTGGTCAAGAGTTCGCATAGTAATACCGTGCTTGGTGGCAAAATCTGCAGCAATGAAGTTGCCTTGAGCTCCGCTATCCACCAAGATGTGGACCTTCTCTCCTCCAAGGTAACCTCTCAAACTCATTGGGGCTGGAACGTCGTCTTCAACGGGGGTCTCCACCTCACTTGGCGTGTTGCCTTCTCGTGAAGTGGGTCTTGGGGTGGTAGGCTCCTGGCCTACCGGCGCTGTCCGTTTTTTGACAACTTTTTGGGGCATGAAAGTGCACGATGGCCCTTTTCCTTGCAATAGAAGCATAGTCCAGCCGTCATGAGAGCTTCTTTTTCAGCCGGGGAGAGTCTTGCTTTCACTCCTTGCTGGTTTCTTGCATCATAAGTGTCATTGGAGGGTCTTCCACTCTTCCGGGCAGCCGCGGGGTCCCTTTTAATAACTCCGATTTCCATGGGTGTGGGTCCAGATTCGGATGTGGAAGGGGCTGCGTACACCCGCGTCGTCGGTACCCGTGAAGATGAAGGCACGGAGTGCTTGAAATCCAAGGTATCCACCTTTTGGGCCACTTCAATGATCTTTGAGAAGTCCGTCAAGTCGCGTAACTCCACTTCCTTTGCCACCTTGGGTTTGAGGCCAAAGATGTAACGGTCAATCTTCTCCTCGAGAGACATGTTGGGGATCTCAAGAGTGAGGGCGTGAAATCTGGATGTATACTCTTGAACGGACGTCGTTTGCTTGAGATGGTGGAGCTTTCCTCGGGCAATCTTCTCCGCATTGATGGGCATGAATTGCTTCTTGAGGGCCTCACGAAAATCTGCCCATCTTGCATATGATGGTGGGGGCTCTTGGCCGAGCATGGGGTGCGCCATAGCTTGATATATAGCCGCTTGATAGTTACGCCACCATGATGTTGCTGCTCCTCTAAGTAAGGTAACGGCAAAGGGAACGTAGTCCTCCTCGGGTACTTCAAGGAACGCGAGGTACGTCTCCACTTGGTAGAGCCATAAATTCAGGTTGGCACCTTTCCCGGGGTTGAAAGTGTCGGGTTTGCCGGGCTTGATGAGTTTCCTTGCTCTCGTTGGCTCTTGTGGAGGCGCTTGAGCCGGGGCTGGATTTTGAGCATTGCTCGCAATAGGGGCAACCATGGCAGCCATAGCTTCTCTTGACGCTTGCACGGTTGCTTCATAGGTGGCCAAGCCCACTTGGTTGTGGACGGTCATTAGGAAGGCTGCCCACTCATTTGCGGGAACTCCTTGTGGTGGGGTCAACTTTGCTATAGCGGCTGCCACGGGATTTGACGGTGCTCCTCCTTGTGGTGCTTCTTGTTGTTGCAGATTTCCTTGAGTAGGCTCTCCCATCGACGCTGGAGGAGGGTGTGCTCCTCCTTGTGGTGCTTCTTGTTGTTGCAGATTTTCTTGAGTGGGCTCTCCCATCGGCGCTGGAGGAGGGTGTCTTGGAGAGGAAGGGCTTCCTTCGAAAGCTTGCTGTTGGTCTTGAGGATCGGCCATCTTCTTGTGCTACCAAAGTGCCTAGCTCCGATACCACTGTAGTGAAACAGATAGATAAAGTACTTAGTAAAACAGAATACTTTATCTATTCAAGACAAGGATCTTTGAACACAAGTGGTAGCTTCTTGAAAGAGAGATGGCTTCTTGAAAGTTAATATATTTCTGGATTTTGGCAAGTACAAGAGTGATTCTGGAATGTCTTTCTATGTTCTAGCTCTTGTTTATATACTTGCTACATAAGTAAGTTCTAGGAAAGTGTATGTTGATGTGTTGGCACCCAACACATCCCAAAACTTGCTACCTCTTTCTAGAATAATGTACACATGTCCTTTTGACCTAAAAATGGCACATTTGACTTTTGCCACATGGAGTTCTTCTAGGTCTTTCCTCTAACTTCGAAAATGCCTTGGAAGGTTCAAAGGACATGAACCAAGTCACTAGAGTACCTATTCACACTTGACTCCACACAATACTACTCCAAATATATTTGAAAACATTAAAATATATGCAAACTAATATATAATAACTCAAATCACTACAACCAACAACAGCCTATTTGAAAAATTATCTTGTTTGTCACTTCCATACTTCAAGATGTCAAACTTGCAAAATTTCAATCGTGTTGAATGTTAATGGGTGGCTCAGGTTTTGATGACCTAGGTCTTCCCAAACGTGGAGTTTGGAAACTAGGTTAATTTTGGGTATTGGATTGTAGGTAGTAAATATAAATTTCATAGATACTAGGTAGGTTTTTTTGGCATTTAATAAGTATACCTTGTTATTCAATAATGTAAATATGTACATCTAGATAGGTACTACGTGGGTTTGTAGTTGTTTGTGAACATATGTTGTTTAATAATGTGGGTATAAACCTAGGTAGATACTAGGCAATTTATTGTTGCTCGTAGATTACCTTCTTGCTAAATAATTTAGGAGTTTGGGTTCATCCAAAGTACAATGGCAAAGATGACGAGGGATTGACACTGATGCGACATACAACTTTATTACATTATGCGACTTGACCGACATTTAGGATATCTATGACGCCTTCCGACCGACATCTAAAATTGAGATTGTTTTGGTAAGTTGCGTCCTCTCCATGTGGGGCACATTGTAATTGGATTACGTGAAAGCCTCTCAAGATTTTTGAGCTTGAGATAAATAAATGCTCAAAAGGTACTCAGAAATTTTGCTTTTCAAGAACCCATTCTCAAACAATTTGCGGCGCCTTGAGAGCCAAAAATAATCTGAAGTGTACACCAAGTAGTCTACATTTTGTACACAAGCTGTCTGTTTTTCGTTCTTTTATACCCCACAGCCGTGTTTTTTTTTTTTGGTATTGCTGTTCTCCCATTGTTAGAACCAATTCAAAGTCTACAGGAGTCTCTGCTCTCGTACGATCGTACCCCTGTCACCTCTCCTCTCGCACCCCTTTCGTCTCTGCTCTCGTATTTTTGTGGTCTCTCCTTGCGTACCCCTGCCGTCTCTCCTCTTATTCCCCTGCGTCTCCCCTCGTGTACCCCTGCCGTCTCTGCTCTCAAACCCCTGTCATCTTTCTTTGCGTACCCCTGCCACCCTCGCGTACCTTTGCCGTCTCTCCTCTCGTACCCCTGTCATCTTTGCCCTCGTACCCCCGTCGTCTGCCCTCGTACCCCCGTCGTCTCTCTTCTTGTACCCCTTCCGTCTCTGCTCTTACAAAATTTGATACGAGTCGACAACGTCATGATGGATTGTAATTGGTCACAAAGGTGTCCAAAAGTGTCTGAAAGTGCCGGTGAGAATCCGTATAGTGCAAGTTCCTTTGCACCTAATTTGGGCAGAGAACAAGACGCCTGGGTATAAGACAGTGAGTATTGGCCACCTTTAGAGATGGCTGGTGATGATAGGGATGGAAATCCTAAGTTCAAGCTGTCTGTAAAATGTTTTAGTGGACAAACCGGCGGAAATAGTCTCACTTTCGAAGAGTTTGATGATATCTATTGGGCGGATTTCCTTGAGAAGATCCGAAAGGATGCCTCATACACACAGTCTGTTGCATTCATAAGTCTGGTTCAGTACTTGGACAAGGATGCCTTGCTACTCTGTTGCCAGTTCCAGAAGGATGAGGACCTTACCTAGGAATGGGCATTTGGAGAGCAAGAGAAGGCTAGGGATTTAAAAATCCAGAACGAGGCTGCAAAAGCCCCATTGTCAGCTTTGTTGCCAGAGAGAGCAGTACCTGCCGCACCTGTTGAGAGCGTAGACTTGGCACTAACACAAGAACTCACCAAGGCTATGCGACATCTTACAAAAGGTCAACAGAGGGCGGCCTTTGAAAATGATGACGCTAGTTTTGTCGCAGAATCGCGCAGTGTCTGCAAATCTGTCAGAAAAGATTACAAATGCCCAGGAATGAGTGACTCGCCGAGCTGCACCATTAAATGGTCAGCAAGGTGTTAGTGCTACTACCGATGTTAGTGAGGCGGAAGCTTTGGCTAGCTGTCGAAGAGACATGGAGGCTGGAGATGACCAGCTGTAATGAATCAGTATATTAGTGGATATGATATTCATTTAAATATAAATAGTTAATTAAGTTCAGCCTGCTGAACTTTAGTTAATAGCCAGTCTGCTGGACTATAGTTAATAGTCAGTCTGCTGGACTTTACATAATTATCAGTTTAATGACTCAGCCGGAAGCAGCAGGCTGAAGTCCATATAAGTCAGCTTGCTGACCCATTCTTTGACAGCCAGCTGACTTCCGTACTCGGTAGCAGCTAACTGCCTTGACATACACCTAAGCACGATATGCTAGATGAATGGCCAGATGACATCCCTATGATGGATGGCGATTCGGGATGATGGGAGATGGCGGTGGATTTGGTTAACCGAGGTCCTACCAACGTGGTTAACTCCCGGGTAGGCGATGCCATCGCACTGACCGTTGAACAGTAAACTCATTCCATGTACATATGCTAGGCATTGCTCTCGAGTTGGGCATTCGGAAACGAGGCCAACTCTCCTGTACAGCTTACTGAGAGAGATCCGAATCCAAGGCGAGAAGCCATTGATACGCACTGTCTTCTAACCTTGCTTATGTATGAGTACACTGATTTGCATTATTGATGCTAGTTTACTCTCAATTGGCTAACGAGTATTATTCACTGCTAGTGTGTTGTCCTTGGCCGTTAAAACAGTTAACGAAAAATACCATAAAGATTACTTGCTCATATAAAGATCTTTATTAATTGTTAATTGCCTATTTGGTGAGTCGATTCATTTCAGTGGTATTGAAGCAGTTATCACAGTCTTCTTTGTATGGTAAGGACAAGGTCTCAAACTAGCAACTCCCGAGACATGGAGAACCAGGATAACGAGAATGTCGAAAACCAGGCGGAAAGCCATGTAGCGGGAAATCGTACCTATTCGGAAGCAGTAGCGGATACTGCAGCTAGGGAGGCTGCAGATGAGGCAGCTGCTATTGCCTCAGTCGCAGCTCAGCAAGCTGAGGAGGAGATAGCCAGACTAGAAGCTGAACAAGTAGCAAAGGCCGCTGAAGATATACAAAGGAGGGAAGGACAGCCAGCTGACGAGCGCACTGTTGAAGAACTTATGGCATCAAGGGCCAATGTTCTGAACCCACCTCCTGCCGTACAACTCAATGTACCCCTAGGTCAAATACGTGACCGGCTGAATGCGGCAGGAATTGCTGCTGCAGGAGCAAGAGGGATTGTTGAGGACACTACTCAGCGAGTAGATGCCAATGCTGCTGCTGCATTTGCTAATCTACCACCCCAAAATGTAGACTTGGGAGCATTGTTCGTTCAGATGCAGTCGCAAATGGCGACCATGTATCAGTCCCAGCAGGAGGACAAAAGAATCATAATGTCCCTACTCCGGGACAGAGACCAACTGGGGTCTCACACCACTAGTGGTGGTGGCCGAGGGCCTAGTAAGCCCAAGCCGAAACCTCCCCAGGACTATGATCCTGAGGGAAACAGAAAATATTACCTGATCAAGTTTCTCGCGGATGTTGAGCAGTGGCTGGAGAACTACCCAGAACTGCAAGATTACGAGAAGGTCAGGCACACCGGTGCGCTACTGAAAGGCAGTGCCGCAGACTGGTGGCTTTACTGGAAGGAAGAGCGTAAGGCTCGACAACTCGGTGACCCTACGTGGGTAGAGTTTGTCGAGAAGTTGCATGAGAAGTTTGATGTCATCAACCAGCAGGAGAAAGCTATCTATGCGATGATCTCCCTGACACTGAAGCAGACCACTTCAGTTGCTGAGTTTGCTCAAAAGTTCCAGGAGAACATGATGAAACAGCAAGACTTACCAGAACGGTTTAGGATAGCATACTTCAGGTATGGCTTGAAATCCGAAGTCTCTGGTCATTTCGCTGAGAAGAAGTATGAGAAACTGGCTGACTTGATCCAGGATGCTGCCGCCTGGGATCAGCAGCAGTTCAATCACAAGCGCCAGAGTAATGCTTTGGTGTCTAAGATTGTCAAAAGGCCCCACGGTTCCTACAATGCAATTGAAGGTGACCAGGCTGAGGATAATCAAGGTGATGAATATGAGTATGAGTACAATGCTATTCAGTCTAGAGGTAGAGGTGGTTCCTCTCGAGGTGGCTACGGAAGGGGTGGTGGTAGGACTAAGCCAAGACCAGCCTCAGCAAAATTGATTTGCTTTCATTGCCAGCAGTCAGGTCACTTCAGAGAGCAGTGTCCAGTCAAGCACCTCCCTAAGGTCGAGAGAAAAGACCAGCCTTTAAAAGACAGCAACAGTCAGTAATCCAGTCTACTGACTGTGAGGATGCTAGAGATAGTGAGTCGTCACTAGCTGCCCTCGTAGCAGGTATTATGGGTCCTGCTGAACTGGATTCACTATGCATGCCTGACAAACAGATAAAGGAGACCATCAGCAATATAGACGTCCAGAGAGTGCACACTCTGGATGCTCTTGTTCCACCTGATGTCCAACATTTCTTTGCTACGTCAGGAGAACAATGCGAAAGTCAGGAAAAGACAGTCCCCCCTATCCTACTGCATTGCATGATTGCAGGTAGGAAGGTGAGGGCATTTGTTGACGGAGGGGCGTCACATACTTTTATCCATAAGGACTTAGTTAAGCGGCTAAGGCTGCCTACTGTCACCCAAGGGAATAGAAAGATATTCCTTGGAGATGCCTCAAGTATCCCGGGAGGAGTTATAACCAAGCCTATTGAGGTCCAATTAGGTTCTGGCATTGCAGTTGTAACTGAAAAGATTACATTTGAGGTACTCAACACTGGCTTTTATGACCTCTTACTAGGCAGGTCCTGGCTTATTAGACATCAAGCTGAAGTGTGTTGGAGCAGAGTTACAGTTAAAGTGAAAGGAGCCAGTGATGGGCAGACTGACTTGGCACCCACCAGTGCTCTTCCTCTTGTCCCGTGTGGATGGCAAATGAAGGAAAAGAAGAGGCTTCCAGAAGGATGCAAGTTGCTGAATGCAATGGAGTTTGTCAAAAGCTGGAACCGGAAGGAGGACAGAATGTTCTGTCTGCTGCTAAGAGAGGTACCTCCTCAACCTGAAGAAGTGGTTGAGAAAAAGGTAAGCCCTCCGGAGCACCCTACTGCTGCAAAAATTGTTGCTCAGTACACTGATGTATTTAATATGCCTCCAGGACTACACCCTAAGAGGGAAGTACATCATAGGATTGATCTATTANCCCTAAGAGGGAAGTAGATCATAGGATTGATCTATTACCTGGGAGTCAGCCACCTTGGCAACGCACGTATGGCTTGTCTTATGTGGAGAGCGAGGAGTTGAAAACACAGATTGCAGAGCTTGAGGAAAATGGTTATATTTCTCCCAGTAAATCACCTTACGGCGCACCCATCCTATTTGTTAAGAAAAAGGATGGCAGTATGCGGATGTGTGTGGATTACAGAGCCCTGAACAGAATCACAGTAAAGAACAAGTGTGCTTTACCCAGGATCGAGGACTTGCTTGATACCCTGTCTGGTGCTGCTAAGGTGTTCAGTAAGATAGATCTCAAGAGTGGTTATCATCAAATCAGAATTGCTGAGGGGGATGAACACAAGACTGCCTTCCGTACACGTTATGGACACTATGAGTTCAACGTGATGCCATTTGGACTGACTAATGCTCCTGCCACCTTCATGGGTGCTATGAATGACATTTTCAGACCTTATTTGGATAAGTTTGTGCAAGTTTTCCTAGATGCTTTTTTTAATTTTCTCTAAAGATGAAGCTCAGCACGCTGAACACTTAAAGACAGTCCTGGACTCTCTAAGAACGAATCACTTATATGCTAAAATGAGCAAGTGTGATTTCTTGATGCCCGGAGATTAATTACTCAGTGCATGATAAAGAGCTGCTAGCTATCATTCATGTACTCAAACAGTGGAGAGCATACTTACATGGTAAAGCTTTTAACGTGGTTACAGATCATCTAGCTCCGACTCACTTTCAGAAGAAGTCCAAGCTGTCGAGGAGGGAGAACCGCTGGATCCAGATGCTGGAGCAATTCCAAGTCCAGATCGACTAGATACTGGTAGTCGTTGATAAACTGACAAAAATGGTCATTTTTATCCCCACAATTGTCAAAGTGACTGCACTCGAAACAGCGAGACAGTTCTACAACCATGTAGTATGCCAACATGGGCTCCCTTCTAATATCATCTCAGACAGAGACTCCAAATTCACCTCTAAGTTCTGGAGAGCTTTAATGGGGTTAATGGGAGTCAAACAGATGCTCAGCACAGCAAACCACCCTCAGACTGATGGGCAGACTGAACGAACTAACCGAGTTCTGCAGGAGGTGCTGAGAGCATATATTTACCAAAAACAAGATAATTGGGATGACCTGTTGCCTCAAATTCAGTTTGCGGTCAACAGTGCGGTGCACGCGTCAACGGGCAAGACTCCTTTTGGACTCAGTTTGGGTAGAGTCCCTAAGTCTCCTTTAGATGTACTGGGGGAGTCTTTAACTGACCCGGAAGGGATTGACAACCGGGTCTCCCTCCAGTTAACTCAGGAGTTTGCTGACACCCTGTCAGGAGTCCAACAAAACCTGCACAAAGCTCAAGAAAACCAACAAAAATACGCCAATCAACACCGTCGGGAGCTGACATTTTCTTAGGGCGATTTAGTCAAACTGCATGCTCACCACCTGTACCTCCCTGGTGTGGTCAAGAAAAAGCTTGGCCCTGTCTGGGTCGGTCCATATTCGGTGGTACGTCGTGTCGGTCAGAATGCTTACAAACTCAACATGTCAGCTGACTACAAGGGTCACCCGGTCTTTAATGTCTCCTTCCTGGAACCATACATCAACGGTGATACACTGTTCACTGGTCGGTTACCTGTCCAACCGGGACCGGTCCCCGCTGTCCGGGACGGCGACCCTGAGGAATATGAGGTCGATGAGATTTTAGACGCTCGCTCGGTCCGTCGATCGTCTAAATATGTTATGAAGTACCTCATCCGATGGAAGGGTTACGATGCCTCTGGGGACACTTGGGAATTTAAAGATCAGCTGACCAATGCCAAAGGGGCGTTGAAACGGTTCCACCTTCGGGCGGCTGGGGCACCTCCCTAACAGTCATTTCAGTTGACACGGGAAGGTGACAGGCGGTCCTGTCTCCATATAAGTTGGAGGGGGATGTGACAGTTAGTGACAGTTGTGACAGGCAGCCCACTTTTAAATTTAAGTTGGAGGGAGTGGTAGTCTCTGATCACCATATTACACACTCAACTTGCGCTCACACTCACTTGCTCTCTAACTCAATTTTTCCCTTATATTCACTCACACCAGGTATTCCACACTAGGAACTCTCCCGATCGCGTCCCTCTTCATCAAGGGCACTCAGTAGCGGCAAAATATCATGACTTCACTAACTGCATTGTGTTTATGATTGAGCAAGATGACTCAAAAGTCGGAACTCAAGAGGAAGAGAAAGGCGGAAGAGGCACATGCAGAATACTTGCAATTCCGTGGAGACATCGAATCATCTTCCATGACCGCTCGGGAATCACAACGACTCCAACAACAGCGGGAGGCACAGAAGAAGAAGGAGGAGGAGGAACAGGCCAGACTGAGGCAGGAAGAAATGGACAAAAAAGCTGCAGAGGAGGCCAAGAAAGCAGAGGAGAAGAGGCAAGCTGAGGAGAAGCGGAAGCAGCAGGCTGAAGAAGAAAAACAGAGGAGAATCAGCAGCTACCGCTACACGGTGCTGGGCAAAGGCTTTGATCTACTGGAGGAGACCTTCAAGTATGCCCAGAGAAGTCGCAGTGAGTCGCAGAAGGAAATCCTCCAGAGGGAAGGGGAGACATCCGAAAACTTTGACAAGTATATAGAGGTCGGCACAGGGCTCCTCCTCTACCACGATTACGCCAGGATGGTAGGATATACGGTCAGAGAGGCCAAGGCAATGGCCCAGGTGAACGAAGCAGGGGCTGTCTCGATTCCTGGTATCTGGGGGGAAGATAGGGTCATCAGGATGATCCCCATGGACGCGGACAGCTTCAAGGACTCAACACCCCACAACAGGTTCAAGGCCATGTACAATGAGGTGGAGAGACCCCAAAAGTCTCGGAGGAACCGAGAAACCAGTCAGCTGGACTTTGCAGGGCACTGGTACCCTTGTACTCTCAAAAAGACAGACGCTGCCTTCTTCCAAAAGCCCACTGATTGGCGGTGGATGACCATCAACATGAGGGACCAGCAGAATGACAGGGCGACGGATGAGGATTTCCTGACAGACCTAAAGGGGAACATAGTATTGCCCCCTCACATTGCGGCTTGGGACCCAAGATTGGATGGAGTCAGAGACTGCATGAGCCAAGAGATGCAGGGGGACAGAAGCAGGGCCCGAGAGTCATTCTCCAAAGGGAAGCACGCTTATGCCAAATGGGCAAGTAAGCAGGGGGAAAAGGACCTCTATGCGGTCCGGACTCAGCAGCCCCCACCAGCACCCAAAAGGGGAAGGTCAGTAGGATATTCTTTTTCTCGGGAAGAGCTGGAGCAGCTGACAGAAGAGACCCCAGAAGTCTCAGAGGAACCCGGGGACGGAGAGGAGGAGGAGTCAGAGGAAGACGAGGAGGAAGGCGAGGAGGAGGACACTAGCCCCGCCGTGATCCTGACGCCTGCCACATCCCCTATAAGGGAGAAGACGGGGTTGGCCATGCAGCAACTCGCTGAAGAGGAGGATATCACTTGGCTGGGGACTGCCAGAGGACAGACCCCATCTCCAGGCAAGGAGACCCAGTCAGACAGAGCAGACAGGAGGGCTGCTCGGGAGATAGCCAGAGGCCTGCCAGCATCTCCCTCGCAGAGAGGGCATGTACCCTTGGCTCATGTCATGCAACATCCTTCTGGGATGCCGGTATACGTACCTGTCAGTTTGAGGGCTGCCCAGGAGAAGGCTGCCTCCCTCCAGACTGTGCAGGAGGAAACAACCCAGTTACTGCGTTCTTCGCGGGGTCCTTACACGGAACCTCCCTCTCTGACAGGCTTCAGAAGACCCCAAGACAGGAGGAGGTCTGGCTCCCCCAAGTATAGGGCCTCAGGGACATCTCCCTCCTAAGGGCAGCAGGCTGGGGATAAGAGGGACAGCACGCTGTTATTAGTGTTAGTGTTGTCGAGGCGACAACATGATAAGTTGGAGGGATTGTAATGAATCAGTATACTGGTTGACATAATATTCATTTAAATAATATAGTTAAATAAGTTCAGCCTCTAGTTAACAATCAGTCTGCTGGAGTTTATACTTAATATCAGTTTAATGACTCAGGCCGGAAGTAGCAGGCTGAGGTCACCTTAAGTCAGCTTGCTGACACATTCTTTGACAGCCAACTGACTTCCGTACTCGGTAGCAGCGAACTGCCTCGATATGCATCTAAGTGTGGTATGCTAGATGAATGGCCAGATGACATCCCTATGATGGATGGCGATTCGGGATGATGGGAGATGGCGGTGGATTTGGTTAACCGAGGTCCTACCAACGTGGTTAACTCCCGGGTAGGCGGTGCCATCGCACTGACCGTTGAACAGTAAACTCATTCCATGTACATATGCTAGGCATTGCTCTCGAGTTGGGCATTCGGAAACGAGGCCAACTCTGCTGTACAGCTTACCGAGAGAGATCCGAATCCAAGGCGAGAAGCCATTGATACGCACTGTCTTCTAACCTTGCTTATGTATGAGTTTACTGATTTGCATTATTGATGCTAGTTTACTCTCAATTGACTGACAAGTATTATTCACTGCTAGTGTGTTGTCCTTTGCCGTTAAAACAGTTAACGGAAAATACCATAAAGATTACTTGCTGATGTAAAGATCTTTATTAATTGATAATCGCCTATTTGGTAAGTCGATTCATTTCAAGATTCTACATATAGCAAAAGTAACAGCTTTGCCTTAGTATGAGGCAGGATAGATGTATGTTAGTGAGACGAGTGAGGTGGCCTAATACGTTGTATAGGGGATTATTCTACACATAGATGATAGCAAACTAGTAAACATAGGTTCATATGTGCGCATTAGCTGTGTATTCAGGCAGTCGTGAGCTTGCTTTTCATCCACATTATTTTTCAAGCTTTCATTGTGAAATCACGCCTTTCAAACGGAGTGGCAACATCTTAAACAAGCTGTGTGTGCATGTAGAAGAAGCAGTACATAAGGTGTAGGAAAACTTCATTCATATCAATCTGCATACAGCTTGCGCAAATGCTCACCATTGAGATGTATAAGACCTGTTCAATCTTACTGGGTACTGCACCTGCACCTTTCACTACTACTACCATCTAAGACTTTGGCTATTGTGCTATGTACACCTCATGCCTATCTTCTATTTCACTACCTCATTCTGTATATATGGCTCTGGCCTATCTTGCCTCTACTCAGTAGGCCACATTCTATAATACACCACTGACGATCAAGCCTCATCAAGTTGAGCAACAGCGATGTGGACGAGTGTGCAGTGCACACACCAATCTTTCAGGTTGAATTCCTGTAATAATTTGGTGAATATGGGTCCTAATCCGATCCTGAGCACCTCCTTAGCAACCAACATGTCAGTCGATGACTTCACACTCAGTATGCATGCTTGTGTCCAGAAACTTATGCCTGCTCTAAGCATCAACAACAGATGCACATGAATGAAACATGGTTAGCACTTGCGTGCAAATGTTGCGACGCACCTTCCATATACTTCTTTCTACATGCAGCTAATTGGATACATGTAGTAAAAAGAAGGGGCGGCAAGAGAAGAAATAAGAAGTTGAGAAGCCTATGTTTCTCTTATCACGTGAAGGTCTCCACCAAGTGCCATGCAAGAACTTCGGCTATTGTCGTCATACCATGTATCTTCGCAAAGGCTGTGCCTCACGTGAGCTTAGATCATCTTCATAATCGGCACTGGTCGGCACTTGCTCTCTGCATGTACGGCGTACGGGCTCTCCCCTAAACGTCAAAAGCGTACAACGTTCGACGACAACAAACGACATTCAACACTTCCAGTGACTACGTATTTAACCGCCACCTTAGTAACGACACGCCACCCATGACGGATGTCATACTGGAGGCTCAAATAGTGTCGCAAATTAGTTCAATGACGCAAACTACCATTAAACTAAGAGATAATGCAGGATGTCGGAGTGAATCACGAAATTGTGTCATAATCTCCGACTTAATGATGCCAACCATTCCGAATTCGCAACTGCGGATCGAGAGTGGAAGACATATAGCAACTTGTCAACCGCAGACGGCCGAAAAACACAACAATTGATTTCGGTGTTTTGTTTTGCTGTGGATCGGCAAGGAGCGCCGAAGAATTTTGCTTTCCATGGACAGCAAAATCCATTTGAGGCCTCAAATGGAACAAAATCCATTCGAACGGGCCAATTCGGCTCGAATAAAAATCCATTTGGTAAAGTGGTCAAAATGGAAACGGTCTAGCCCATGTCCAATGTCAGGTGGAATATCCTATTGGACTCGGGCGCACAACCGATCATCCTAGGAAAACGCGTCGTGAGGGCTCTGGGATTGGGATTGACAGCGAGGGATCTGAGAGAGAGCCCTTTCCAATTGAGAATCGCATCAGGGCAAATTTCAAAGTCTTGTGGGATCATTTGCAAGCTTGTGAATATCACAGTAAACTCAAGTTTTAGTAAACTCAGGGAAACCTGAGAAGGCGTCATTGTGGATCAAACGCACAGTGGCAGAAGCAACAAATCATGAATTACTGCTGGGGACAGAAGCGTTGATCCCTTTGGGCATGGTTATTGATCTTCGGAAGCAAAAAGTGACCTATCAACAAACTAATAAGCAACTAGGAGGAGAAATTCCTGTAAAAATGGTCTGCCACGGTGAAGCAAGCTATGGAATGTTAGAGTGCTGTGCCACCACCGAGTGCCCAGAATTCTACAATCCCCTGATGAAGATTAGGGAAGAGTCTTACACCAGTATCAACATGCCGCTACCATTGGTGTGGCAGCCAGGCAAAATGGCGCAGCTGGAAACGGTGAGTAACATGGATCGCAGCCCGTAAGTGCTGCTATCCAAATGTTATCCAGTTACTTCAACGTTAAACTTGATGCCACAACTGGAGCCATTATCTCAAGCAACTTTTCAGATGGAGAGTCCATGTCGAGAAACTGGAGTGGTGGTATTCGGAGTATGTGGCGGATTAGGATCTGAAACCATAGCATTAATTCAAAGGGGGATTACAGTGTCTAAGGTTCTCTATGTGGACCACAACGACAACGCCTTCCGTGCTTTTCAAGAAGCACTAAGTCAACTACGGCAGATGCATCATTTTGAGAACCTGGTGCCAGCCTACCAGCATGTGGAGCGTATGGCTGACGGATGCATTATGAATGTCAGGTCGGAAAGCCTGCATCCATACCGGATTGAGTGGGTGTTAGCTGGATTCCCTTGCCAGCCATTCTCCCAAGCCGGAAGGATAAAATGATTCAATGATCATCGAACGCAACACTTGGGAAAGATGGTGAAAATCATCCAGTCGCTACAAGAACGTCAGCATTAGTTTCCACCTGTGTTTGTGATTGAGAATGTGCACCCAGGATTGGATTACAAGAAGATGAAGCCAAGGGCTCCATGGCTGATCTTTGACTCCACCTTGGGGCATCATGCCCTGCTGAACGACGCGAGGCATGGGGACTGTCTCAACGAGCCAGGATTTTGTGGACAAATGGTATGCCCATCAAGCCATTGAGGACTATGGAGACGATCTCACGACGACCGCCCAACGCATGATCTGTGGGGAAAGTAATGTGAGTAATTACTAAACCAGTGGCAAGGAGGGATACTTACCCTCAGTATAACGCCCAAAAGCCCGCGAAATCGAGGGAGGTCCTGCCTACCTTCACGGCATATCTTGAGTCACAAGCTTTCCCCAAGGGAGGAGCTGGGATGATTAAAGATTCCACCGCCAGCTCTTTCTGGCGAGAACCATTTGCTATGGAGAAGGGAAGATGTTTGGGGCTCCTATATCAGGTTGTTTGGACATCATCAACAAGGTTGGAAGGCCACAGGTATCCAAGATCTTTGGCAACATGATTGGGCAACATGCATACTATGACCTGGTTACTGGAAACCATTATGACTTGGCAACAAATGACTTTTGCCAACAAGCCTGTGTCGAAGCCACCAACGGTATCAATTGGAATATATGTAAAAGTTAAGTATGAGGGGCTAGACAAGCTAGTCGATGTTGTGCAGGTAGACGACTTCGTGTTTACCATTGACCTTAAATCTGGATATCACCACGTCAAGATGCACGAAGATACTCATACGTTCTTGGGTTTTGAGCTAGATTAGAAAATCTACACTTTCACAGGTCTCCAATTCGGGCTTGCGATCGCACCGTACGTGTTCACAAGGGTGGTGAAGGAGCTAGTGGGAAGGTGGAGGCAGATGGGAATGCGAGTTCTAGCTTACCTGGACAATTCTTTGGTGAGCTGTCCTAGTGAGGAAGCCCATGTGCGAACAATGCGGTTGATGTTAGCCGAACTTGCACTAGCAAGATTCGTGGTGAACATGCAAAAGACAGTCATTTTGTGCTCAAAAATCACCCGGTTCTTGGATGTTGTGATTGACACTCGTAGACTCTGGGTGCACATTGGCAAGACGTGCAAGGGAAAGCTCTTGCAAACGCTCCTCCACGTCCGAGCTACGGCTCGTAGGACCAATAGCGTGCACATTAGAACGATAGCATCAATAACAGGCCAGTTTATTTCATGAAGGTTGCTTTTGGGGGCATCGCGGGCATGTGCACACGCCATATATACACTGTTATCAACCAAGGGTTCACCTGGGATGACGTGGTCCCTATGACGGAAGGATTGCTTGTTTACACATGTAAAGATCTTTATTAATTGTTTATCGTCTATTGGTAAGTCGATTAACAATTAATAAAGATCTTTATATCAGCGAGTAATCTTTATGGTATTTTCTGTTGACTGATTAAACAGACAAATGTATTGGCGGTGGACAATACTCGCAAGTCAAATGCAAGTAAACGAGCATCAATAATGCAATCAGTACACTCATACATAAGCAAGGCTTGAAGACAATGTGTATCAATGGCTTCTCGCCTTGGATTCAGATATCTCTCAGTAAGCAGTACAAGAGAGTTGGCCTTGTTTCTGAATGCCGAACTCGAGACCAATACCTAGCATATGTACATGGAATGAGTTTATTGTTCAACGGCAAGTGCGATGGCACCGCCTACCCGGGAGTTAACCACGTTGGTAGGACCTCGGCTAACCAAATCCACAGCCATCTCCCATCATCCCGAATCGCCATACCTCCCAAGGATGTCATCTGGCCATTCATCTAGAATATCACACTTAGATGCATATCTAGGCAGTTCGCTGCTACTGAGTACGAAAGTCAACTGGCTGTCAAAGAACGTGTCAGCAAGCTGACCTAAGTTGACTTCAGCCTGCTGCTCTCGGCTGAGTCATTAAACTGGTAATTATATAAAGTCCAGCAGATTGAATATTAACTAAAGTTCAGCAAGCCGAACTTAATTAACTATTATATATAAATAAATATTATATCTAACAATATACTGATTCATTACATCAACCAAGGGTTCACCTGGGATGACGTGGTCCCTATGACGGAAGGATTGCTCCACGAGCTTGCTTTTGGAAAAAGCACTTTGATCATTTCAATGGTGCTCCCATTCGGGCCACCATGGCCCCAAATTTCGTCATGCACACCGATGCTAGCGTGACCACGTGGGGCGCAGTACTGAGGTCAGTCGCGCCTCAGGGCAAACGTGGGAACTGCTTGGCCCACTCCCTGTTGCGAGCATCAGGGGATCGTCCACGTTAAGAGAGATACTTACCGTTAAGGCAGCGTTGGACTAGGCTATCCAAGTGATAAGTGGGCGCCAAGTTGTCTTGCGCGTCGACAGCCAAGCGATGTATTATGTCTTGAGAAAAGGCGGCTCGTCTAAAGCTGACTTAGCGAATGCTCGTGCTCAAGTTTTGGCATAAGTCTTTGACACCAGCTTAACTTGTTCGTAGAGTGGATTCCTAGAGAATTGTATGCAATGGCAGATGAGTTCTCCAAGCGGAAAGACTTGGACAATGTTTTCCTCCAATCGAAGGCCTTTCAGAGACTAGAGGCAAAGTGGGGCCGCATTCGGTCGATAGGTTTGCCACAGCAAGCAACACGCGCCTGCCGCGGTTCAATTCTAGGTGGCTAGAGGCGGGCGCTGAGGCCATTAATGCACTCACCGAGCATTGGGCAGGCGAAAACAACTATTGTTTTTGCCCACCTCAGATGGTCACCCCAGTAGTCGACCACGTGCTGCGATGTAAGGCAAAATGCACGCTAGTGATACTCCAGTGGCATTTAACCAGCTAGTGGCCGCGGTTGCTGGACAGTGCGGAATGGATAGATTGTGTGCAGGCGGTCATTACGCTAGGCTATAGCTCCTCAATTTTGCTGCCTGGCACAGACAAGGATGCTTTGAGACATCGCACATTGCAAATCTTTGAGAGGTGATGTAATGCCGAATCAAAATGATTAAAACAAATGGAGGATTGCAATTGCGCATAGATGTTACCTATTGCTTGTTTACCATCATATAAATGCACTCGGAAACGATGGCTCACAATTATTATTAAGGTCCAATAATATAGTGTCGACACTTAAAACCACTCCAAAGTGAAGAGGCAATCAGGGATAAATCCATTTACAAGTAAAAGAGAAGAAAAACGGATGGATATGGTGAATAAAAAAGTGCTCTACAACCAAATTTCTTATCAAAATTTTGCCACCACTAGGCCAAACTTGTTCATCATCGCATGCTTCACACACTCACCAATCATGCATATCTGGTATGTGCGGTAGTTTGTTGGCTTTGGTAAGGTGCCCCTCACGTAAGTCTTGCAAGGGGAAAGTGAGCGAGGGCGGTCGCGCTAGTGAGCCTGGCCTGTATGTGCGTTTGATTTTGTATGCGTAACGTGTCTGACCTGAATCAACAGGAAAGCGTTTGATCCTGACGATGTTTGTCTTCAACGGTCCGCCCTTCGATGACCGCCACAAATAAGGCCCTCCACAAATTAGGCCTCTTTTACGCTTTGACACTGCGCCCCTGGGGCTTTTTGTGAGCGGCCATGGCGAGGCGAAGCCTCGCCTAGGCCGCAAAAAAGTAGCTCGTGACGGGGGCGTGGGAGAGGGCGCTCTTGGTCGTTAGATGGGTTCGTGGGGTCATAAGGTCGGGAGCACATGCTAGTGGGCAGCCATGGCCGCTTGTTGTGGCAGGCACGTTAATTAAAAACATTCATACAGACCTGTCGATACACAATGAAGGGAGTCTGGTAACCAATAATTTTGGCCAGTGGTAGAGCCTGCCCAGTTTAGAGACATATGTCAAGGACAGAAGTTGGCAAAGGCTGCCAATTGTTGAACCACAAATAAACATCTAAATGTCAACTTGATTCATTTGCATGCAGTTACAAATACAAGTTTTAGTATTGGTCCCATGACCAATCTTAGAAGAGACAACAACTTCAAGCACACATGAAAGTGGAAGACAAATAATGAAGAAACTAGCATGCCAAAACAAGCAAACTGCATACCAGCTTCTCTCCTTCCTCAAATGGCTTTCATTTCTGCATGTAAATTTTTGGCATAAAACTATCATGTCAACTTAGCTCTTGTAACACTAACAAACCTATCCAATCAAACCATCAGATACGATTAGACCCCACTGTAAGATATTTTTCAGTTTTGCACTCATTCTAATATATCCATAAGCTCCACTGCACTATATATTGCTATATATTGCAGAAAAGCCCTTGACACAACCGTAAAGATTAAGCAGTTACACATCGTTAGAATCAGGAATACAAACCATTCAATCACCCAAGAGATCGCTGAAGTCTAGCTTGACAATCATACATGGAAAGCATGCAGAGCAGCCAATGATGACTAGCTGATACCCTTACTTGGCCCTCTTAAACATGTCCTTACTTCATATTTTTCTCCAATAAGCAAAGTTCCCTCCAAAGATTTAAATAATGGAAAGTCTCAATTTCATAGGACTTTTTGAAGATGTAAGCAGAATTCACGGGAGAAAGGCTTGTGAAAGTATGCCTTTACTCAGTCACCAGAACGACTGCTTCTTTTTGTTAGCCTCTAGTCGAGCTTGTTTCTGCAGCAACATCACGTACGTTTTCAGCACTTCTCTGGTCGCCCCAAAAAATATTGTATAGAAGTCTTATATATCCAAAACCTTACATCACAAATACTATGTGTGTGTGTGCCTACCACCATTTAGGCACATGCCCAACAATCACCCTCAGCAGCAGCTTTGACTGAAAGAAATATGTGAGATAGGACGTATTACCTCTTTCTTTTTGCATTCCTTGTAGATGGCAAATTGGTCCTGACACTTGCTCTTATCGTAATCAGCCGCATCAAGACCTGTCAGAAGGCGCATATGAGTGAGCTCACGACCATAGCAAGATGGCGGTGACAGGAGAAAGTCTTCAGTAGATTTACTTACATCTCAGTGAAGCGGCGTAATCAGAGGCACAGAACGAATCAGAAAGTTTTTTTACTCCTTGCTGGTGAGGATGTCCTTCTGACATCGTCTGCAGTGAAAAAGATTCACTATGCTCCTGCGCATGCAATCACTATGTCCGTACGTTAGAGTGTAGAACTTAATCCCAATCTCCACATACTTAGAACCTCACTCAACCCAACCAGCAAATGTTTCTGACTGAAAGTCACCTTGCTGAGGCTTCTTCATTCTAATGAGCTGTCTTCAACTGACAGAACGTTCTACAAACTGTGTAAGGCTCGTGGGCAACTCAAGGTTATCGCCAGTTATCGCAACCGAAAAAGCCTATCGGTGCCCTCAGTATCTGTCTAAGAGAGATAGTCGCAACGGTGTGTCGGTTGCTGGCTGACTCCCACTACTAAAGCAAACTCTGTAGAGGGTGGAAATTATGAAATGTGCTCTACATACGGAGGCCCCTGCATTGGGGAGATCATAAGATGGGGTGATGCAGGACGGTAGCCATGCCAATCAACATCCGAGGGATGGTGTCGGGCAGTGTCGTGTGGTGTCGGGACCCGAGACCACCGGAGACCACCCGACGACAAGCACGCGATGAGACTAATGAGGATTCTCTCGCGATCCTGAAAAAGTATCACAGATGGATGCAAAGAGAACCATTTAGTAGGCAACGAAGCACTAATTGCTGGACCCAGTTGCACCGAGTTGCACCATATTGTCAACTTCATGCGCAAGATTTGTGAAGCTGCATTATCGTTTGTGATACATGAGCCCCTCATCCTCATGCTGCCTCATGCATTTAATGCGTCCTGCCTGTAATGCAAAGCAGGACCAAGTTTACAAGATATATATAGAGGCTGGGACCCAATGAACGCCTTATACAGGTACCATGACTTGACCATGAAACTTGCATGATATTTCTAAGCAGTATATCTTAGTTGTTTGTTGATAAGTGCATAGAATGCTGAATATTTTTTCCTGCACAAGTGCTGAGAGGAAGAGGTTTTGTCTAGTCTGCAGAGTGCTGCTCAATTGTGCTTGAGAAAAAGGTTCTTGCTAAGCTTGTTATGATGGATAAAGGAGTAAGTGTTGCGTTGTATACTTCAGCTTTACGACTAACGGGACCCGTGAAGTTACGTTCACGGCCGCAATTAGAAAAATACATATGTTGTTCTAAATTAACAGAAACCTTTGCTTTGTACTTCAAGAGTAATGAATGTACAGCCCCTGAAACCATTCCTTAGCACGAACCAGCTGTGTCACTGAGGAGGAAAACAGTCGAGAAATCCTGGGATGGGATTTCATTTCCAGTTCTGATTATTGTGCAACATGCTTACAAGATTCACCCAGATATCTTAACATAAACAATCACTCTCCCTCCTCAAGGATATATACATTTCGTGCAAGTGTAGTTCAGTGTTGGTGAAATATTCCCGCCTTTAACTTTCAATACTTACTTGTATCTGTTTTTGCATGTATGTGCAGGTTTTGGGGAAACAAGCCCTCATTAGTACATGCGCAGTGCTATTGTTTTCCTTAAAATCAACAAGCATTGGCGCATTGATGTAGAGCACCGATCTGATTTTCTTCTATGCATTCTAGAGAGGACACATGTGTGTCTATCTCCGCCCTCTGCTTCTCTACGATTCTCTTTCAGCTGCATTTTTTTCCCGCTTGCCCGGCTGCGGCAACTGCACCCTTCGAGTGGTCGGCGGAGGGTGCAGTTTGTGGTGTCGCCCTTGCCCAGGGATTCCGGGCAAGCCAAGAGGACGCTGCCACGTGCCAGCTCCTGGTAGTTCCACCTGGTGAGTAACACTTCTATTTTTTTAAACTTATGAGCAATATTAGCAAGCTTAACACACACACTGTTTTTTTTGAAAGCCCAAGGCAGAGTCACACGTGCGTTTGTTGGCAGGGCGACACAAGAGAACTTGAAGAAATTATACGAGGCGCTTTACGTCAACCAGAGCTGTACTGATTTTTAAAGCAACCATAATGCTCAAGATATTGGATATGTTCTCTTTTAGTACGGCGCATGTGGCAGAGGGAAACTGCAGTCCAGCTTACGCTTAGAAAAGTTGCATTGGATAATTTATGATACGTTGCAAACTATGACATCCCAGCAGGATTTCTCTCCAGGCTGCCAGGTGGTGCTTCATAAGGCCGCCATGTTGTACTCTCCCCTCAGATGTACCTTTGCAGGCCTCCAGCGAGCGCCAATGTGGTGGTGCTCTCCCAGCCGTCCACCTGGCAGCTGCCTTTGACGGTCACGCGGGCGCCGAGGCAAGCCAGCTGGCGGTCCGCCGTTTGCCAGAGCTCCTGCTGGAGCACATGCGTGCCCTTCTGAGGACAGATGGTGCCAGGCAAGTGGCCGTGCAGCAGCAGGTGCCACCTGGCACTCCAGGCAAGGTGCCACCTGGTGTGGGGCTGGGAGCACGTCCAGCACAACAAGAGTTGCGGCGGCGCCTGAGTCAGGACCAATGTTCAAATGGGGAAGCGCCACCTGGCCAGGGTGGCAGCGTTGGCGGCGGAGGAGGTGGGAGTCAGCGGGGCCCTTGTGGTCAGAGCCAGGCCCTAAGTCAAAGTCAAGGTGAAAGTCAGAGTCAGAGGGACAGTCAATTTGAAGATCAAGGTGAAGGGGGGGGAAGGCTGAGGAATCAAGAGGACAGAGATCTGCCAGGAGAGCAGGCGGCGCTCCCTCTGCTGCCGTTGGATGAAGCTGATCTGGCGGATGCCCTGCGCCGGGCGCTTGCTGACGTGGATAACGAATTTCTAGAGGTATGATGATTATAGTGCAGTAATAGTATGCAGCGCATGTTCCATCTTTCTTTGTCTTATTCTGGTGAGCATCTCGATGTCTCTGATGTCAGGAAGGGGGGGAGCGAAGGGTGGGACGGTCAAGCGCTTACCCACTCTCCTCCGAAATGGGTAACAAAGAGGGCTTGTCAAAAGGGGCGTCCTCGCGTGTGCGTCCATCCATGGCGTGGCCGCCTATCGCTTCATGTAATGCGCATGCATGGCATCGCATGCATATGCGTGCATGAATACCATGGCGTATCGCGATACGTGTACTAACGTACATGCGGCATTTCTGCGTGTATATATGCTTACATATGCATAATGTACACATGTTTGTATGTGTGCGTATATATATATATATAGATATAGATATATATATATATATATGTGCACATGTACATATGTGTGTGTGCGTACATTTGCATGTATACCCAGAAATATCTTCTTATCTAGTCAGATTGAAATCAGGAACTAGTGAATGCGTCGATTTTGCACGCACGTGTGTTTTTGTGTATGTAAGGAGAACCCGCATTTGATCAAAAAATTGATTCCGTATAAAAGGCTGATAGTTTAGTAGCTTCTCGCGGTGCATGCTCAGGTCTTGTACTATGTTTTGCTAAACTGAGACCTGAGGACCCAGAACACGCCAGAGCCACACATGTATCGCCCCTCCCCCTTCCACCTTTGGTCCGCAATCTCCGCATCCCCTCCCCCGTCCCGTAAGACACCGTAGTCGCGCGCTTGCTCACACAACTGTTGCTCACACAGGTTTGATGATCCGAAGTCTCCTCCCTAAGTTTCTGTGCTCATATGTAAACCCTGACCTTATCATCACAATCACGTAAACCTCACCTTAATCTAAACCTCAGACTGGACCGCTACAGCGTGGTCCAATAAAGCGCAAGTTGACAAGCCCGTGAAACTCGCACCCTAAACCCTAGCCCATAAGCCCTTAAAAAGCTGTGCCTGGATATCAAGCAAGTGCACCCGATGACCCTAAACCCCTGAAAAGCCCTAAGCTCTGAAAAAGCCTGATTATCTCTCGAGTGCCAAAATCCCCCGCTGCTCTACGCCCTATGAAGCCCCAGCTCTTGGATGCTCTTTTTGAGAGAATTCTAAGATCTTAAAGCCTCAGGGTCTTCAGCGCCAGCGTGTTATTGGTCGCCAGAGCTTCATGACCCTGAACCAGCTCCCGATTCACGCCCTCTTCACTGTCCCCCACTCCTTCCCATTGGTTGGGACTCTGGACATGTGTGGCCTGTGATTGTCTGGATTGCAGTCCAGTCATAGATGACTCCAATTGTGCGGATGAGTTTACCAGGTGGCAAACAAGACGGGCTCCGTGGCCGGGTCCACGGCATGCATGGTTCTGCACTTGAGTATGCCAGGTGGCAGCTCCCGATTGGTGGTGGCCAACGTGGGCGACTCTAAGGCCCTGCTGTGTGTGCCCACAAAAAACTCCTCACAATGTGCCACGTCATCGCCAGGTGTGCCTCTTCCGCTGACCTTCACGTAAGGGGTATCTTCTTCTTGTTTTTAGATCATTTCTGCTGTTGCTTGCTATTTTCGCGACCTCTTGCAATCTTCAATCTTGCAGAATAGTATCTATGTGGTGGAAGTGTGCTTATTAATTGAGAAGAAAGATATGTGAAAGCCGAATATCCTCTCGTGCAGTTCACAGAAGATGCCAACCCCAGCAGAGCAACAGCAGCAGCACTCGTGACAGGAGAAGCAGGCGGAGGAGAAATGAGCGGAGCACAGGTGGGGCCCGCCACGACTGTGCTACCTGCCACCCTCACAACTCGCCACCTGGCAGCAGCAGGATCCCGGCCTATGATGCGGAAATTCTGTGTGCCGTGAATCTGACCGTCGATCACAGCCCTGACGCCCCCCTGGAGAGGGAGAGGATAGAGAAAGGGGGGGGGTACGTGGTCAACGTGGGCGGCGTGTGGCGGCTCAATGCCATGCTGGCAGTCTCCCGTGCAATTGGCGACGTGGATTTCCGGCCCTGGCTCATCTCTGAGCCAGATGTCAGCCACTGGACAGTGCGCCGCCGCCCGCCGCCCACCGCCACTGGCGACAGCAGCAGCACAGGTGGCAGCAACATCGGCAGCAGCAGGTGGACAGCTGGCGAGTGGAGCGTGGCGGAAGCAGTTGCAGGTGCTGAACCAGGTGCAAGGGAGGGCCGTCATGCTGCGACACCTGGCGGAGGCTCTGGGCGTTGCTGCTGTACACCAGGTGGCACAGCACAGAACTGTTGCTGCAGCCGGAGCAGCAGAGATGGAGACAACTGCTGCAAAACTGCCACTTGTGCAGAAATTGATGGTCAATCCCCAGGAGGAGGAGAGGGAGGGCGTGCATCTACGGCAAGAATATTTCCTGGGGGTAGCCCCGTCCTTTCGGATAGGGACAAGAACTGCCGCCTGGATCCGCACATGCGGGCACCCTACCTGGTTGTAGCGTCTGACGGCGTCTTTGAACAGATGTCACCGCAGGACGTTTGCAACGCGTTACACCTGGCAGAGTCTCGTGTTGACAGCAGGGACTCCTCCTCTGCGGACAATAACAACAACAACAGCGGCAATCGTGACGGCGTGCCAGCTGGCGGTCTGCCAGGTGGCCCCAGCAGCGTCATAGCGCTCGGACCAGTGCTGCCACGCCTGGTGGCGGAAGTGCTGCAGACACTGTCCGGCAGTCCGGACGAGCTGCCAAGTGGCGACCTGTCAGCAACAACTCCAGGCCAGGTGGCGCGCACTCCTCGCTCGGAGCCGGGCCACTCGCTTCCAGCTGACTCTTATCTGCCTGAGCATGCAAAGCATGCAGAGCATTCTGACAATTCAAAGCAATCAGAAAAATCAAAGCATAATGACCACAGCTGCGAAGAGATGAGAAGGAAAGACACGGGAGCCAAAAATAAAGCACGAGGGGAAGGGCTTGGTGGATATCATTCTCATGGTGATGGTGATAGTGGAGGAGGAGGAGCAGGAGGAGGAGGCGGGGGAAGCCGGCAGGAAAGACCGGGGCTGGACAAGCTGGGGCCAGACGAAAAGCGGGCACCCGGGCAGGTCGACGAAGTGCAGGGCTGGCAGAGGCAGAGGGTGGCGAGGAGGCGGCTGCAGCGGATGGCGGAGGCTGTGAGGGACGCCGCGCTGACAGCTGGCAGCCGTGACAATGTGGCACTTGTCGTCCTTCCCCTTCTGGACCCCTTCTTGCCCACCTCCTGCTGCACGTCTGCATGCGAGCCATTGCCGCCCGGAGCGGCAGCAGCAGCGGGGGCAGCAGAAGACGAAGCGGCAGCGGCGGCGGCGGCGGCGGCGGCGGCGGCGGCGGCGGTGGCGTCAGGGGTGGCGGCGACAGGTGGCTCTCATGTAAAAGTGTCAGGTATTTCTGGTGCGTCAGGAGAGAAAGTGCAGGGCGTGCACGAGGAGGAAGCACCAGGTGGCATCAGGACGCAAGCAGGAGGGAAGGGTGGAGACGCAGGGAATGTGGAAATTTCAGATAAGAATGTTGTCAGGCATAACCAAAATTTCGATACAAAGTTAGATTCAGAATTGAGCTCAGAGGTCAGCTCCATTGCGGATACAGACGAACCTGGACTAGAACTTATCCCACTTGCAGATACAGATGCACCTAGCTCCAGGGAGGCTGCAAATGTAGGTAACGCTGATGGGTGCGGCTGTGGGGATGCTGCCACCTGTCAGGTCCCCGCAAGTGCTGTGGGGCTCTCGTCAGTAGCTGACAGCTGGCGGACGAGGAGAGCGGACGGAAGACATCTGGCGCGACGGGACTTGCTGCTGCCAGCTGTATCGGTCCCACGTGAGGGGCAGGTGGCGATCATGGAGAGGAACGCTGACGCGGATGGCCCACAGCGGGCGACAGTGACACCTGGCACGGTGGTAAGGATGCCAGCTAGACCACCCTGCCGTTTCTTACTTCTCGCTTGAGACACGCCCCTATGTGCGCATGCTTTTATGTTCTTGAGATTTCATGTCTTTATGTGTTATGTAAAATGTATTTATCTTCACATGTGCACATATTGTTGTCAGTATATCTTGCAGCGTTTGTCTGTGCATACGTTTGTATATCTGTTCGTGTACATGTACATGCGCGTATACGTCAGCATAAGATACGGGCTACTTGGACTTGTGATGCACATGCATCCCCATCATCTGCATGCGTGCATGCCTTCACCTCCTCTTGTATGAACATTCTGTATACGGTCCCCAGGGCCACAGGAAAAGGTTGATGCAGTCTGTTGATATTCATCAGACGTGCTGCCAATGTGGTGTAGAACTAAAGTACCATAGTTGTTGTGCTTTCACGGGCCCTCACCTTCTTGTGTGCTCTTTCTTGCTTGCACCTCCCTTCATTGCCCGTTAGCATCCGTCATATCCTGTGAGGTCGTTTATTAATCCAGTTGTATAACTCATGGCGTGTATTTTGTTGTACCATAGATGTATCCCACTTTTAAATTATCAAGAGCAACAGCAGTGGCAGCTTATGCTTCCAAATTTGCCAAGACTGTTGTCAATTGGTGAAAGACACGATTAGCTTGGATTGGTTTACATGATGTTTTCAATTACTTTGCAAACGTCTTGCTGTCTTTCCTGTGTGCTCGCACTGCACAGATTTCCATGTTGCTCACATCCCTATTCCTTAACTTTGTATCATGATATGCAGCATCTAGTGGAATTGTGCAGAGGAAAGGGCCCTCGTCACCCACATAGTTTCTCATCCTTCTCACATTGCCACATTGCCCTTCTCCTTTCTTCCTCAAAACCATGTCTGGGCGTCCAGCTGAGCGCAGAGGAGATTGCCCACTGCTACAAACTCCTGAAGCCTCTACCTGGCAGTGTTTCTCCGCCAAGTGGCGACTTCTGGACACCTCTAGCACCAGAAAGGCTTGCTTCGTCTGACATGGTCCCTGCTCCCCCAGAGGAATTCGGGCACACCTATCCCCAGATGCCAGGTGGCACCTCCTGGGACGAGCTCCTTGCTCCAGGTAGTGCCACCTGGAACGACGAGCTTGCACTAGGTGGCATCATCCCACCGATGGGTCGGTGGCTGCCAGCTGGCGAGCCACAGCGAGTTGTCTTCGACCGAACAGCGGCGGTGGTCCTTGGTGCAGCTGGCGTGGCGGAGCCCCTTGGGATGCCAGGTGGCGGTGGTCCAGGTGGCGGCATGCAAGTAGCCGAGCTTACAGGAGAGGTGAAAGTGGACGATAGGGAGAATGAAAGCATATCGCTTGCTGGGGGCAGACGGGTTGACGGTGCGGAGAAGGAGGAGGATGCAAAGGCGGAGGAGGAGGACAAGAAGGGGGAGAGCTTTTTTGGCGGGATTGAGGGTATAGATGAGGACAGAATTGGAGCTGAAGAGAGGGGGGGGGATGAAGAAGCAGGGGCAGAAGGAGGAGGAGAGAGAGGAGAGGAGGGAGGAGGGACGGATGAGATAATCCAGCGGCAAGAAGAAGGGCCCACAGGCGTTGCACTGCCAGGTGGCGCGAGGAGGATGGGCACTGCTCTCTTGGTGCAGCCAGGTGGCAAATCTCCCGCCATTGGTCCTGCTGACATGTGGCTCTGTCTGATCAGAGGGGGTCCAAACATCTTCTGCAAATCCGTCGTATGTCAGCGCCAGGAGTTGTGCACAGATCTGTACTATTCTTTCTAAACGTCGCAGCCCGTCATTCCCTCGTTCCCATTGTTCATCTCGTGCTCTCTCATTTATTTAGTGTCGTCATGAAGATTACCTTCGGAACGCCCATTTCTGCACATTCTCTTACAGTCGATTCCATGAGGTGTTCTAAGAAGTCCCAAGCCAGTCCCTGTCATCGCGTGCATGCGTGCATGGGTGCGCATACACCTGGCATTCTCTGAGAATGGCCGCGTAAGCCCACAGGTGTCCTTCCTCCCCTCTTCACGCCCCCCCCCTGCTGTTGTTTTCTTCTGAATCCGGGCAGTCAAATCTACGGCGCTTCTGGAGGCCTATTATCACTACCTGGTCTGTCCCTTCTATATCGCGCGCGAGAATTGCGCTATCCGCCGCGTGGAGAGGGGGGGGGGTCCCGCACTGCTGCCAGAGGGGCTGGAGCACTTCCTAGGGTTGATCACCTCTGTCCCCCTGGACCCGCGCTCCCTCCCCCCCTCCAGGCCTGCGCATGGGGCCAGGGGGGGGGAGGACGTGCGGGGAGAGCTGGCAGACCACCAGTGAGTACTCAACCTCGAGATGTGTGTTTGATGTCTGTTTGTTTGTTATGCGTCCAATGCTTGCTCTTTCTTTCTTCCTCATCTTTTTCTTTTTGTGGTTCTACTCCTCTGACCACTCTTTTCCCAGTTTGTAGTTCCAGTGTCGTTTTTGCTTGCTTCTTTGCATTAGGTTCTGCAGGTCTCTGTCTGAGTTATGTGTATTCCTGATGGCACCCCGGTGCATGATCATTCATTGTACTACCCGTAGGTCGAGCCTAAATCTCATCTCGTGTTCTTTTTGCAAAAAGAGGTTAGAAGTGCCTTCACTTGGATCTCCTTTTTTCTTCCTTCTGTTGTCTTCCTTGCTTCCGTGCGGATGTGCGTGAAGGCATGAACCAATACTTCAGTGTAAGCTGGGTGAGCACAAGTGCACTATTCCGGCTGCTAAACATTGTTTCAGCGCGCGCGCGCACACACACACACACACACACACACACACACACGCGCGCGCGCGCGCGCGCGCGCACGCGCGGGCCCCCGCAAACACATGCATAGACACATGCACGCAGGCACACACAATAATCACTTGTGCCCCCTCTGGCCTCTCTACGCAGCTACACTCTGAGAAGAAACTTTGCCAAGGGGGCCTTTGGGGAGGTCTGGCTGGCGGAGCGCTCTGCGCTTGACACCTGTCCCCCACGGCAGGAGGCAAAGATCATCCTGCAGGAGCCTGCCGCCAGCTCGCCTCCCACGGGTGGCCCCAGTGGGCTGCACGCGGATGTCAGCTGGCCCAGAGCCAACACGTGGCAAGCGAGGACTGCTGCTGATGGGGGGTTGGGATTGCCGGTGGGAAAAAAAAACGAGCAGCAGGAGGAGGCACAGAGTAGCGAGAAGAGGAGAGGGAGTGCAATAATGACAGGTGGCTGGGGGAGGGGAGACCGGGAAGGGACGGAGGGAGGAGGAGGAGGAGGAGGAGGAGAAAGCAGTGGGGGAGGGAGAGAGGAAGAGGACGGAGAAGAAGAGAGGGGGGGGAAGAGGGGACCAAGTGCCTGGGTAGAGGAGCGCAGAGTGGGGGGCAGGGAGGATGGCCAGGAGGGGGAAGGCTCACACAGAGACGAGGCGCGGGAGGAGGGGGAGGAGAAGATGAAGATGGAGAGAGGTGGAGGAGGAGCAGATGAACACGAGGAGAGCGAGAAACAGGAGGATGAGGGTCTGGACGCGGGGGAGCGGGGGACAGCGGTGGAGGAGATATACGTCCTCAAGCGCATCACGGTGCGTGCTCATGTGCGCGTGTGCGCGTGTGTGTGCTTCGTGTGTCTCTGTGTGTGTGTCGGTCATTTGCTGTTTTGGGGGGGGGCTCTCTGCTCTCCCACTCACCTCCTGCGCAAACTGACAGCTATATGAGTGAGCATGATTGCATGCAGGGAGAGATAGAGAGAGAGAGAGACACAGAGAGAGGCATAGAGAGAAAGGTGAAGGTAACCATTGGCGTATGTGTAAATGTCCATATATATGAATCTGGACCTTTGATAACACCCTTATCTATACGCACTTACGCACGTGTATGTGGGCGCGTGCATTTGCCACCTGGCATGGCAGGGCTCGACAAGTAAGAGGCTGAGTGGCCTCAGGGAGAAGCACTTTGGCGAGCTCTTGCTCTCCTCCACGGCCCGCAGCAACACCAACAGCAGCAGCACCAGCACCACCACCAGCACCACCACCAGCACCAACTCCAGCACCAGCAACAGCAACAGCAGGAGCAACAGCGGGAGCAACAGCAGCGGCAGCAGGGAGAGTGCTGACAGCTGGCAGGAGGACAGCTGGCGGCACGACGGGGAAGCAAATGGGAGCGGGCAGAACGGAGCGCCGACGCCTCAAGGCGGCGAAGGCCAAGCTCAAGGTCAACAGGGCGGGGGAACGCGCCACGTGGCGCGCTACGTGGAGTCCTTTACGGCTGGCGGCGATCTGTGGCTGGTGTTTCGCCACGAGGGCGCGTCCCTTGCATCTCTCCTCTACACCTCCTCCTCCTCCTCCCCCTCTTCCGGCTCCTCTGCCACCATCGCCCGCACTGCCACCGCTGCTGCTGCTGCAACCGCCAGGCATTATGGAAACCCATCCCCCTTGCTCTCACCTGCCCCTTCTCTCTCTTCTTCCTTGCTTTCCTCCCCTTCCGTTCCACTAGTCTCTCTTGCCTCTCCCTCCTGTCGTCTCGAAAGGAATGCGCCCCCACTCCCGTTCCTTTCTCCTCCTCCTGCTTGCTCTCCCCTGCGCGCGGCCTCTGGAGAGAAAAACCAGATACAGTCGCATGCGTACGCGCACGTGCACGCGCATGCGCATGCGCATGGGCACAGGAGCAAGCACACGCTCTTGCATGCCAGCGCGCACGCCTACGTGTACGCAGATTCGGGCACGCTTGGCAGCCACGGGCGGCCCCACACGGCTGCTCCCTGTGACGAGGCCAATGTGCTGCGAGACTCGACGGTATCTTTGCTCGCTTCTGAGGAGGCGGCTCCATGGATTCAGACGGCAGAGGAAGAGGATCCGGCTGGCACGCTTGGGGAGGGAGGGGAAGAGCGGGGAGAGAGAGCGAGGGCGAGGGAGAGGGAGAGGACTGGAAGTGGAGGACCAGACGGAAGTGGGGGGGATCTGAGTGCAGGAGTAAGAGCCGATAGCGAAAGACAACTGGTGCCCCCTCTGTGCAGCTCGCAAGAAGATCTCGTTTGTGGTGCAGGGTCTGGTGATGTTGGGGGTAGTGGTGGTGGAGGTGGCGTTGGAGTATGTGGGAGTTGTACCAGTGCTGGCGCCTGTGATTTGAACAGAGACGCGGGAGACGAGGTTGAACGCGAGGGCTGCCCCACAGAACAGGAGCAGGAGGGGGCGGGAGACGAGGAGGAGAAGCAGCAGCAGCAGCAGCAGCTGGCGGCGGAGAAGGGGAGCAAGCGCGAAGGTCAGAGAGGACAAAAAGAAGAAAGAGGAAAGAGAGATCGGCAAGGAGGAGGAGGAGGAGGAGGAGCAAGAGAGGATGGAAGTGGAGGAGCAGGTAGTGAGGGAGATGCGGGAGCAAGAGCAGGAGACGAGCGTGGAGAGGAGCAATCAGCAGGAGGCAGTAGGAGAGGAGGAGGAGAGGCAGCAGGGGGGAGAGGGCGAAGAGGGGAGAGAGTAGGAGGGGCGAGGGGATATGCGGTGGTGGGGAGGTCGGAGTGGTGGGCATGGCTGCGCGGGACGCCACGCGGGCGCCTCACCACGCGCTCGCTCCTCCATCAGCTCGTGAGTGCTTTCTTCCGTCTCTTTGCATCTCTGTCTGGGCCGCAGGCGTTCAAGTGCACTTACGTGCGTGCGCACGTCTGCAAGTGCGCCGGTGCATTGGTGTGCATGCGTGCCCGGGTGCGTGGGTGCGTGTGTGTTGGTCCTCTCTGCCCGCTCGCTCTCCCATCAGTTTGTGAGCGCAGAGGGGCTCTGTTGGTTTCTTTCAACCTCTGAGTGCGTTTCTGCCGGTGCGCGCACACGTTGTGTCAGCGGCGTGCCTCCCCGTGTGCATGCTCCCTCCGCCAGCTCGTGAGTGCTAGCGGTCTTAAGACTTCATCAATGTCTGCATGCCTGCACGAGAGTGTGCGTGCACACTGCGCGGGTGGTGGTGTGTGCAGCATGGGCCATGCGCTTGCGTGGAACGCTCGTCTGCAATTCATTTGAACACGTTTGTAGCGGACTACAGGATTCATCCTGATTTGCTTCTTCTTTGCTCTTCATCTGATGGATACAGCCCTATTAGAGGTGAGAGGATAGATTACGCAGCACACGTACACGCGCATGCACGCACACCCAGAGAGAGGCACACACACACACATGCATTACACACATGCATTTACATCTTGCACATGAGGAATTTGAAACAAGTTGTATGTACATTTCTTCGCTTGACACTATTCATGAGTGTGCGCGTGCTTCCGATTTGTTTGTCTGCACCTATCAATATCAGTAAGACCTTTCCTGCTAATACACACGCTTGTGCCTTGCATCTCCTCTCGCATCTAACTGTGTCCCTGCCGTAGGCTGCATGTGCTCCATCTGTCAAACCTTTGACGTTGCTTGGCAATGGTGTGCATTTGTGTGGGGGTGGGTNGGGGGGGCGCACGTGTGCGAGCAGATGCATGCGCTGGCAGAGGTGCATGCACTCAACGCCACGCACCGCGATGTCAAGCCAGGTTTCAGCTTGCCCGTCATCCGCACGCCCCCCCTTGACATGCTCACGCACCCATAACCTGAAACATTGTCATCACATTTAGAAATTAGTGGCCAAATGCTGTAGAAATTAGTAGCCAAATGCTGGTGCAGAAATTGTGGCGGGGATCGGCATTTACAGCCCGATGATGCGTTTGGGGAAAGGCTGTGCTTTGCTGGGTTACCGAGTGTTACGTGCTTACTGCTGGGTGGGCAACTTCTTTTTGGAATTGAACAAAGAGGGGCGACATGAAAGATAGTTGAAGACAAAGTTGTTCAACTGGGCACGACAGCTCCCATCATCGTCCTCCTCCTTGGAAAAACAACGCCCCAGCCCTCTTTCCCACCCCTTCCCTCCTCACCCCCTTTCCCCCTCTCTGTCTTTCCCCCTATTCGTCGCGGACAAGGTGTTTGTGCCAGTCAAAGTGTTCAATACAGTACATACACATGTACGTAAGCATACGTGCGTCCATATATATTTGCATCTGTTTGTGGCTAGCATATGAATATGCAATTGAGTGGTCGTAGAGCTACTATGGATAGGTGTTTAATCATATCTCCTCCGGGACAGGCTGCCGCCATGCCACGTGGCAGTGCAGGCGAGTGACATCTGACCTGTTGTGCTGGATCGGGAACAGAGAATCTGCTGGTAAGCATCGAGGGCCAAGACCCCCTGAAGGGGGACGTTGGGAGCCATCAACACCTCAACCTCACACTGTATGACGTTATTTGCACTTCCCAGTCTCACTCACTACCTCTGTCTCTCTCTCTCTCTCTCCCTCTGCTTTCTTGCAAGCTGGGGGGAAGGGTGAAGAGTCTGGGGCGTGCTTCTTCCAAGTCACAATATGTGTTTGTGTCCCACGTTGTGTGGCCTTCCTCTCGTCTCCACATCCTCGTCTCATTTGAGGAGGAAGAGGGCACCCTCTGTCCCCCTTGTCCCTTCTGTTTCCTCTGTCCCCTTTGTCCCCTAGTGGGCTCTTTGGCCTCCACGTTGAACTTAGTGCTTGCTTTTGTTCCTTCCTTTTTAACAGTACTTGTTTGTATTGCTGCCAACAGAAGATGCCTTTTGTGCTCAAGGTGAACGTCTTTTCCAGTTCTCCGTCGAAAGCCGATCGTACAAAAAATCCCCATCATGCTGAGAGTATTCGGTTTGACGAACTCTTTTTCAATGTTCTGTTTCTCCTCCTCCTCCTCCTCCTCCTCCTCCTACAGAAGTCTCCCCTGCAGCGCTCCAGCCGCATCTCGCGCACCTTGGGGTCCTCCTGCAGTCCCCTCTCTTCCTTCCCCCTTTCCTCCTGCCCTCCCACACCCCTCCTTTGCCTCTCCCCACCCCCTTCTCCTCTTCAAGGATTAAGGCGGAAGCTATCAAGCGTGTCTCTTATTACCTTCTTGCACCGGTTGTGAGGGCCAATAGGGCCAATGCTGCTTGTCTCCTCGTTCCCCAGAAGTCCGCAGCCCAACTCTCTTCCATTTCAGCAGATCCTTAGAAAACCCAAACACAAAACGCTAAACCAGAGACCTGGCTGAAAAAAAGCCACCAAGTTATAGTAGCTTCTTGAAACAACACATGCAAGCACTATCGCCCCTGGGCTCAGCACACCTTCTCCCTCTTCCTTATTTCCCCACTCTCTCTCTCTCTCCCTCCCTCCACCCTCCTCCTCAACCCCTTCCACTTTCATGTTTTCTCCTTTGCCAAGTGTCACTCCTACACCGCACAAGCATCTGCTGTCTCCGCCTGTCTCCTCCTCTTTCCTGTTGTCTGCCCTGCTGACCTCGCTCGTGTCCCACGACAACATTCATTATCCCGAGCATTACATTATTGAATTCTAACAGTACTAGGAGATGTGCATTGCACCTGCAATCGCCACCTGGCACCCACTCACAGGCACTTTCGCCCCTCCTCATGCCTATACCTACCCCACCTTCCCCCCCCATTTATTGCCTGCCCTCTGCAGCCCCCCCTCCACTCCCCAGCAACTCTTCTCTTGCCCCCTGCCCACCCGCCTCCTTTCCTCCCCACTTTCTTTCTCTTGCTCTCTTTCCTCGCCGTCAATGGCCGAGTGAATCTAGGACCGCAGCTGCTCGCTTTCACTCTGCACCACTACCAGCGCGTTCTTTTTCCTCACTCTTGTCGAGCTCTTCAGGGCCGCAGAGAAACGAAGTCGTGGGTTTCACAGAGCACTATGCAAAAGTACTCATGTATATATCGGCTGGCACATGTGTACTATTTTTTTTATTGATGTCGCATATATGTGTGTTATATCCAGCACTTGGGACTTGTCCCCGGACGTGTCCGCACCCACGCGATCAAGTCTTAGTGTGCACATGCGCGAGCATATCACAGTGTACATGTCAATACATTTTTGGCTGTGTGTGTATGGCTATAAATTTCGGTTGTTGCCATGTGTGGGCTGTTGCAAAATTCACCCTGCGAGGCCGCGTATAGGTGTCTTCCTCCTTGTCTTTGAAGATATGAGTGGAAGAGAGTGGAATGAGCTGACTTTGTGTAGCTCGCCTTGTGTTGGCAGGCGGCTGGCCGATTTCGGGAGCGCTGTGGACCCGTTCACACTCGAGAACCTCTACGGCCCATCTGGGCCCTCCAGGTGGCCTCACGTCTCTCAGCCACCTGGCCTACTACTCTATCGGCCTCTCTCTCTCTCTCTCTCTCTCTCTCTNTCTCTCTCTCTCTCTCTCTCTCTCTCTCTCTCTCTCTCTCTCTCTCTCTCTCTCTCTCTCCCTTCCACCCTCCCTGCCTCCCATCCTCCCACCCTCCCTTTCTTTTTTCCCCTCTATTTACGTAAGTATGTAAAGTGATTGTAAAATATGAATAGTACAGATATGTGAACGTTTGCTTCTCTAAACTCGTTATAGTCATCTGTCTTCTTGCGTGCATTCAACCTTCATGATCTCTCGCACTCCTACAATGAGTGCATACGTCACACACGCGTGCGTTTGCAAGTAAGGATTCCCAAACACAGTTCTTGACGAGCGACGGCCGTGTCACTGACTCCCAATCCATGAGGCCGTGACATGTATCGCATGCACGTGGCGCAAGCAACAGTTGCGGCGAGTCACTTATGCCTTCTTGAGGGCACGCACGCATGCACGCACGCCGGCACGCTTGCACGCATTCAGGCACGAGGCGGCCTGTGAGCAGCAACGCAACTTTTGCGTCTTTATTTAATTTGTGTGCGAACGCACGCAGGGACGAGGAGACCCGGCTGTATGCGCCCCCCGAGTCGCTGCTTGCCGCACACGCGAGCGCGCCCCACGTGCGCCGCCCCTCAAGCAGAGAGAGCCACTTGGCGCCCGCGCTCAGGCCCGCGTATGTGTCGGCTCTTGGATGCCATTGCTCCTCTATGCTGTCTCTTTCTTCGTTTGCTGACATTGCTCGACACGCGTCTGTGTGTGTAGGGTGGAGGGGTCTGTCTTCAGGTTGCAGGATCGGAATTTCGATTCAGGGCTCTACAACATGTTTCAAGGGCTTTTGCACGTAGCAGTCTTCCCTCGTGAGTGTGAGCAGTGAGCAGTGGGCTCATATGGGCTATGGCTTTGTGTGTTGAAGGAGGTGCGATTGCGACCCTTTCGTACACAACTTGTACGTGAGTGCATGCTTGCAGTTGCGTGCACGCGCGCATGTGCGCATGCTCTCATCTGCACGTGCCATGTCAGGAATCCGCAAGCTGGAGTTGGAGTTTTCTGTTTCAGGGAGAGAGCGCTGCTGCCTCCCGCTTGTTCGTTCTTCTCTTGCCAATATATGTTTGATCAAACCCAAGCCACGGACGCAAATGGATGGATGACATGCGAACAGGTGTCACCATACCAAGTGCCCGCTTTCCTCATCCAGCTCGCAACAAAGCGAGAACAAGGGCATGCAGGGGCACGCGCACATGAGCCATGCATGCTCACAGCAAACCTCTATTCCCCCCCCCAGCACACGCTGGGCATGAGTTAGCAGGACGAGGAAAGTTGCTGGCGCGGCACCACTGCTGGCATGGCTAGAATGCTGACATGGCAGCGGCTTGTGCTCCTGTTGTTCCGCTGTGCTTGCATGGCGGCCTTGCTGGCGCACTGCAGGTACGACATGTGGAGCGCGGGCGTGGTGATGCTGGAGCTGCTGCTCGGCACGCCGCACGTGTGGCGGCTGAGTCAGCGAACGCAGGCTCTCCTTAGCNCCCCCCCAAACAACAAAAACTCTCTCTCTCTCTCTCGCTCTCACACACACACACACACACACACACACACATGCACAGACACGCACACGTGTCTTGTCTTTTTAGTTGTGCAGAAACATGGACACTTATAGACAAACGGGAAAGTAAGAGTTGTCAGACAGCATGCTGTGAATGTTGAGTTTGCTGCCTGTCTTAGAGTGTGGCGACAATACTTCCCCGTACGTGTCCTACTTGGCGCTTGAATGATTCCCTCTTAAGTATCGTTCTTACTCTAGCATTTTTTTTGACTGAAGGTTTTGTTCAGCCTTGTCTTTTTGCATAAATATGTGAATCTGTTATTGCCGGTTTCGCTCCATAAGAGTTAAAGTCATCTATGTCTACGGTTCAGAATCTTTGTGTATCCGCCCGGTCATTCCTACACGATCATCAGACATGCATAGCGAGTTCTTCTTTTTCTTCCTCGATTGCAATATTTCATCCCAATATATGCTTATAGGTTCATGCTGATTCCGTCTTAGCCTCCAATTGTTGGAGAACATTAGGGGTGTTGCGGGGGGCCGCTCAATGCAAGCATTCAAGGCAGGCTATATTGCGCTGCTGCTTGACAGTTGCGCCCACCAGCATTCTGCTAGCCTGTGATCAACGTCTCCCCAGTCTACATCCTCGACTACTTGCCCTCGTACCCATGTTCTTTGAAAAGGTGAGGAGTTCAATCGTCATGTATTCATCTTGCAACCGAGGTTGAGCAAGCACGCTGACACGAATTCGGCAAAGGGCTAACTATGGGCAATCTTGTTGTCGGGGGGGGGGCGGGCTGGGCTTTTTGACAGCTTGAGGGCCTGGATGGAGTTCTGCATATTTCCGCCGACCCATTTTCCTGGGGAGCCTCTCTCGACATACTTCTTCCCTCCCAAGGCTCCACATGTGCACCACCACGGCGCCCACAACCTGCCCGAAGATCACGGGCAGCCCCAAAGAGAGAGCGCGCAATCTGCCACAAACCACGCGCAAGTGAGCTCGTTTCCCCTCTTGCACGTTGGGGTTGAACTTACTCTACCTTACTCTACGCCTGTTGTTTAACTCATCTATGCGTCAATAGAATGGCGTCGACATTCCCATGCATCATGATTGTATCCATGCATGTCGGTAAATGCAGTTTTGTACTATTGTGCATCTGTCTTAACATCGTGTTGATGTGGCACCTCGGGAAGCATGCACGTATGAGAAGCATGGCATTCTGTCAATGTCTGGCAAAGTGTTAGGTCTCTCTCATACGATTGTTCGATCTAAAGTAGAGAGAGAAAGAGGGAGAGCTTCCCATTGCCCTGCATAGGAGTGAGTGCATGGCATCATCGTAAATTTGTGTGCTACACGTGCATACCACTGTTATGAGTACTATATATGTTATTCAATAGATCTTCTGGATAGTCATAGAACATTGTTAATAATATCGCATCATCCAGCAGGAGGAGCTGCCGGCGCCGTGGGAATGCACCGAGGAAGCACTTATGGCGCACCTGAAAGCCCTCGACCCCCTTCACGTGGGGTACATGCTGCTATCTACCTCTCGTGTGCTCTATCATTTTGCGTCAATGCTTGCTGCATATATCATCTTAAGCAGAACAGCAGTGAGCGCTCATCTGAGTCTGTGGATTGTAGACATGCATGTGGTGCAATATTCACTGTCACCTTGATATTGATCAACTTGAGAGAGAGTGTGTGTGTGTGTGTGCGTGTGCGCGCGTGTGTGTGTGTGGGGGTGTGTGCGCGCATGGGCGCACGCATGAGTGCAAAGAACCAACAAAAAGGAATTCGATAGATGCTTACATATAAAAAATGCATTCTAAAAACTCTGGCGTCGACAATCGAATCAGCACTGCGGAAAAGGATTGTCTGATACAAGTGGGTGAGGTCGGTGTCATTGAGCAGACTGCCCAATATATGGGCGCTGCGGCTGCTGCGGCAGCTGCTGCAGTGGTACCCGGTACACATTCACCCCCCTGTGCCTCCCCCTCCCTCTCTCCTCCTTGCTGTCTTGTGTTTACTAGACCTCATGAGTGTATATTATCTATGACTTTTGTTCTCTTTCCCTGCTGCACATGGATACCTGCCTGGCATCAGAAACTTCTCTTCATGGCCCCGCTCGGTGTCATTGTGGGCCGAAAGTTGCATCTATATCAAGGACACTATGAGCATACTTTAGTATGTGTCCAAGTGCGTGTCCCTCGTTTTTTGAAGCATATGTCATCAGTTTCACAGACACACGCACAAACACACACAAGCACACACACACACATACACACATATGCGCACGTGTTTGTTTGTGTGTGTGTGTGTGTGTGTGTGTGTGTGTGTGTGTGTGTGTGCACGCGTATTTTTGTCTGTCAGTACGAGTGTGCGTTAGCCCGTTGTCACGTATGGCGGTTCTGCTGCTGACTTGACTCCCATCAGTTAGAGGGCGTCTTTACCATAGTCTTCACCAAAGCTTGGAGAGCTTCAAGTAGCTAAGTCTTAAACCTTTGAATGAAGGCGTGGGTTCCCTTAATACCTTCATCATCTGTGAAAGTGCAACCGTCCGTGCATTATTCACAAAAGCAATGCTGTATCGGTGTATCATAGAGTGCGGGCGTCCTTAGTACCATAGGGTCTCCCACGCCAACATTGATGGGTGTATCATCTCATTGCCAGTTGCTTCAGAGTCTTTTCGAACAACACGTCAGATACATATACATATATGTACCAAGATATATAACATTCATATGGCAATTGTCACGTATGTCTACAAGGGATAACGCGTGCTCTGTATTCTGTATTCTCATCGCACAGGCGGATCGCATCTCAGCAGAGGAAGCCCTCACTCATCCTTATTTTTATACAGATCCTTAGGCTCAATTGTTTTATTTTTGGATGTGAAGAGGTTCTTCTAAGTTTTACGTGCTCATCATCTTCCTTGTGTGAGCTAGAGCACGTTTTTGCGTCTAGTTACCATTTTTTTGATTTGATCGAGAAAGTAATGCGTTGAGCACAACCCACTTGGCTTGTGATGTAAAAGCGCAGCGTGGTGCAATCAGTGAATGGCGTAATAGCTTGCTTCTTACTACTACAATTAAATAGCATCAACTATGTTGTCGGCAATATCTCCAATACGGCCCTTAAACAAGTCGACAGACACTCCATTAAGATTATGGGTACTTCAGTAGCAATGGAGCACCACCCTTGTCACCAAGCAACCAATGGGACTTAAGATGGCAAATTACAATTGCATCCAATATTAACTTGAAAGTAGGGCATGCAACCGTCTTTTGCATCGCTCAAAGTTTTAAAATTTGTGCAGCTAGGGCACATGAACCATGCTTTTGCGCTTCACCACTTAATGCAAAACGGATTGCTTGAAAAAATTCCTGAATACCTTCATGAAGGCTTCTATCTGACCGTAGCATCGTCTCACAATTGCTCACAACCGACTGCAACTTAATTTGAAGTAAGTTTGAAGGACGTTATAAATGGCTAGTACAACCTAGCTGTGAGAAAACCATTATTGACTTTGCTACAAATGAATGGGTCCTTTTGACACAATCACAGCTTAAGAGGCTTCATCTCTGCGTTATGCACAATTTTGCTGCCAGCGATCGACAGGTGTCAAGGCAAAACGGAAAGCGCCCATTGCCACACTTAGATCTCAATGAATAACGAGTTATCAATTACAAGAAAGTAATACGAAGGTACATAAATGTAGAGAATGCCATAACACTACACCAACTTTTCAGCTATGGCGGATCTCTCTTTTCAAACCAGCAGCTATATAATTGTTCTCAGTGTAGTTAGTCAAGCATAAGCCGTCCGCATCCATCCACTAGCAAAGAAGGATGCTCGCTAACTTCCTGCATGTACGTGAGCACATCTGTCCTTATGCACCCCCAATTTCACAAACAGAACACACACACACACACACACACATGCGCACACGTGCGCATACGCGCACATGCACGTGCGCACAGCCTGCGCAAGCACACGCCATGAGCTGCTGCGGTGCCCCTGAGTGCATGAACCCTGCTGAAAAGCAACAGGCTCTTTCTTCAGCCAACCACGCCGTTCCCTGTACCCTCGGCTGAGGGCGCCACCTGGCAGATGGATGCGAAGCAAGGGCTGGCGAGGTGGTCGGCAACTGATGAGTTGCCCGCGGTGTCTGTGAACCCCTGATAGAAGCAGGTCACAGAGCAGAGGAGCCCGACAAGGAGCCTGCCCACCCCTGATGGACGATGCCTGGGAGCCAGCAGAAGGAGAAGGCGAGACGCACATGCGGCACAGGCAAGCATTGGGGGATCTCGACTGGGAGCGAGCGAGGCCACAGCCAGTCCCGCGGGCGCTGCAGCGCCACGCCTGGAGATTGCTGCCAGCGCGTGCTGTCCGTGAGAGCTGTTCATGTGCGTTGTGCGAGGCCTGTGTGAGTGTGTTTGTGTGTGCATGCGTGTGTGTGTGTGCGTGTGTGTGTGTGTGTGCGTGTGTGCGTGTGTGTGTGTGAGTGTTTACGTCTAGTGGTGCAGGAGTCATGGATGAAGAGGGAGGGCAGTCAGACCCGCAAAGGAGTAGCCACACCCTCCTTCGTCTTGGTGCGTTTCGTGCCTGCCCAACCCCTCCCCCTCCCCTCCCCTCCTTCCCCCTTCATTCAGCCCATCCTTCTCCTCAGGCCTCCTGCCCCCTCCAGCATTGGTGCTCAGTGCTCAGGACTTAGGTGCAGGCAGGGTCTCGGGAAGAAGCATAGTTTCCAAAATGGCTTCCGCAGGGTGTAGGCCGTATAGGGCGTAGGGCGCCAGGTGTCCGGCGCGGGGCAAAGAGTCTCAGGGGGATCAGGTGTCGCACCTGCGCTGACCCTCTCCTGGTTGGTTCCCGCCCGCCCGCCTGACCGCCCCCCCCGACACGCAAGCTTGTAGAGCATCCGAGAGTCACGCGGCATTCAAAACTTTTGGCAGACAGAGCCCTGTGCACACATCCGGCTCCGACAACCTCCAGCCCCAAGGGTTTACGATCCAGACGAGACGGGCTGAGAAGTCCAGAAGCCATGCGATCCCTCACACTAGAAGAAGCGGGCCAAAAAGAACGTCCAAAGGAGGGGAACGCCGCATGCCTGGTGGCAGCGCGCCGCGCGCTTGGGACCTTGGCACGCCAGGTAGCCGGAGCCAGAGAGGACCGGGAGAGGCAGGAGCGGGAGGAGGAGCAGGAGAGGTGAAGGCGTGCCACGGAGCTGCATGCCCACCACGGGAGGGCCAGGGAGGGGGGTGATACTACGTAGAGCCTAGGGTAGGATGTTGGGTGTAGGGTGTAGGTAAGCGAGACACACTTGAAGCAGGCGGCGGCAACGACGACGACGGTGGCAGGCGCGAGCAGGCAGGCACAGCTCGCTGTGGCTCCCGTGACATGGCCCTCTCTGCCGCACCATGCGCGCCTGCCCCTGCCCCCCCCCCCCCTCCAAAAAACGGCCCCGTACTTGCACACACCCACGCCCATGCCCACGCCTATGCTCACATGCCCGAGATTGAGTCCAGTCAGCTTGACCCAGAAGCCCGGGAGCCAGAGGGGGTCCCTTAATTCTCTCTTTTGTGCATCTCGCTGAAAGAGTCTTCCTCATAGGGAAGCTTCGAGTCCAGCAAGCCAGATGGCGCATCCTGGTTGGAGCTTCTCGGCGTTTTCTGGCTGCCTCTTTCATCTGCGCTGGCGCTTCCCAAAGCTCCCCTCGATGGAGAAGGCCAGGTGCCGCGGCCGCTGCCTCCTCGCTCGGGCAGCGTCGCCAGCAGCTTGCTGCAAAGCGCACGCGCCCGGCACGGACGATGCCATGGGGGTCATCAGAGGAGCGGCAGAGGAGGAGGAGGAGGAGGAGGAGGAGGAGGTGGAGGAGGGCTAGAGTCATGGGCTGAGGGAGAGTCTGCTGCCAGGGGCTGCCCCTCCAGGGCTGTCTCGCACCCTGCAGCAGAGCGGCCCCGTTCTCACCTGCCCTGTATCTCCCCCCCTGCTGAGTGGCAGCACCGTAAGCACTAGAGAGATGCCCCCCCCCCTCTCTCTCTTCGTTCCCCTCTCTTGCCGTCAGAGCAACAGTGCGGAGAATCTTCGAGAGAACAACACCCCCCGGCTGCCAATGCCGGCACGCACACACGCGAGCAGGGAGCCCCTTGCCTCTCCCCGGGGCCCAGCCCCCCTGAGGGCAGCTGGCGCACGCGCGACGCGTGAGAGGGCCCCCACTCGCCAGATTAGCATCTCGTGATCGGGCCACTCTGCTCAGACGGAAGGGGGCAGCCCCGCGGCTGGCCAGGCCTGACTGAGCTCCTCTCCCCAGAGTCTGCCGTGCCTGCCCTGCTCCCTCCCCCTCGCTTAACCCCTGGCTTCCAACCCCAAGCCTTCCAAAGCTGCTTCACAGGAGGGCGACAGGGCGAAATGCATGCCTACCGAAGGGGGCGAGGTGTGTCTGCATCCCCTCCCCCCTCTGCCTCCCCCCTTCTTCTCCCCCCTGCTAACGATACGTACAGAGCCGCTTGTACGTACAATCCCGCGGCAGGAGCTTTGGTCCCTTGTCGTGCAGGCTGGTAGGTAGGTGCCACTCACTTGTGCCACTCATACGTCCCATTCATTTGTGCCACTCTACTTCTCAGAGACAACAGCCAGCTTCAAGAGATGGAGGAAGGCTCCTCCAGCACCAGCTGGAACACCAGAGGAGGCTGTACCTGCAGGCAGCAGCAGGCGACAGAGCCGAGGGCGACCGGTCCATGGGGGGCATATGGTGCTCCTGCTGCTGCAGCTGCTGCCCCCCTCCCTTCCCCCCCCCTTTCTCCTCGCCAACACCTGTCATTGGCCGTCCATGTCGGTCGTCAGAGATCTAAGTTGCTACCTCTATACCGCAATTGTATAGAAGGAGAAGCGTCACGCCATACCCAAGCGGGGACCCTCTTGTAGCCACCGTCCCGCTTCATCATTGGGTGGCTCGTGCGAGGGAGTGAGGGGGGCGTGAAAGCAAGCAGCAAGACGTGCTTGACGTGGCAATGCGCGACTGCTGTGAAATTTATTACACCTGCATCTTCTTGCTAAGAAAGTTGATGTTCTTCATATTGATGTGCTCTCATGTCATGTCATGCGCCAGCAACAGGGATCACGAGGGAACCGCTCAACAATTGCCAGACTGCATCCAGCAGAACGCAGAGTTCACTCCTCAGTGGAACAGGAAAATAAGCTAACTACTCCCCAGAAACAAGCGGTACGCAAAAATACCTGTTCCAACGCCTCAAATAACTGGTGGTACGCGAACTACCTTCATTGCGCATTGAGCCGTGGTGCGAAAAGTACGACGCACTTGCAAACACCTAATGGTTAAAAGGAAAGAAGTTGCTAATTGTGCAGGTGGCAAACGAAAGAAACTCTTGGCAGAATGGAATTGTACACTACGCCTTTTACGCTGAACCGGAAACCAGTGGTACGCCGAATACATCCTACTTTGTCGACATTGCACGCAAACCACGCCAAACTAATCAAAAATTGCTAAATTGACCTCTTGGTACGTAAAACAAAGGCTTACCAAATAATACGAAACATACAAATTAGCTTCACTATAAATTTTCAGATTCTATATTAAATTGAGCATAGTAGTAAGCTGATAGCAAGCCAAATCATCAACTTGACACCCTTGATCATGTTGGAATCATTTTCATCTAGAGTTTGTCCCTCTTTCATGAGTAGTCTCCAAAATTACAGTGAAGTGTACGCAGATGCAATGTGGGGATCATTTGGCAACGCTCAAGTTGTTTCAAATAAATTCAATAGAATTGAAGTAGATGTCAACTTTGTTAGACTGTCCCTGAAACTTGTCAAATTTTGGACACTTCTTTTTTATGTGAGATCAATTATAAACATAACAGAAGTGTCAACAATCTGCAAATGTTTAAGCAATGTCAAGCTAAAAATAGCACCGTGTCTTCAGCCATCCATGTTTCACAAGTTTGCAATATCGTGTGCTATCATGTGGCTAAACATGATGAATTTGAAGATTAAATTTTATTTGTGTAACACTTGATATTAAAGCTCAAATGCCCCAGTCAAGTTGGGTTCATGCCATGTGAAAAAAAGTAGAGAATGCACACAAGTATGATACAACTTTTTATTCTCAAGTCGTACGCTGAAGTACGTACTACTCATGTTTAAGTGTCTCGTGAGAAAAAGCAGGCTTAGCTTGAACTACTCATACAGATGAGTGCTCCAAGTATGAGGGTAAAATCCAATGGTCAATTGTCATGCGGTATGAAAGTTAAGTGAGAAGCAAAGCAAAATATATATTGAAAATTTGGAAATCAATGAATCTTGATACAATTTATTTGCATGCCTTTGACTAGTTTTTTCCAGAAGTGAATGCAGAACCTAAGAAGACATATGTTTCAATGCTCAATGTTATTAAAATTGTACAGACAAGAATAAGCATCAAGTCATTATATTTACAATTGGCAAGGTCACTACATCGCACTCGCACGGGACAATGAAGACCATGCAAAGTGCCGGTCCATTAAACGTTACAAAATATATCATGACATTTTTTTCATCAAATTTCTTGTATATACCTCAAAGACTGCTCATCATTTCAATGTTCAATCACTAGGGCTTTCTAGTTCTCAACCATTAGTAGCTATCTCTTTGGAAAAACAAACAAGGGTTGCAAGTCGACTCATAATTTAAATCAGCATATCACTCATGTAACGAAACAATCTTGATTACTTAGTTGTTAGATGGAGAAACATCGGTTGATCTCCTAAAGTAATTGACCTTTAAAGAAGGTTGACATTTCAGCTTAAAGAAGTTACATGTAAATGAACCCTAACTGTTTATCTGCTAATCTGCTCCATGTAGATGTTACAAGCGTAGTGCAAGGTAACAGCCGTGTTGTGGATGTGTTTGTGAAGGTTTGTGCAGGTTTGTGCAGCTGTGCAGCAGTTATGGTCTTACAGGGCCCACGGACAGTCGAGAACGGTCGACAACAGCTTTCGGTACGAATCCTCGTCACGGCCTCGGCACTGCCCCAGACCTCCCAAGGCCGTCCCAAGGTGGTCCCAAACTATACCAAACAATACCAAACCATTCTGAGGTGGACCACAAACTGCCACAAACAGGCTCGAGCGCCGGTTATCCGTCCGAGGCCTGGTATTCGTTTAGCTCAAAGGTTGCTGCCAATTAGGTTTGAGCATTAGATTGTCGCTGTTATTGCCCACTTAACGAGAGCCACATGACAAGCCAACGGGTAAGCTATCCTCAGCTTACCATCAGTTACGCGCAATTATGCAGCATCCGAGCGCCCGGCTTCTTGGAAGCACAGTCCTTGTTGGCAGTTGACTCGATCGAGGCCGTCGTCAGCAGACTTAGAGTTTTTCAACGGCGATGCGTGCAGGTCGTCCAATTGTCACACGAATTAGCTTCTCGGTGGTCTCGAGGCCCCTGGTCTCAGTCCTCCAGTCACACCAGCTGCCCAGTTCCATAACACTCTGAAGCGCTCTCATTTTCTTCACAGTCTACTCTTTCAACTCAGAGAATTTCACATTCTCTAACAACTCTGTCACCATGGCCGCTCTCGCTATGACCGCCGCTACCATCCCCGCTACCTTTTTGGGGAACACCTCCCAGCTTGCCAAGCAGGTTGGTCAGGCTGAGGCCCGCGTTACCATGCGCAGGACCATCAAGACCACCAACGAGTCCATCTGGTGAGTTAGTTAGCCAGCCAGCTCTACGGAGTAGAATAGTTGTCAAGAGGCGAAGAATTCTTCTGTTCGTGATACCCATGGCTACATGACTGGCGTAATATTCGTAGCTGGGAAGGGTTTTCTCGTCACTCATCTGCAATCTGCTTAGCTCCCAAGGGTCTGAGTATAGTCTTGATTTAGTTTTTTATCTAATTTGATAACATTCTCTTTCAGGTACGGAGAGGACCGCCCCAAGTACCTCGGACCCTTCTCCGCTGACACTCCCTCATACCTCACCGTAAGAACCTCATGCCATCACTCTTCAATTTCATGGAAATTCTGCAGGCCTTGAATTGCGACTCAATCAACTCCAGCAACCATTGATGGAACGTTTTTCCACGAATGTTTAGTCTTCATTGGAACAATAGAACCAATATTTGTTTGGTTAACCTGTGCAGGGAGAGTACGCTGGAGACTACGGCTGGGACACAGCTGGACTCTCAGCTGACCCCGAGACCTTCGCCAAGAACCGCGAGCTCGAGGTGATCCACGCCAGGTGGGCCATGCTCGGTGCTTTGGGATGCGTCTTCCCCGAGCTCCTTGCCCAGAACGGCACCACCTTTGGTGAGGCTGTGTGGTTCAAGGCCGGCTCCCAGATCTTCTCCGCTGGAGGCCTGGACTACCTCGGAAACCCTTCCCTGGTGCACGCCCAGTCCATCCTGGCCATCCTGGGCTCCCAGGTTGTCCTCATGGGCGCCATTGAGGGATACCGTGTTGGTGGCGGTCCCCTGGGTGATGTGTCTGACCCCATCTACCCCGGTGGCCAGTTCGACCCCCTTGGACTTGCTGACGACCCCGAGACCTTCGCTGAGCTGAAGGTGAAGGAGATCAAGAACGGAAGACTCGCCATGTTCTCCATGTTCGGATTCTTCGTCCAGGCTATTGTCACCGGCAAGGGACCCCTCGAGAACCTGTCCGACCACTTGGCTGACCCCGCTGCCAACAACGCCTGGGCATACGCCACCGCCTTCACCCCCGGCCAGTAAATTTAGACACTCTTTATATTAATTAGCCATTTATTGTTCATGTGACATTGAACTTGTACAATAAATATTTACAACCAACAGCTGTGTCCTGTTATTTGAACTGCAGACTTTATGTGACTCATGTATGCTGTGGAATGTGTGGCTTCAATTGCTTCTCTATTCACATGAATCTGCTTTTGTTTTGGTCTTGTCTTTTCTTTGTAATCTACATTTTCAGTATTTCACCATTTAATGCTGATGTCTGCTAAATATTGGTAGGGGAGCATGAAAAAACAAACATGCAAGTATGGAAGTGGTGGAATGGACCACAAATGCTACACCAAACATGGCACCACAGGCGTGCAGGAGTGCAAATGCTACCAAATTTCATTTATAAGTAGCATGAACGGACGTGCACATGTGCCGAATTTTGTTTCTGTAAAATGCTACCTTCTGATGCATGCGGCTTGTCACCTATTGAAGCTTGTTTCATATTTCAGTGTTATCATCTAGTGATTGGAAATATATGTAGCTGATTTTGTGCAGACACATGGTGGGAACAAGGAACAATGTCTGCAAATCTCAAAATCCTTGGATCTTACTATTGTTCATCAGCTATGTCAAGCGTCACGGCACATTAAAAGCCACATTGATGTTAATTGAATGAAATTAGCTACATTCATTCACTTTTCAGAAATGGCTAATAACCTCAAAATACTCTAGGATAACCTGTGTGCTTGCTTAGCTGAAGATGAGGTGCTACTGTGCAGTCTTGGTGATCAAGGATCGAGAAAGAAATGAAGAACCTTCATTTTATTGAGATTATTAGCAAGCCTGTACATTACTTATGGAGCGGCCTTAGGTAGCAAATATCTAGCAATGTGGGGCATGAGAACTGAGCCCATCCATAGCTGTCCAGCATGCTCCTCTACTTCACTAACAGCCCGCACCTTCGAACCTTTGACATCCTCCAGAACCTCTTGCACTTGCCCCTCCTTGTCTACCTTCATAACCATCCCCTTTGGCATGCCCAATAGCACAGCATAGACTACCCTGGTACTCAGAGGCAGGCTAAGTAATGCTTTCCTTGCCCATGGCTGGCGTCCCATCCATTCTGCGATCAAGAAAAAAGGGGCATGGACATGTTTTTGTTATTAGCCTGGAGATGGAAGCACATTAATCAAGACCTGCATAGAACATGGGTCAAGAAGTATCAAAGGTACACTATGACATACTCTTTGCGTGATTTTGCAAGTCCATAGTTTCATTAAATGCTCTGACTATAACACTCAAGAGTCCTGGAAGTTGCTTTGCTGTCCTTTACTTCAAACCGTCCCTCGCCTCATCCCACATTTGTGCTCCACTCACCAATACAATAGTAACACAAAGCAGGAAAAGTACAGTTACACAAAGCAGGAAAATTGAACATATCACAATGCAGATTAATAAACTAAGCCGGCAGTTTTACGTCCTTTCACTATACACGGAAGTAGGAAGGTAAAGAAGCTCAAAGGAGTAAGTCTCAAGAGTTGAAGGGCATGAATGTGAAGGGTCACCAACATACCAATGAGGGAGTTGCGCCGCGAGTGGATGGCAATCCAGAAGTGACCTTCCGGATTGAGTCTTATGTTGTCTGGAAATCCAGGCAGATTAATGAACACCTCGGCAGTTCCCGCCTTTGCACCCTTGAGCCAATACCGCTGGCACCTGCAGGCATGCCAGACGAGGAAAGATAGAAATATAACAAGAGAGAGCATTCAAAATGAAGGGTAACACATTGGCATATAATGCACCAGAAGCGCAGGATAGATGAGGCCGATGGTTGTGTGTTGATGACTTTAATCGATGTATGAAAGCAGCCTCATCAAGAGGACCACTAAGATCATATTGTATTGTATTAAGTCAGCGAGGATGAGAATCACCACAGCAGAAGCCCCCCCCCTCCACCCTCCACCCTCCACCCTCCACCCCGACACACTAAAACAAGCAAGAGTGACCAGCTAGCTATAGCAGGTCATATGTTATTACTTCCAAGCAGTTTGAAGATCTAGAATGTAAGGAGCCATGAGGGCCACCTCACCCTTCACAACCTTAAAGAAGGAGAATAAGAAAAAGTTTGAGAATTTCCTGCCCTTGGGCATTAAACTTGCACCTTAGTCAGTTGATGCAGGTTACAAAGACGGGGAAACTCGGCTTCTCCTCCAGAATGAAGGTATGGCTGGTGGCGACTAGCACCAGCCGTCGTCAATAGAAACCACTTACAAGAAGCAGCCCTTGTCAATCGGGATTGACTTCTGATGGAGGCAACATCCAGCTGCCTCACACGAGCAAGGAGATTGCAGAACACCACCATGCTCCTCATGCACGTCAGAATCAAAGTCATCATCAGAGATTATATGAAAATTGTTAGAAAATTTCAACGTAGTCAAACCAGTGAAAGCACAGGCGGGACAAGCCCCAGTCATATAGGCATGAAGCACACACGACTGCCTCTCCAAGGCTGTGCATGGCTGGTTACCTCTGGCTCCATGTTTCAGAATCCCCTCACCTCATAATGGTGGTCTCGCACACAACCAGAAAGTCCCTGTTCTTCGAGAGAGCCACGCCGTTGGCAAAGCTGAGGCCGGACAGCAGCGTGGTGGCAACACCTGTCGTAGGGCTGTACTTGAGCAGGCGGCCGTAGGACCCTCCCTCCAGGATCTCCAGCAAGAACTGCCTGCGTGAAAGCGAGCACAACTCGAAGCAATGCAAAATAGTGGTTACATGTCTGACCTGACCTTCTGCCACGCTTGACCCGGCTGAGCCGGAGGTTGAGGGGTTGGGAAGGGGGGAGGGGGCTGCTGCTGCTGCTGGGCCAGCATGCAGGCAGCCGGGAGGGGAGCAACAGAGTGCCAGACGCGAGATACGTGCCGTGTCTGACTCGACCTTCAGGCACTCTGGGCCAGGGGAGGAAGGGGGGGGCAGCCAGGTCAGCAAGCCGAGATGCAGAGTTGCAGAGCGAGCAACAGAGCGAGCACCACCAGATGGTAACTCGTCTCAGCAGGGGCGAGCTGGATTGAAGCTATAGGGCTGCTGACGGATTTGATTTCCAAATTCATCTGATGTTAATCTGGAGCAGTCGAGCGGACAGTGAAGTCAAGCTAGCCATTTTAGTTGTATCCACCACCAGTTCCGTCACCTGATGGCTGACTAGCTTTTCTCTGGCGGCACTGATAAGGCACATCTCAACACCAGGGCACATGATCATGTGGAGCGCTGACCCCACACCCTCCAAGCCTGTAACTATCGCTCAAAGTTTTGTCTGCCCTGGTAACTATCACGCTGACAGGTGTGCTGCTCATAGCACGGGGCATTGTGCCTCAACGGGAACAAAATTAGAGCAGCTTTGAAGGGGCCGCAACATGGGCCGCTTGCATGCAGCTGCTGCTCACCTTCTCCTATACTTGGTGCTGGTGTCAGTGAAGTAAACACTTCCATCGTCATCGATGTCCAGATCGTTTGTGAAGTAGAAAGGGACTCCCTCAGCCTGCGTGGCAAGCGACTCCGCCAAGCCCCCCTGAGGGCCAACCTTCATGAGCCCGAAGTAAGCGTCCGCAATCCAGAGGTCCCCAGTCTTCTTGTCAAACCTGAGGCCCAGGGGGCGGCCGCACTGCTCCTCATGGGCCAGGTTGGGCCCTAAGGTTTCGGGCTCGCACACCGCTGTTCTGCATTCGAAGTCCGTACTCTCTGAAGTAATTAGTTTCCTTTTCTTTCCTCTCTTATTTTCCTGTTCTTGGTTCCTCTTTGCTCTCATTAAATTTCTGTTTTTTTGGGGATTTTACGTGGTCCACATAAAAGCTTTGATGTATCATCTCATGAGATAAAGAAGATTGCCCCTAGTCCAGTTGTAAACCTCTGCTGGCATGTAACACAAGTTACCAGGAACTATTTCCTGACGGTAGTTCGTGGCTAAGTTCCATGATGGAAGTAGAAGGTAAGATACACAGACATCATTGCGTTTGTGTACACACAGAACCACGTAGAAGTAAATGACATTCTTTTGTTTGACAAGGTGCATTTTGGTCAGCATACATGCAAAAGAGCTGACCCGCCTCATGTGTCAATAATTTCATCATGCCACAGACGATTTTGTATATTTCTTTGCTTAGTAAACAGAGCCTGCAATGCTAAGTCTGTCCGTGCTTGTTCCGGCCTTCATCTTAAAAGCTCGGTCAGCCTTCCTTCCGCCCGTCTCCTGACTAATTCTGGCGCTCCAGAATTGGCCCTTACAATGCTACAACGCATATGGAAGGTCCCCCCTATAAATACAGAGCATGTGGAGAGTCTCTCGTCTAATCGAGCTGCAATGAAGTTTGTAGCTGAGACACAGTTTACGTGTGTGTGTGTGTGTGTGTNTGTGTGTGTGTGTGTGTGTGTGTGTGTGTGTGTGTGTGTGTGTGTGTGTGTGTGTGTGTGTGTGTGTGTGTGTGTGTGTTCCTTCCCTTCACAGTAATAACAGATATGTAAGTTGGTACTGTCATTGTGCACATCTTGGGCCGAATCTCTGCAATGAGGCAAGAAGGACTTCCATATCCCAACTCAATAAGATGAACTCACCTCTTTGGAGAAGTCCAAGCAAACGTTTCCCATGCACCACTAGAGCCTGGGTCTCGCCTCACAATACGCCCATCACCAAGCCCAGTGTACAGTCTACCCTCACTATCAAATGCAAGACTCTCTGGGCCAAAAATTTCACCCACATATAGAAGCTCGGCTGCCGAACTATTCAACGAATTGCTCTTATCAGAAATGTGGGGCACAACTGGCACTGTGATGGGGTGTGGAGTGAAGTTCACGTCCGCAATGGGGCTCAGTTTATATGGGTCTGCCACTAAGATTGCACCAAGGGCAACTGCAATGACGAGGAGCACTGAGCTAAGGGTCATCATAATAACGTTCTAGGAGAACCCTTCGTAGAAACTTCGTAGAAGCGTAACACTCGTGCAAATTGCGGACAACAGTTTACTATATAGGTGCGTATTCTGAGAATTGCGGGCGAGCCAACCAGATACGCGCTGAACCTTACCACACACAGAACGATCAAGTCATTTATGTACTGCAGAGCCAAAAAAATGACTGCTGAAGCTAGAGGGGTACGTGCATGTTTGATGGACAAATGACCATTGAACGCCTCAGAGGCGATCGATCCTGGTATGGTGCCCAACTTTGCACAGAATGCACAGAAGCACACAGAATCAATAAATCTGACATCGTGTCAATGAAAAGTGATGTGCACTCCACTTAGGCCCAGTTTACAGTGGCCACAGGCACTCAATTGATCAACGCGAATTGCGGAATTGCAAAATTACGAGATCGAAGCGACGAAGACAAAATAGACGACCAAGTTTTAGACAGCTAAACAAAAAAGCGTTTACAGTGCACACGCACAAATTGATTGAGGGAAATGGTAAAATCCCCTCCACATAATGTCGCGCTTCATCTCCGCGTGATTTCCGGGCTCGGTCAGACCTCACAAATCATATTTTAACATCGTGCATCGTGCATCTTGCTCTTAAAGAATGACCTTAGGGTGCCGCAACCTCACATCCTCACCAGCCGCGATCAGCCGCGAACATAAATACACCATAGCCTGCTCATGCAATAGAAACTCTTGTATTGGCATTTTCCAAATAGCGAGGGAGGGATAACAGTACACAGATGCGATGGGTTCAGACGAATGTTAAGTGTAGAAACTTGGTGAACGCTGTATTTTTTTCTCTACTCTTTGTCGTCCCGAAATCGTTGCCAAAAAAAGTAGAGTACACCTCGAGTACATCCTTATTTGCATCCCCTACCCAATACCAACAGCCCTTGTCGATCGAGTGATCGTCGAGGAGGGGTCATTTGAGGGGTCGAACACATCTCAGATTCTCAAACCGGCTTGAGAGCTTGATTGATTGAAACCACGAAGTTCAATCATTTTTTTGACCAACTTCAATCAATCACGTCGCGCCTAAAGACCACTGTAAACAGCACTTTCATTGCGCTCAAATTGAAAATGTACCTGCGGGTACCGGTTTGTACCTTTCAATCAATTAAGTCGCTATCGATTTGCCCACAGTCAACTGGGCCTTAAGGGCCAGTTTACAGTGGCCAAATCGATGCTGAGTTGATTGATTGAAACGTACTTCGTTGTACCTCAAAGTACATTTTCACATCTAGCGCGATGAAACTGGTGTTTACAGTGGTGTCAAGGCGCGACGCGATTGATTGAAGTTTGTGAAGAATTTGATTGAACTTTCTGGTTTCAATCAATCGACTTCGCCTTTTCAATTCTGCTCTCGAGCAGAATTGGAATATGTTCGACCCCTCAAATGACCCCTCCTCGACCACCACTCGATCGACAAGGACTGTCGGTATTAGGTAGGGGAATCAAATGAGGATGTACCCATGAAGTACTTTCTTTTTTTTGCTACCGATTTCGGTACGATAAGGAGTACATAAAAAAATATTCTCGTCCACCAAGTTTCTACACTCAACACTCGGCTCTTAACCCATCGCGTTAGATTTGTCTACCTAGCTACTGCTCGTCTGAAGAAAAAACCTGAGCCATGGCTTCCATACCGTCTGATCTCACTGCTGCAATCGGAAACGACCTCTGCCGAGAGATATCACGTTGGAAGGAATGTTTAGACCCAGCAAATCCTATTGTATTGGAAGTTTCGGCACCCAAAGGTCAAATTTTAAAAGCAAGATGAACGATTCACGATGTTAAAATAAGCTTTGTGGGGTCTAACCGAGCCCAAAAATGACGCGGAGACGAAACGCGACATTATGTGGAAGGGATTGTACCATTTCCCTCAATCAATTTTGTGCCTGTGCACTGTAAACGCTTTTTTGTTTAGCTCTTTGAAACTTGGTCGTCTACTTTGTCTCCGTCGCTTCGATCTCGTAATTTCAATTCCGCTTCTCGCGTTGATCAATCGAGTGCCTGTGGCCACTGTAAATGCTTCAACTTCCCACGCACTTCATATAAGGGACGACTTGGACGCGTCACCGACGTCGTTTAACATTGATGCACTTAAGTATGCAAGCTGCACGACAGGAGTTTTCAGCTCGTCATTTTGCGAGCCTTGGAAGACTGATATTGTGTGTCCCAAAACACATTCTGCGCTGTTTAGAAAATTTATGTTGCGTACCCGCAGGACGTAACTCTGGGTGCCTCCCAAAAGTGACTTTTACGTGCCCCCTCCCTTAAGTGACTTTGCGTATCCCTTGAGAATTGAAGATATGACAGAAAGACGTGTCAAATCTTCTTATGTATGAAAATGCATCGATGTATTACTTTTAGAATTCAAATTACTACCCGCCTCAAACCTCTCGAGAAGTCCACAATTAATTAAGCATAGCACTACTTATACCCTCCAGAATCACTCATTGCACAATAAGCAACTAGTGCTAGTTAGATCCCAACCCACCCTCCCTTAGAAAAAAGAGAGCAAAAGGCTATAGAATAGTCAAAAAAAGCAGTCGGGATAGAAGTCAGAAGTTAGCTATTGAGAAGCAGCATATATAGATAAAGTCAATAGATGGATAAAATAGATAGATAGATAGACATAGTAAATAAAAATAGATAAAACGGAGGAGATCTTCATTACTCATTCTTTTCTCTATTCAATAATTAGCCTCATTTTCTATTTTATCTTCATTATGAGATGCATGAATATATCACAAAGTCAACTTTGCATACATGCCCCTTCAAATGACAACTATGCGCGCCCCCCGAAAGTCGATTTTGCGTGCCCCCTATTAGGTGACTTTGCGTGCCCCTCAAGAAGTATTGCGTGCCTCTAAACTTTGCGTGCCCCTTAAAAGTCAATTTTGCGTGGCCCCCATCAATGAGAGACTTTGCTTGCCCCAGCCTGAAGGATTCTACTTTGCGTGCCCCCTGTAAATGTAAACGTAACTCTTGGTGCTCCTCAAAAAATTTGCATGCCCCCTACACCAACCTTCACTCTAAGATCTTTGCGGCTCTCAGGTCGCTTGATAGCGAGCCAGATTTTTGAAATGATACTTCAATCAAGGGGTGCGTCTAAATTCTTGACATTTTGGGCAAAAATCGCATGTTGTGCGCAAAGATTCATGTCCTATTGAGTTTCATATTGCAACCCTCAGGGCTCAAGTGAGTCAAAATAAAAATATTGATTTCATGGCGCAACTGAGGGCATCCGTGTGGAATAGCGCACAAAATAAAGAGATTCAAATAGTGATTGGAATCAAAGTGTCAATAGTCTTGCAGTGAAACCGTGACCTAAAGTTATAAAATATGTGTAAATAGCGACTAGAAATCAAACTGGAAAAAATAGTGAAAGTATTCAAAATTATAAAGATCTTCATTCAAAAATCCGCAAACATAAGTGCCAATATTCCCCCCACGGAACAAAGAGTTGGGCAAATTGCGGGTACTTCAATCAAGTGTTGGTCGCATTTTGTAGGTGACATTTTTTATTGGCTTATATGGAAAACTATATATACTTCATGAGCACAAAATAAGTATGTATTCATGTTGCACTTGTATGACCTCTTTGTCCACCAGGCATAAATTGCCAAACAAGAAGTATGCAAAATCTATGGAGAAATTTAATCATAAATTCTTAACAACTTGAATAAGTTAAAACATCAAGAGCTTTTTAGGGCAAGGCATAGTTTTAGTGCATGAAGGATGTGAGTGGTAATTGTATGAGGCAACTGATTTTTGTGCTCAAGGTTTTGTGGGATATATTAAAAAGAAAAAAAAAACCAAAAATGAAAAANAAAAAAAAAAAAAAAAAAAAAAAAAAAAAAAAAAAAAAAAAAAAAAAAAAAAAAACACGTACTTGTATCTACCCTTGTTGCAGCTTGTTACGAAATTGTCAAAAGTAAATTGTACTCCACAACTTGAGGAGATTTTTAGTGCAATACATGGATTATTTTACAAAACCAATCGATTCCAAGTGTAAGTCAATGTTATTGGACTTGGCAAACTTACATATATTTTCTATTCGTGTTCGGTGAAGTTAATGATTAACGTGACATGAACATCAACAAAGTGGTTACAGTCAAGTAACGTAGACCTGAACGCTACAGGTAACGGTTGAACTTGAACCATCAGTTTTTCAAGCAAGGGTGTGATGTAAAGTGGCCAAAACCTATGTAGCACAAATAACGAGAGATACTTTTGAGTTGGCCGAGCCTAAAAGCAGTCCAATTTCCCCTGTTAAGTTTGCGTCATGTCATGTTTGCATCAAGAATTAAATATGAACAATTAAGATAAATTACTGTCACAAAAAGTCAAATTTGCGTGCTCTCAGAATGTCGTTTTGCGTGCTTCTTGAACACCAACACACGCACCCTACCATTGTATGCATAAGTATACCACCACAATCTTGCATGCCCGAGAAAGATTGACTTCACGTACACTTCCGCATCATATTGCGTGCCCTAGAGGAGATCCAGAGGTGCGTGACCACATCGTACACTCCACCTTTGCGCGTCCTAGAAAAGCCAATTTTAAGCGTCCTCATATGCATGCTTTAACACCATCCTAAGTGCCCAACAAATTTTATCTTTACGTGGCCTAAAAAGTAAATATGGATCTCGTAAGGAAAGTCAAAGCTTGCCTAGATCATACATCAAAGTTTTTGATCCCCGTAAAAGTTCATTTCGGGTGCAACTGTAATGGAACTTTGCTTGTTCCTCAAAATATCTGCTTTTTACATCTCGATTCCCAGCAACTTTGCATTTTTCTGACATCTATCTCTTCGCACCCATTAACTTTCCAAAATTTTTTCGATTAGAATATACAATTTAGCGTGCCTTTTGAAAGTAGAATGTTATTTTTAGAAAAACGTCCTCATATGATAACATTATGTGTCCTGCGTAAGTCAATTTTAAAAACCATTGTATCATGAATTTAGGTTGACCCTCTTATAGCTAAATTTTGTACTATCCTCGCAGTTGTGCTGCCCTTAGAAAAGGCAACTGCGCATACGTACCAAATAACTTCTTGTAGTTTCTAAAAAAGTACATGGAGCATTTGAGACGAACTTATGCTTGAAACTCTTGGGGATTCCTCAGCCGCCGCAACAAAGATTATTTTGCTAAGGCCTTTGCATGCATGTATGCACACGTTGAAATGAAAAATGAGAAGCACATGCAGATGATTCAAATATATGTGATTTAGGCAAGATGACCAAGTGCTCACCTTCATGACCGCTAACTTGCTTGCATGCTCCATGCAAATATTGAGTAGCAACCAAAACACACATACTAAAAAGAATGTATAGCTTTTCAATATGGGGCTTAAAAATAAAGCCACAAAAAATCAAAATATCAAGATTAAGGAAGGAGCTCTTGAGTTGTAAATGGTAACATATGAGCAAAAGGAGGCACGTGTGTATGATTGCACATGCGCAAAGTAGTCGCGTCTAAAACCAACCTTTGGTTGTATCAAGACAATACTTGTACGCCAAACACTTATGTGTCAAGCGTCCACTTTTATATATGTGGTTGGATGTGAGTGTTATACCCCCAAAACCACAAGCACTTGCTCACAAACATGCAACTATTTGTTTCTATGGCTCGTGACATAGGCCTCATAGCAATTCAATTTTCCAAGGAGGATTCGAAGCTCAAATTATAGCCATGAAGCAGGTGGCTGGTAAGCTCAAACTTGAGCTTGCTTAATGTGCAAAATGGGAGCATTTGCATAGTTGCTTGTGTTTTAGACAAAACTACTCAACACCAACTAGCACGAGAGCAACGTCTTCGTGAACTTTAGCTCAAGCAAGTTCTTCAGTGATAGTAAAGGTCAAGTAGCTCAGAAAAATGCTTCCTCTTATTCAAAAGCACAATACAAAAGATAATTTGTGTCCAAGGAATTTTTTTTGGGATCATATTTGAACAAAAATGTGTGTTATGGAAAAAAAATTGTCCATCTAGTCTCAAAATTTAGGAAACATGAGGAATTTTTCCTCCTTTGACCCCAAAGAGGCACATCGACGAGATTGTGCTTGTCCCTTGAGGAAATTTTCATTTTGTTTGCCCCCCCTTCTTGAATCAAATTGAAAACATATCATTGATGCATTGAGGATCACGTTATCAAAGACCGTTTAGCAAGTGGCACCTTCCATGCTGGCAAGCTAATCGATTTTGTGCGAAAGTGCAAAAGCAAATTGACTTTGTGCGAAAGCAAATTGACATATTAATTTTTTAGATAGTTTGTAAACACTCTCACGAGTTGAATGCCAAACTTCTTGGCCCTTGCTATAAGTAGCCAAACACAGGTGCAATTGCTTAACTTGCATATGACCAACAAATCCATGAATGGACTTGCGATTACGCAAACAACTCATACAACCTTAACACGATATGGCCCGGAGGGGCGCATATGGCTCATATGTCATTTTTTGGCCCAACTACTTGGCCCCCTAGCACATGCTCGGAATTCTTCAATATTTATCCGTTTCTATGAAAATAGTCCAGAACGGTAGCCTATATCACAAAGTATCTGCCATTAAATTGCGAGAAGCAACCGACAAATTGCGTGCATGGGGCGTCATTTTTTGTACATAGCAACAATCAATTTTTTCGAACAGAAATAGCTCCGTTCAGCCCGAAATAGCTCCTTTCTTTTTGTGTGTCTTCTTGCATTTCCACCATGGCTGACGACGATAGCTCTCGCGACATCTTATTAGGGTGCATGATCTTAGTACCGGCCGTGTTCTTTGGCCGGACATGGGCGTATGACCATTTTAAGGACAATTTTGAGGACATTTTCATAAGCGGAGATATGAAGAAGAAGTGTGAGCCAAAGAAAGGGCAAGATAATAGTTACACTCTTTCCTTCCCTTATGACAAGACTAGACCCAAGACTTGAAGTCTTTTGTCTTGGCAAACCTAAGGGATTTTGCTGTGGCTTTGAGAAATTTAGCGTAGGTGTTTACAAGCGGATTTTTGAAGAGATCCAGCCGGATTCTCAATTTGACTCTCAGGCCTTATACCAAGAGTCTCAAAAAACTATTCTTGACACTGAGATGCATGAGGAGGAAGAGCTCACTCCCCTCCGCTTAGGTGACAGCCAAGCTATTGAATACAAGGACCCTAGAAGGAGAGGCAGGCCTTACCATACACGACTACCGTAATAACTACTCCGATATCACTGAAATGAATCGACTTACGAAAAGACAATTAATAATTAATGAAAATCTTCATATCAACGAGTAATCTTTATGGTATTTCTCGTTAAATGATTAAACGGCAAAATACAATACACTAGCAGTGAACAATACTCGCAAGTCAAATGCAAGTAAACTAGCATCAATAATGCAATCAATAAACTCATACATAAGCAAGGCTAGAAGACAATGCATATAAATGACTTCTCGCCTTGGATTCAGATATCTCTTAGTAAGCAGTACATGAGAGTTGGCCTCGTTTCCGAATGCCAAACTCGAGAGCAACATCTAGCATATGTACATAAAATGAGTATATTGTTCAACGGCAAGTGCGATGGCACCCCCTACCCGGGAGTTAACCACGTTGGTAGCACCTTGGTCAACCAAATCCACCACCATCTCCCATCATCCTGAATTGACATCCATCTCCAGGATGTCATCTGGCCATTCATCTAGCACACCACACTTAGATACATAGATAGGCAGTTCGCTGCTACCGAGTACGGAAGTTAGCTGGCTGTCAAAGAATGTGTCAGCAAGTTGACTTAAGTTGGCTTCAGCCTGCTGCTTCCGGCTGAGTCCTTAAACTGATAATTATGTAAAGTCCAGCAGACTCAATACTACATAAAGTTCAGTAGGCTGAACTTAAATAACTATTATATTTAAATGAGTATTATATTTACCAATATATTGATTCATTACAATCCCTCCAACTTATATTGTTGTCGTCTCGACAACATTAAATTGTAGACTTACTTGTTCAAGAAACCAACAGAACTAATCCCTCACCCCCTGCCTCTTGCTTCAAAGCTTTGTGCAAGTTTCTTTGGACTTCTGACAGGGTGTCAGCAAACTCGTGAATTAACTGAAGCGACACCGGGTTGTCAATCCCCTCTGGATGTGTTGAAGACTCCTCTAGCACATCTAAAGGAGACTTGGGGACTCTACCCAGACTGAGTTCAAAGGGAGTCTTGCCCGTTGACGCATGCACAGCACTGTCGACCGCGAACTGAATTTGAGGCAACAGGCCATCCCAATTATCTTGTTTATGGTTCATATATGCTCTCAGCACTTTGTGCAGAATTCGGTTAGTTCTCTCAGTTTGCCCATCAGTCTGAGGGTGGTTTGCTGTGCTGAGCAGCTATTTGACTCCCATTAACCCCTGTAATGATGTGAGTTATAATACATTAGTTTGCATATATTTTTTATATTTTCAAATATATTTGGAGTGGTATTGTGTGCATTCAAGTGTGAATAGGTACTCTAGTGACTTGGTTCATGTCCTTTGAACCTTCTAAGGCATTTTCGAAGTTAGAGGAAGGACCTAGAAGAACTCCATGTGGCAAAAGTCAAATGTGCCATTTTTAGGTCAAAAGGACATGTGTACATTATTCTAGAAAGAGGTGACAAGTTTTGGGATGTGTTGGGTGCCAACACATCAACATACACCTTCTTAGAGATTATTTATGTAGCAAGTATATAAACAAGAGCTAGAACATAGAAAGACATTCCAGAATCACTCTTGTACTTGCCAAAATCTAGAAATATATTGACTTTCAAAAAGCCATCTCTCTCTCAAGAAGCTACCACTTGTGTTCAAAGATCCTTGTCTTTAATAGATAAAGTATTATATTTCACTAAGTACTTTATCTATCTGTTTCACTACAGTGGCATCGGAGCTAGGCACTTTGGTAGCACAAGAAGATGGCTGATCCTCAAGACCAACAGTAAGCTTTCAAAGGAAGCCCTTCCTCTCCAAGAGACCCTCCTCCAGTGCCGATGGGAGAGCCCACTCAAGAAAATATGCAACAACAAGAAGCACCACAAGGAGGAGCACCGTCAAATCCCGTGGCAGCCGCTATAGCAAAGTTGACTGCACCACAAGTTCCCGCAAATGAGTGGGCAGCCTTCCTAATGACCGTCCACAACCAAGTGGGCTTGGCCACCTATGAAGCAACCGTGCAAGCGTCAAGAGAAGCTATGGCTGCCATGGTTGACCCTATTGCAAGCAATGCTCAAATTCCACCCCCGGCTCAAGCGCCTCCACAAGAGCCAACGAGAGCAAGAAAACTCATCAAGCCCGGCAAACCCGACAATTTCAACCCCGGAAAAGGTGCCAACTTAGAGGAGCAGCAACATCATGGTGGCGTATTTATCAAGCAGTTATACATCAAGCTATGGCGCACCCCATGCTTGGCCAAGAGCCCCCACCAACATATGCAAGATGGGCAGATTTTGGTGAGGCCCTCAAGAAGCAATTCATGCCCATCAATGCGGAGAAGATTGCCCGAGGAAAGCTCCACCATCTCAAGCAAACAACGTCCGTTCAAGAGCATACATCCAGATTTCACGCCCTCACTCTTGAGATCCCCAACATGTCTCTCGAGGAGAAGATTGACCGCTACATCTTTGGCCTCAAACCCAAGGTGGCAAAGGAAGTGGAATTACGCGGCTTGACGGACTTCTCAAAGATCATTGAAGTGGCCCAAAAGGTGGATACCTTGGATTTCAAGCACTCCGTGCCTTCATCTTCACGGGTACCGGCGACGCGGGTGTACGCAGCACCTTCCACATCCGAATCTGGACCCACACCCATGGAAATCGGAGTTATTAAAAGGGACCCCGTGGCTGCCCGGAAGAGTGGAAGACCCTCCAATGACACTTATGATGCAAGAAACCAGCAAGGAGTGAAAGCAAGACTCTCCCCAGCTGAAAAAGAAGCTCTCATGACAGCTGGACTATGCTTTTATTACAAGGAAAAGGGCCATCGTGCACTTTCATGCCCCAAAAAGTTGTCAAGAAACGAACAGCCCCGGTAAGCCAGGAGCCTACCACCCCAAGACCCACTTCACGAGAAGGCAACAAGCCAAGTGAGGTGGAGACCCCCCGTTGAAGATGACGTTCTAGCCCTAATGAGTTTGAGAGGTTACCTTGGAGGAGAGAAGGTCCACATCTTGGTGGATAGCGGAGCTCAAGGCAACTTCATTGCTGCAGATTTTGCCACCAAGCACGGTATTACTATGCGAACTCTTGACCACGACAAGGAGATTATGATGCCCGATGGATTCTCCTATACTACCCCTTCCAAGAAGACGTACCCCTTGGCACTCTCTATCAAGTCCTTCAAGGATAGAGTAGTGTTCTCCCCCATGCAATTGGGCAAGTACGACGTCATTCTAGGGACGCCTTGGTTGACCAAGCACAACCCCCAAGTTGCTTGGAGAGACGGTACTATTAAGATCAAGAATGACATCACTTCAAGAATCTGTATTTTGCGCGCAATCCAGAACATCCAGACCCAAGACATCAAGAAGCCGGCACACGAGATGCCATTGTCCGCCCTCCAACTCAAGAGACTTGTGAGGAAGGGACACGAGCTTCTTTTGGCCTTGATCACGCCAAAACACATCAAGACAGACATCAAGAGTCAAGGAGGCAGCCCCCTTCCCAAGGAGATATAAGCAGTCTTAGAGGACTACAAAGAAGTATTCTCCCCGGAACTGCCCAAGGGCTTACCCCCCAAGAGATTCGTAGACCACAAGATAGAGTTGGAGCCCGGAAGCAAGCTCATCTCTCGGCCTACGTTCAAAATGTCATACACGGAGCTAGACGAAGTCGAGAAGCAAATCAAGGAGCTACTGGAGCATGGCTTCACTTGACCTAGCAAGTCGCCATTTGAAGCCTTGGTGCTATTTGTCGAGAAGAAAGATGGTACCTTGAGGATGTGTGTGGACTATCACGCCCTCAACAAGGTCACCATCAAGAATCGATACTCGCTACCGCGCATGGATGAGCTCATGGACGGGCTGGTTGGAGCCAAGTACTTCAGGAAGGTGGACTTGAGAAGCGGCTACCACCAGATTCGCATCGCTGAACCTGACATAGAGAAAACGGCGTACAGGACAAGATATGGACATTTTGAGTTCATGGTCCTGCCATTTGGACTCACCAACGCGCCAGCAACTTTCATGACTATGATGAACACCATATTTCAGCCCATGTTGGACAGATTTGTGGTGGTAATCATCGATGACATCCTTATCTACAGCAAGACCCTTGAAGAGCATGCGAGACACTTGAAGGAAGTTCTCGAAGTATTGAAGCAAAACAAGCTATTTGCAAAGGAGTCAAAGTGCGAGTTTGCCAAATAAGAAATGGAATTCCTAGGTCTCCACGTGACTGCTGATGGCATCAAGATGAACCCCAAGAAGACCACGGTGGTGGAGGAATGGCCAACCCCCACGACCAAAAAGGAACTCCAATCATTCTTGGGATTTGCCAATTGGTACAGGAGATTCATCCAGAGCTTCTCGCACATAGCAACCCCCCTCACGGATCTACTCAAGAAGGACAAGCCATATGTTTAGATCCAGAAAGAGGAGGAAGCATTCCAATAACTGAAGAAAAAATTGACGAATCCCCGGTGCTCACACTCCCAAGTCCAAACCCAGATTGGCCCTTCCACTTCATCACCGATGCATCTTCCTATGCAATAGGAGAAATCCTGCTTCAAGACCAAGGCAAGGGACTGCAGCCTATTGCCTACGAGTCAAGGAAGCTAAATCCGGCCGAGCAAAATTATACAACCACGGAGCGAGAGGCGTTGACGATTGTACATGCCTTGAAGGTTTGGCGCTGCTACATTGAAGGACGCAAGGTACTGGTCACTACGGACCACGAGGCGTTAAAGCACCTCCAGACGCAGCCGTATCTCTCAAGGAGACAAGCACGATGGAGTGGATACTTGCAACAATACAAAATCTCGATTCAGTACCAGCCCGGCAAGACAAAACCTGCTGACCCCCTCTCAAGACTGCAATTAAACGCAGTGATGACATTCCTGAAGACAGATTTGAAAGTTCGATTTTTAGCCGCCTATGAAAGAGACCCTTACTACAAGAACGGAGAAGCACCCCTGAACCCAGACAAGAAGCAAGAAGGCAATTATTGGGTGAGGCAAGATACGGGCCAGAGATGTGTTCCTAATGACTCTTGCTTCTACGAGAAGCACACGACAACCCTCTTGGAGGACACTTCGGAATCCTAAGGACCACGGGCGTTCTAGCCAGAACTTATTGCTGGCCAGGCATGTCTAAGCAAGTTAAGGAGTACTGCAGGAGCTGTGACACATGCCAAAGAGTCAAGCCATCATCACAAAAGGCGGGAGGACTCCTCCAACCACTACCAATCTCGGAAAGGCAATGGACGGACATCTCAACCGACCTTATCGTAGACCTGCCCGTGACACCCCGAGGCCATAATGCAATACTCACGGTGGTGGACAGACTTACTAAGATGGCTCATTTTATTCCCACGACAACTAAGGCTACAGCACCTCAACTTGCAAGAATCATCTTTGACAACATCTTCCGACTCCATGGACTACCATCAAGAATTGTGTCAGATAGAGATTCAAGATTCACAAGCCATTTTTGGAATAATCTCTTCAAGAACTTGGGTACATCGCTGGATATGTCCACTGCCTATCACCCGCAATCAGATGGGCAAACCGAGCGTATGAATCGTACCCTAAAGACCTCTCTAAAGGCCTACGTGTCTACTCTGGAGCAAGATTGGAACATGTACTTGACCCCCCTGGAGTTTGCCTACAACAACACGACGCAGGCGTGTACCCAAGAGTTTCCATTTTTCCTCAATTATGGCTTCCATCCAACTACGCCGCTAAGCTTCACGACTGGCCATGATGAAGTACTTGCAGCAACATTTTTTTTGGGAACATTAGAAACAGCCCTTGTAGCAGCCAAGAAAGCTCTACAACACGCGCAAGATGCTCAAGCAAGAGTGGCGAACAGATCCAGAAGAGAAATTACGTACAGAGTGGGTGACAACGTGTTACTATCATCCAAGAATGAATCGCACCCTAAAGACCTCTTTAAAGGCCTACGTGTCTACCCTGGAGCAAGACTAGGACATGTACTTGACCCCCTTGGAGTTTGCCTACAACAACATTACGCAAGCCTCTACCCAAGAGTCCCCATTCTTCCTCAACTATGGCTTCCATCCGACCACGCCACTGAGCTTCACGGCTGGCCATGATGAAGTACCTGCAGCCACAGATTTTATGGAGACATTAGAAGCAGCCCTTACAGCAGCGAAGAAAGCTCTACAACACGCGCAAGATGCTCAAGCAAGAGTGGCGAACAGATCCAGAAGAGAAATTACGTACAGAGTGGGTGACAACGTGTTACTATCATCCAAGAATGAATCGCACCCTAAAGACCTCTTTAAAGGCCTACGTGTCTACCCTGGAGCAAGACTAGGACATGTACTTGACCCCCTTGGAGTTTGCCTACAACAACATTACGCAAGCCTCTACCCAAGAGTCCCCATTCTTCCTCAACTATGGCTTCCATCCGACCACGCCACTGAGCTTCACGGTTGGCCATGATGAAGTACCTGCAGCCACAGATTTTATGGAGACATGAGAAGCAGCCCTTACAGCAGCGAAGAAAGCTCTACAACACACGCAAGATGCTCAAGCATGAGTGGCGAACAGATCCAGAAGAAAAATTACATATAGAGTGGGTGTTACTATCATCCAAGAATATTTCTCTAAACAACAGGCCTGCCGGCAGCAAGTTCTTTCCCAAGTGTTTGGGACCCTTCAAGATTATCCAGCAAGTCAACCCCGTTGCTTTTAAGCTAGAACTTCCCCAGACTATGCACATCAATCCCGCATTCCACGCTTTTCTCTCCAAGCCATATGTGCAACCCAACAACAAGTTTCCAGGACGTGTGACAACCCCACCAGCCCCAACAATAGTGGATGATCATTTGGAGTACAAAGTGGAAGACATAGTGGCTATGAGAACTTTCAGGAGACAGCAGCAACACTTGATCAAGTGGAAAGGATATCCAGATTCTGAGAACAGTTGGGTGGCGGCGCACTACCTTGACAAAGTTCAGAGAAAGTTGAAGCGCTTTTATGCCGCCAACCCCCATTTTGGACCAGCCCCAAGTCTCTCTACTACAAGCCCAAAGACTTCAGGGAGGCGGCCTGCCACCATCAAGAAGCAGCAGAAGACCCCTTGGAGGCAGCCTGCAAGAACAAGAAAGAGGAAACATTGACATTAGACACTCTTCTCTTCTCGCAGTTTCTAGACAGAAAACTAAAATTGCTACTGGTAATAGGTCTCTGCATGATAAATTATGAAAATTTACCTGGCTGTAGTCCATGAGTAGTCGGTCATGTAGAGTCCAAGTTTTCTCAATTTGAAGCACTGGTGAGAGAGATATGATGCTCTAAATAGAATGGGGTCAGGCTGCTGGCATTATTAGGGCAGAATATGCCTTCTGACATTGTGCCCTTCCCTGAACTTGAAATGCTGTGCAACTCAAGACTTTGATAGAACATCTTACAGCGCCCAATTTGAGACTTTGTTTGCAGAATTGGAGAAGTATAGAAGTTCTTATGATTTTCAGAAGTTTCTGCACAGATTTGGAGGAGTGCCTACTCTCTTAGCTCTCAACGACACTCCAGAAATTAGAATGCTCTCAAATTTGATGACCCAGTTGAGTTCTTGGACGCCTCTTGTTTGGCACTAGAATTTTTAGATTTGGAGCAATTTTGTGGACGCTATGAGTTTTTGAATTCGTGGCAGATTCTGGGCCAACTTGTACAATTTTCTTTATCATCAAGGAGTAGGCTAGCCAATAAGGTCACACCACCCACGACCTCGCCTAGTCTACCTTACATGTGTAGCACCTGACTTGGCGCCTTGGACTAATTCTCTTCACATGTGTGGCATCTGACTTGAAGCTATTGACTAGTTTGCTCCACATGTGTAAGACCTGACTTGACGCGTCGAGACTTCGCTTTTTCTGTCGAGGGGTTGATGTAGTGATTTGAGTTATAATATATTAATTTGCATATATTTTACTGTTTTCAAATATATTTGGCGTAGTATTGTTTGAATTCAAGTGTGAATAGGTACTCTAGTGACTTGGTTCATGTCCTTTGAACCTTCTAAGGCATTTTTAAAGTAAGAGGAAGGACCTAGAAGAACTCCATGTGGCAAAAGTCAAACGTGCCATTTTTAGGTCAAAAGGACATGTGTACATTATTCTAGAAAGAGGTGGCAAGTTTTGGGATGTGTTGGGTGCCAACACATCAACATACACCTTCCTAGAAATTACTTATGTAGCAAGTATATAAACAAGAGCTAGTACATAGAAAGACATTCCAGAATCACTCTTGTACTTGCCAAAATCCAGAAATATATTAACGTTCAAAAAGCCATCTCTCTTCCAAGAAGCTACCACTTGTGTTCAACAATCCTTGTCTTGAATAGATAAAGTATTATATTTCACTAAGTACTTTATCTATCTGTTTCACTTTAACTCCATTAAAGCTCTCCCAAACTAAGAGGTGAATTTTGAGTCTCTGTCTGAGATAATATTGGAGGGTAGCCCATGTTCGCATACTATATGGTTATAGAATTGTCTCGCATTTTTCGAGTGCAGTCACCTCAACAATCGTGGGGATGAAAATGACCATTTTTGTCAATTTTTCCACTACTACCAGTATATAATCATGCCCATTGGCGGTTCTTGGTAGTGTTACCACCCAGTCCATGGATATTGTTTTCCATCGTCCAGCTGGGATGGGTAGTGTTTGTAGTAACTCTCCGGGTGGTGTGTGTCTAGAGTTGTTTTTTGACACTGATCACAGGACTTGACATATTTCAAGACCTCCCGAGGCAATTTTTACCAGTGATAAATTCCAACAAATTGAATGTTAACTAAAGTTCAGCGGACTAAACTTAATTAACTATTATGTTCAAATGAATATTATATCTACCAATGTACTGATTCATTACATTGGCCATCTGGAAGTAGGAACATCATTGCTCCTCCTTTCAGGAGCAAGTTTATGAGTAAGACTAAAAAGGCTAGCATGAGTGAGAAGAGCAATGAAGTAGCATTAGATTCTGACTCTAATGCCAGCAATGATCAGTCTGGAGACAGCTTATCCGAGGAGGGAGAAGATGACAATGTTCCAGTTGCTGTCAGCACGATGCAAGTGGAGGAGGAGGCCCAGGAGGAAGAAGTTGAAGAAGTGTGGGACTGGCAGCCAGCAGCTGCTAGACATTCCTATGATGAGGAGCTGCTGCAATTGAGTAAGAGCAATCACCATGGCCTAATTGGCATCTCGGACAGAAGGTTCCCAGCTCTCTCTCCATTTGGAGTGTTGTGTCTGCTCATGCCTATTTGGTTTTTTGAGCAGCTAGCTGTCGAGACCAATAGGTATACCTCTGTGAGTGGTGCCAAAAGTTGGTTGCCTGTTATTACCACAGAGATTGTCATTTTCCATGGCCTGTGCATGGCTGTGAGGCTGCATGCATTGCCAAGACTCAGTAAATACTGGCAGAAGAGTGTGAAGGGCCCTCTTACTCTTCCTAGTTTTGGTAGGTTCGTCAGTAGAAACAGGTTGAAAGATATAAGAAGATACTTTCATGTGAAGGATAATAAGAATAGAGATTGCTTTCCTAGAGAGTCTAGAGGGTATAAGCTTTGGCAATTGCTGCCTTTCACAGACCTTTGCCACAAAACTTTTGCACAGTATTACAGCCCTGGACTCAATCTAACTGTAGGTGAAAGACCAATTCCAATCAGGAATAGACAATGCTCCATTAGAGTGTACAAACCTTCTAAGCCGTACAAATATGGCATGGAAGTGTTCACAATCTGTGATGCCATTACTTACATTTGTTATGCATTCATAATCGACGACAGACTCAAGTTTCTTGGTCAAAAGACACAAGTTGTACTAGACTTAGTGAGTATACTACCTGTAGGTACTTTCTTCAGTTTGGTTGTAAACAGAGGCTTCAACTCACCTCATCTATTTGCACTACAAGCTAAAATGGGACATGCAGCCACAAGCACCGCTGTTACAAATAGGAAGGACTATCCTGCTGGCATGTTGTGGGTGAAGCCTGATTCTCACCCTCCAGGCCACTATATAGCTAAATACAATGTGCACCCCTCCATGGTTGCATGTGTATGGAATGATAAGAGGCCTTGTGCATGTTTATCTACAGCAAAGGGGCTGGCTCCCAAAACTCAACTTAGGCGTGTTGGAAAAGAAAGAGTGTCTCTGCCAGCTCCAGAGTTAGTAGAACATTATAACTTGTACAAGGATGCAGTTGATCAATTTGATGCTATGTCTCTAGCTAGAATCTTTGTACTGAGAGGGTGTTGGTGAATAGGAAGTGGTGGTATAGGGCCTATTGGGGAATCTTTGATGGCTTGCTTGCTAATGTGTTCATCTTGTACAAGATGGCACATTCTGACGAAGACAGGTTTGACAATTACTTGGAGATCATGGATGGCATGTGCAACTTCAGCCATCCCCATGATGAAGGCCCTAGCAAGGTGGTCACCCGGACCGTCCCAGCCCCAGTTGCTGCAGGTGCAAGGTGGACTCATAGGCATTTTCTTGCAAAGGTGAAGGACAGGAAGCGATGCGTAGTGTGTACAGCTGGCACTTTTGGGCTTTGTGCATCTGGCTTGAGAGCTCCTAAGGTTCACTTCATGTGTGAGCGTTGCAATGTATTCTTGTGTTCTTCTAAGTGCTTTCAGAGGTATCATGCAGAGAGGCAGATAGACCACTTCGATGTTGGAGATAAGAGGGAGGTCAGGGATCAGGGGCAAAAGTAGGCGATAACGTGCATTTGTCGTCGATTTTAGCAGACTTCTATTCTTTGCTGTAACAATTTCATTTTCTTCTTGCTATGTCTGTAAAGGAGTAGTATGACTTTGCTTTGCCTTCCTAAATTTCAAATACTTCTTGTTTGCTGAAAATAAAAAATTGCTCCAGTTTGCCCCTGAAATATGTTGAAATGACTTATTTAATTGATTTCTGAATAATTAAGTACAATAAAATATTGAAAGACTGCCAACTTACATACCTTAACCTTCAATTTCATGTTCAAAGAGCTTGATAGGGTGTGTTTTGTGAAGCTGATAATACTTCTCTTGTAGGGCCATGCAAAAAGCAGGGGGCCAAATAGGACCCTAGTTCCCAAATGCTACAACTCCTAGGATTTTGAAGTTAGAAGTGTGGAATTCTATAAGCACACTCCTTACCCATATAGGCAACTCTGGCAAAAATCAGAACCCCTGTAATAAAGTCAATTGGGTGTGGTAGTCACTCAAAGTATGCAGTATTCTCGATCGTTTTTTGGAAAAAAGGTTTTGAAGTTTTTCGGCCAGAAAAAAATCCTCTTGAAAAAAAGAAAGCATAGTGACCTAGATTGTGATATGACCTTCTAGAATTTACAAGAGACAAGTCATTTGGACCACTAAAGAGCTTTGAGAAAAATATCTAGTGCAGGTAGTTGTTGGGCCAAAGAGCATACATTCCGTTGGGCCATCTAGTGTTAAGCCAACGTGCTCTCCTGCAACCTTACGAGCGCTTGAATATTTTTTAATAGATGCACAGCGATTGTAGCATTGCTTTGCTACCCGCACAACACTTATTTGTAAGCATACTGACTTTCTATATTTTATAAAAATAAACATATCTATATCTAATCGAAGAAAAAGCCGAAAGTTTAATCGGAAAAGTTTTTGTCTAAATTTGCTCTTTGTTGCTGCTTGTCAGTGCCCTTGACTGCGGGCCACTACCTGGGTCACTACCTTGGCCCTCGGACCTGCAGAGGTAGCTAAAACCTTGAATACTGATTATGGTCACATAACTCCTTTCCGAGAAAGCTAAAATAAAAGACTACTTTGTGTAGAGACAGAAAGAAGTAATTTGCCTCACCTTAGCCTAAGGCGTTGCGCCAACAAGTCATTCATAAATTTTTGTGAACGATTCTTCTTTTGGAAGAATGAAAAAAGAACAATATAATTTAATGGGCAACATGATTGCGCTCAAGTCTTTGGTTTGTACGTTTTACCCGCCAGATTCGTCTTTTGAAAAACCATGTATAGGTTTTGACTAACCGTGACAATTTTGATGCCAATTAATGCACTTGGTAGCAAAGTGGCAAAGGGCAAAGGGCAAGTCAAGGGCAATCACGTGAACAATAATGCACATTTTTTGATACAAAGTCATTAATTTGCTCTTGGTACCAACACCACTCATTGGTTGTGACCTCTAGACTATACCTGGCACCTTTGTCACCTTCCACATATATGTCGCACAAAAGTCGAACTATTTAGTGGATCAAGGTGAACACATCTTTGTGGAGCATATAGTTACTTTGGAGTCCATGGCAACTAGAATATGCCATGATAAGGTAAAGGGACGCTTATAGCAAGCCATGTAGAAGTGAGCTCAGTTCTCTAACAATTGATCTATAGTTCACGCTATCTTGTTCCGCCAGCTAAGAAACAAAACAAGCAACGAAATACTCCATTTTCTCTCGCCATCTTGCATTAGGTCACTGCCAGCTGGGATAATTTTCAAGTGCATTACTGGCATAGATGAGCAAGTCATTCACTTTTTGGGTAATTACCCTCTGCAAAAATATAAAGATAGGAATCTAGAGTAGCTCTCCTAGGTAGCTATGAAGTAACTCTAAGCTCATACCTGCTCTAGCACCCTCACCCTCTGACAGCTAGTCGCTAACTGGAAGGTGGAGTGGAGTGGGAAGACACCCAGTTGACTAAAGTGGCGACGGGGAATCCAGTCCCGTCTTTCTTCTTCTCGCTCCAAACGGGTCCGGCTATGTCTAAGTGAGCCCATGGGATGTTCTCGTTGACATACTGCGGCAAGACAAGGAAATGAACGAGCAAGCAATTAATAAGACAGGAGATCAAACATGCAATTATCATGCCACCAAAAAGACTCCTCGTAGAAAAGCTGCACCCATGGAGCACTGCATCCAAAACAGACCAATCAATCAATCCGGCAAAAATGCCATACCATAATAAAAGGTACAATCTGAATGGATTACAATCGCACGCCTCTAACAGATTTGCGCACGTTCGCGCACACACTCCACAAGCACAAATGCGTGCGTACAATCCACAAAGACCCGCAAAACACATAGCTCTAGATACAATCTTCACATTCAAGCAGCATCTCTCTTAAGACCTAGCCACGAAGGGGCAGAGGCTGGGGGGTGTGGGGGGATATGGGCAATGAGTGGAGGCAAGAAAGGTACTTCTTTGAGGAAGAGGGAGGCGGTGATAGACCCGCCGGCCCTGCCGCCCGTGTTGACCATGTCAGCAATTCCCGACTTCATGCTCTCCCAGTATGACGCCTCCATGGGCATCCTCCAGAGCTTCTCGCCCGCGGCCTTGGAGGCCGCTTGCAGCTCCTCCGCCATGGAGTCCGCGGGTGTGAACAGGCCTGCATCGTGATAGCCCCGTGCACGCACACGCGAACACGCACGCAAGCGAGCAAGCTCGCGCGCATGAGTGTGGGCCACATGCATGCGTTCGCACACGCACACATGCGCGCACGCATACACAAACATTGGCACAACGGGCACACACACACACGGGCACGCACACATGAACACACGCATGTGGGTGCAGATGCACGGGGGCACCCACGCAGACAGGCACCCACACACGCGCGCGCGCGCGCACATACACACACACATGTACACACTCACACAGACATACACACACACACACACACACACACACACACATGCACTCACACACACTCACACACTCCCACACAAACACTCACACACACACACACACACACAAGCAGGCGGGATATGTGGTAGGGAAGCAATCCATCATCCGGTGGGAGGTGCTGGCATGTCAGGACTGGTCGGTAGAGTCGCAAGTGCCACAACTGTATTGCTCGTGTCTCTGAGGAGGACAGGAGGGGGGGGAAGGGGTGGAGGGCGGCGGGAGAGAGGGGTGGGCTGTATGACTGTACACGTATCTTTTAATGATGACAGCATGTATTGACAAACGTTGTTTACACGACTAATGCTTTGCCTGCAGGGTGGACCCTTATTTTTGCACACGGCAAAGTTATTCCCAAAAAAAGGAGGCTGACTTTTGCACCTCGTGGGCGACAGATTAGGAAGGTGTAGCCATTGCCAGATATGTCACCCTCCTACTTCTTAAGCTCTTCAAATGTGCACGTGCATGCATTTTCGTGTAAGGGGCCAGGGGGGGGGAAGGGGGGGAGGGAGAGGGAGAAGGCAAGCGCACAGAGCAAGCAAGCCAGAGAACGAGCGAGCAAGTGAGCAAGAGAGCTATCCCAGGTGCTGGGGTGAGAGCAGATGTGGGAAGAGCGGGAGGGGGAAGAGAGCATGATGGGAGAAGTGGCGCACCTCCGATGTCGTTTCCCAGAGCTATAATGCACGCCCCCGTCAGCGTTGCCAGGTCCACTATCTGCAGCAGCACCAACACCGACATCATCATCAACATCACCACCATCAGCAGCAGCAGCAGCAGTAACAGCAGCAATAGCAGCAGCAGTAGCAGCGTCATCACCAACAGCAGCGAGAGCATGAGCTGCAGAAGCGCACCCACTTTTCCCCATCCCCCACCCCTTAACCTCCCCCGGTTCTTCTGACTCCTGCCCTGCCAGGCCTTTCAAGAAAGAGAGGGAGAGTGAAATGATTGCCAAGAGGGCGGCGCTTGGCGCCACATAGCCCTCCTGAGGAGCGAGCATCGCCGCTGCGGAAGTGGCCGCTGCATGACAGCGTTGGCTTAGGAGTCAGAGCTTCAGATTCCCTCAGAGACGGTGCCAACTGATACTTGCACAAGACGCAAACAAAACGCGACCGTACCGCTGCAGAGAGGAGCAGCCAGTAGTCGTTTGCGCGCATGCGCACGTGCGAGCAACTGAGTGAGTTCCTGTGCTTTCTGTGCATGTATGTTGAGAGACGTTTCCTGTGGCCGGGAGCGGAGGAGAAGGGGGAGGGGATGCGAGCGCAGGGCAGGTCAGGGCAGAGCAGGGGTGGAGAGGAGAGGGACAGGAGGGTACCTTGTCCACTTTGAGGTTGCAGGTGTAGACGAGCGCATCGGCCAGCGTGAGGCGGCCCTCTGCGTCAGTGTTGTTCACCTGCGAACCCCCCAGCAGAGCCAGCCCCAGCACCAGGCAGCACGACCACGACCATCAGCGCACCAGCATCACCAACGCATTGCAGCACTCACACACCATCAGCATCAGCATCAGCATCAGCATGGGATACTGATATGCAAGAAAGGACGTCTTGCACGGATGGGCTGGCAGGCCGGCAGGCGGGCAGGCACGCGTGGCGCACAGGGAGAAGCGCCATTGTGCGCACAGGCGTCGCTCAGGGGTCGTCGCTGCGGGTGATGTCAGAGCGATGTGCTGGAGGCACGCATGCATTCCTGCGTGCAGTGCCGCCCAATTTCAACACGTGACGTTCTTGCAGAGGTCTGAAACAGCCCTGTGGCAACCCCAGAGCCTCACCGTCCCAAGCTCTGCGGAAGCTTCCCTGGAGGAGGCCTGACATCTGCAATCATGCTGCACATTGTTACTCTCATGCGTGTCTGCATGTCGCGCTGTGCCAACACGCAAGTTCTCATGCACTCACAGACTCTCTCACACACACGCACACACACACCCTCCCTGTTCCTCTCACGCCAATTTAAACACACACACACGCACACACACACACACACACACACACACACACACACACACACATGCACACGCGCACGCGCGCGCACACACACAGGCACTCTCTCTCCCTATCCCTTTCCTTTCCCCACTTATGTAGATCTAGACATCCGTGCACCTCTCTCTCTCTCTCTAGATAATTGTTTTGGTATACCAGAAGTCCCTGGTCTTACCACAAGTCAGCCTCAAGCACGCACGATATGATGTGATACCAGCAGCACTAACAGCTGCTGCCCTACCTGAGCTAGCAAGTTTGTAGTAATAGCAGTAGTGATATCACAAATAGGAGGATGACGAGCAGGAGGAGCGGGAGGGGGGGGAGCAGAGAGCGCGCTGACCTCAATGGTTTTGCCGTTGGAGGCCGTGAGGATGTCGCCGGGGCGCATGCCCTTGCCGCTGATCATGTTCTCGCACGCCGCTATCACAAAGTGCACCTGCACACTTTGCCCGCCCGCCAGAGCAAAGGCGAGTGTGTGTGCGCGCACGCGAATGTGAACGCGAATGCGCGTGTACTCCTCTCTCTCTGTGAGTGTGTATGTGCGCATGTGTGAGTGTGTGAGTGAGGGAGGGAGCAAGAGAAGAAGGACGAGAAAGAGAGAGGAGCGGGATTGAGGGACAGAGAGAGAAAGAGAGAGGAGGAGAGAGCAGTGGATGAAGCCAATGATGACGATGACGATGCCAGGAAGTGGTGACGACATGAGCAACGCAGGCGCCTGTGGGACACTAAGCGCTCGGCTGGCTGGTGCTGCCCTCGTTGGAGACATCGGAAACACCGGGATGGCCCCCTCCCACTGTCACTGTCCAGGGCCTGAGGTTTGGGGCTTGGGGCGCAGAACAAGTTGAACTCCGGAATGATCAAAGGGAGCAAGCAACACAGGCGCAGGCATAGCGGGGAGGCAACCAGAGGCATGCGACCGCACAGCTGATGTGCGACCAATGTGCGACCACGGGGCAACCATAGCTGGACGGCGGCAGCACGAGGTGGCGGCGTCGATGGAGAGTACGCTGTCCGATGGCGGTGGACAACGACCGGGTGTGCGACACAGAAGGGTTTGGAGTTTGAGTGCGACGACAGGTGGACAGGCGGCGGGCGACGGCACCTGCACGTCGGGCGGCTGGATGGCGCCGATGGCCTTGGCGGCCCCCAGAGTGGCGGCGGCGCCGCCCATGTCAAACTTCATGAGCTCGATCATGGAGCCCGCGCCAGCCTTGAGGTTATATCCACCGCTGCTCGCCCGCACGCACGCACGCACCCGCGCACGCACGCATGCACAAACGCACACACGCTTGCACACACGCACGCGTTCGAGAAGGGCACGAGGGAGGACCCCAATCAAAGTGGGCCCAGGGACGCACGCTCGCCGCAGGAGGAGAAGATGCGGCTAGGGTATAAGGCCGGCGACTCCTCAAAGATGGTCTTCCATAGTGCTCTGATTGGTCAGGGGTGGATTTGTAACACGCGGAAGCTTCGCTGCCCACAAACTGGGACCAAGAGCAGCGTCCCGACGAAACCCGTCGCCTGAGAGGGGGGTCGTACGACCCGTTTTCGAGGCGCTTGAAGACATGGCCTCCCTCTCATGTGCGCAGGCAGGCAAAGGGGTAGCCGGAAAGGGATAGGGACCAGAAAAAGTGTTCTGCGTCGGGCCAGCTTATGAGAGGGAGCTGAGGAGTAGCTGGTTCTTCAGCAGAGCTTTTCCAGAGCACGGACGGAAGAGGCCGCATAGAAGGACAAGCAATCAAGCAGGGGCAAGGCGCGCCCATCTCATAACAAGATGCAAAGATGCGGAATTTGATGGGACGTCCCGCCCTCTGGGCCAGCTGCTGCTGGAGGCATGAGCTGGCGCGCGTCTCTCTCTCCCTCTCCCTCCCTCTCGCACACCTGTCAAAGGTGAGCCCCTTGCCGACGATCCCCAGCTTCTTCGCCGCGCTGCCACCTGGCGGCGTGTAGGTGAGGTGGATAAACTTGGGGGGGTTCTCCGACGCTGCCGCTACGCCCAGGTACGCGCCCATGCCCAGGCTCGCGCACTCCTCCTCGTCCAGAATTTGACACGTCATCACGTCGCTGTGCGCCTGCGCGATCTGCACCGCCACGTCAGCCAGCGCAGCTGCACACCCCCCTCGCCCCCCCCCTCCCCAACAGACGCACAAAACAACATATAATACACACGAGGCCGCGTCAGGATCAGGGTTCGGGGCTTGCTTCAAGTTTTTCGCGGCCCGCAAAGGAACCAGAGCTTGAACATGTAGAGTCGTGGGGGGTAAGGGTAAGAGAGAGATGACAAAACTCTAAACAGGGGTTTGGGATGATGGTGAAGCTGGGCTTGTGAGAAAAGCATGTCAGTGACGCGGTTTTTTAATGAGCAGGGAGGGGGAAGAGAGAGAGGGGGGTCTTGCTGAATTGGATTCACTATGCATATGTGACAAACAGATAGAGGAGACCATCAACAGTGTAGACCTTCAGAGAGTGCACAGTCTGGATGATCTTGTTCCACCTGATTTACAGCATTCCTTTGCTAAGTCGGGAGAACAATGCAAAAACCAGGAAGAGTCAGTCCCCCCTATCCTATTGCGTTGTATGATTGCAGGCAGGACGGTGAGGGTATTTGTTGACGGAGGGGCGGGGCTTCACATACTTTTATCCATAAGGACTTAGTTAAGCGGCCAAGGCTGCCTACTGTCACCCAAGGGAATAGAATACTTTCTTGGAGATGCCTCAAGTATCCCGGGAGGAGTTATAACCAAGCCTATTGCGGTCAAGTTAGGTTCTGACATTGCAGTTCAAACTGAGACGTTTNGGGGGGGGGGACGAGGAGTGGGAGTATGCATGAAGAAAGGTCCAGATAAGGAATGGAGACGTGGGAGTTGCTCCGCATCTCAGCCGCCTGAGAAGGCCACCGCTTTGAAAAGTTAAGCACACTCCAGAGGAGAGCAAGATGCTGCTCTCCTCCCCGCTTTCTCCTTCTTCTTCTTCTTCTTCTTCTTCTTCTTCTTCTTCTTCTTCTTGTTCTTCTACTTCTTTCTCTGCTTTTTCTTTGTCCCCAACTTGTGTGGCCCGGTGTGCTCTTTCCCCTTTCTGCAGCGGGCTCCCCATTGCACGTCGGAAGGACCGCAGGGCCTCATAAGCGCGTTCATTGTTGGAGGTTAACAGCTTGGGGTTCACGACAGGTAGGTCTCTGGACAAGAACGGGAGAGGGGCTTGACGGAATGAGGCAAGGTCCAAGAGGGAGCACAACACATTTAGGGGCAGGGGGGTAGGTGTCAGGCGAATAGTCAGACGTTACGAGGGTTGGGAGGGTCAGTGTCCACGCAGAGGGTGAGAGGTGAGGGGTGAGGGATGAGGGATGAGGAGTAGGGGGTCGGGGGGTGATTTTGGGGGTGGAGGTGGGGGAGGGGGTGCATTGAGATGCCCTGGAGCCGGGAGATTGTTCACATCCAGCACAGCGCAGATGCAACAAGAGCCGCCAATAGCGCGAGCTGCAGGGTGCGGACAGCTGGCAGCGCAGGGAGCAGCACGGGACCGCACAGCGGATCAGAGCAGAGCGGAGCGAAGCCCACGCTACAGCGCGTCTCGGCAGCTCCTCTTTGAGACCCCCAGGGCCCTTCACCCCCTGCCCGAGGCGCTCTGCGCTCCAGGGGCCCTAGCCGTGCTGCTTACTTAAGGGTCTAGTCTCGTACGTCTAGTCACGGCCCAATAGCAGATATTGGGGCGGGCCAGAGCTTGTCAGGCTCAGAGTTCCGAATTCGGCGTCTCGTGTTTGGAGCACTGGGTTCAGGGTTTCCACTTTGGGGTTTCGACTCTAGGAACCGGTTTCAGGTCAAGGGTAGGGGTTACAGCGGGTGTCAGACTGAGACTGGAGGCTGGAGACTGACGACTGAGGAACGCCAGCTGTGCCCCGGGCCTGGTCTCAGCAATCACGGGCTGAGTAGGGCTTGTAAGCTGAGTGAGAGAGGAGCAAGCTTAAGGTGCAAACACGAGGTATGCCATCAGGTGCTTTGGTTCATGCCGGGACGGGCCGGCGGTGGCATGCGGGCGCGCACGCGCGCGCCCGTGTGCACCGGGGCTTCTATTCCTGGCCTAGGGTGGTGCTGTGTCACGACCCAGCGGTATATGCGCTCGGGTGCGTGGACGCGCGTGTATGTGTGCGCCTGTGTGTGCGCACGTGTGTGTGTATGTGTGCCTGTGTGTGTGTGTGCTTGCGCATAAGCGCGTGTTGAAGAGTTGGGTTGAGGGGGAAGGGGGGCAGGGGGNNNNGGGGGGGGTGAGGGGGGGTGGCCGGTCGGGCACCTGGCGTGAGGACATTAGGCGGCGCATTCACGAGCTGCTTCGCCAGAGTGACACCTGCCGCCAGCCTGACGGCTTTCCCAAAGGCCTCGTCGTACCCACTGCCACCGCCGCTGCTGCTGTCGCCGTCAAGGCCGGAGATGCTGACCTGACGGAGAGGGCTGGGCGGCGTGGCCGTGGACTTGAAGCGCTGGTCCGCGTAGGCGCCCGACACCACCCCTGCAATCTCATCAATCATCCCCCCGCAGTCAGTGGCAGCCATCGCACGCACCCATCGCACGCACCCGGCGCCACCCCTGCAATTCGTTCCATCGCTGCATGGAAGTTGGTCGCTCCAATCACACGCACCCATTATACGCACCCATTTAATGCACCGATCGCATGGACCCAACACCACCTCTGCCATTCCTTCAATCATTCCATGGCGGTCTGCGGCATCCCTCTCTCCTGTGAAGCATTTCCGCCCGACCCCACCCCTGCTCTTCGATCAATCGATTCACGGCAGTCGGTTCCACCCATCACACGTATATGGCACCGCCTCTGCCTGCGTTATGTTCAATAATCCCACGAAAATTAGTGTCACCTCTCCCTCTAAGGATCACACGCGCGCCCAACACCACTTCTGCGGTTTCTCCATCATCCCAGGGCGGTAAACGGCACCTCTGTCTTTCTTCAAAAATACACTGGTACTCAAGCACGAACCTGCATGCAAACAGGACGTGTACACAAACACGCGCACGCGCACACGCACACAACACACACAAACACACACACACACACACACACAACCGCGTGCATACACACGGACGTACTCTTGTCTCTCCCTGTCTCTCACCAGCACAAGAGGGCAGCGCCTGACTGAAACTGTGCCAGGGGCTAGAGAATGACAGGGGAGCACTGAGGGTGCGACACGTGGCACGATCTGACTCACCCTGCACAATGGCCCCGGCTGCTGCCAGCTTGCCAGCCTCGTCCAATGACAGCTCAGCAGGCAGCGCCAAGCCCACTGACGAGGCACGGCTCTGCTTGGCTGCTTCTGCCACCGCGCCGCCCACGGCCTTCCAGGTGGCGGCGCTCGCAGCCCCCGCCTTCCCCAACCCCACCACTCCTAGCGACTCGAAACTCCTCCCCGCCAGCCGCAGGACCGCTAGCTGTCCCTCCTTACCCTTGAAGTCCTCCCCGTCCGCCAGCTTAGCAATGAGCTCCACCAGCAAGGAATCCTCGGGGGCGGGGAGCGCTGGCTTGGCACCCCCGTCACTCCCCTCCTTGTCCCCTGACACAGCCTCTTCTGTGACCCCATACAAGAGCACGCCGCCCTCGAAGCCCTCCCCTGCCGCTCCCGCTGCACTGAAGGAGATCTGCGCACCGCAAGAGAGCAGCGCAAGCGCAACGCCCCGCGGCCCCAGTCACTTCTGCGCTTGCAGCTTTGGCGGGGTTTGTCCTTGCTAAAACCCGAAACCCGGACTCTTAACCCCCGCCCTGGAGCGCAGGGAATGTGCACGCGCGTCGTTGCATTTCGTCTCCGCATAAACCCCTCTGCACAAACCCTGACGTGCAGGAACATCACGCGCGCCTTTGCATTCCGTCTCTACTTAAACCCTAGACCCTGCAGCGCAGGAACATGCACTCGCGCCGTTGCATTCATCACACAGGATTAGTTCGTCCCCTTGGTGAAGGACACTGAGCACAGAGGAGCAAAGGGACACGAGCACAAGCCTCCGCCAGCTTTCATCTCGCAATGCGTGCCTGCCAGGTGGCAAAAGCAGCACAGCTTCGAACAATCTCCTCCTTCCAGCCACCTCCCTCCTCCCCCCACCCCATCCCCCACCTCATCGAACTTGCTGCAGATCCCGATGAAGGTCAAACCCCAAACCCCTGAGGTGTATTACATGCCAATTTAAATGAGACAATCAGAGGCGTGAGAAGTGCAGGTTGATAGGTAGGCTCGAGAGGTAGGTCATTCGGGAGCCCCTGGATCGATCTACATCTGAGGCACATGAGGAGATCTAAGGTGTGAGCACTGAAAATTTTGCTGCTCTGGAAGGGGTTCCCTGTAGGTCGTCTCAGCCTTGCTCATCCCAGAGCCCTCAGATCGATCCACATCGGATGCACTTAAAGAAATGTGAGGCGTGAGGACAGGCAGCGCTGTTATTGCGTGCAGAGAGGGAGGGTGTAAAATAGATTGGAGGGACCCTGCACTACAGCCTGGGTGCCCTGGCCCACCTACAGGCTGATGGATCAGCGAGAGGCGCCACGTGGCAGCAGCACGTGCTACTTTTGACGTCTCCCACACTCCCCGGAAATAGGCCTTAGGGACAAACTTGAAGCTCACAGCCCACTTCAGATACCCTCTCACGAGTGGGTGATGGAAAGATCACAGAACGAAGAAAAAGGATGGGGAAAGTAGCTGCTTGCCCCACCTCAGGGATGTGGGGAGGGGTGGCCTCTGTGAGTCCCAGGGTCGCGACAGGTGGGGAGAAGTCCTCTCCTCCTGCCCTGGCTGACACCTTCAAGCCCCTTTGTAAACCCTGGGGAGCTGATGACAGGCAGGGAACTTGGATGACCGATCCCAGGTGGCACTTCCTGAAGCCTGCAGCACACAAGACCCTGCCTCAGCTGGACCCTTCCTTGCATGCACGTTGCTAGATCACCAGAGAAATGCTGTCTGTCGCCATCACGGTGCAGGTGGAGATGCTGAATGCAAGGAAGTGATGCATCTGTCAATACTACTGGCAACGAAGCAATAGCCATTGTTTCTTAGCACCATGCTTATTGGGCCTCGTATGCATCAATGGCACCGGGTGAATGAGCGACTGAAGGTGAACCCGCAAAAGTATCGTAACTAAGTCTTTCACTTCCATTCACGACTGTGCCAACACTAAACTGCACCAGATCCCTATCTAGTCAGCCATATCATATTTTGTGTCAGGAGTAGGAAGGGGGTGACACAAGCCACAACACGGTATTTTTATCTACGTTCAGAATAGCCAGTGAAGCTTCAATCAACAATGTACCTGAAAACAAAGCTGTTCCTCTACCGTATTTGACTCCTCGAAGAGCATTTTCACCGCGGACAAGGCCCAGAGCTTGCGATGAGCTGGCAATTGATGCCAACGCAGCTCTGCTGAGAAGAACGGCCCCTGCCATCTTGCGAATTATAGCACCCGCCAGCTCCTAAGATTTCTCTGCCTGTCAGTTAAGGGTCTAGTCCAACCACAATGAAAGCCTCTTCCTGGCTTCGATGTACACCTGTAGTTTTAAAAACGACTGCTTCCTGCAGCGTTCCGACCCGCGCCAAGACTGGTACTTGTGTGAACAAAATATTTTGCCACGACGTGCACGACGTTTCTTTCGAGGGGCAATTCGATAATACGCAAACATATGCACCCTTTTCATGTTTGAAAACTCCGAGTGATGTGTGGTTTGAGGCAAGTCATGGCGTACCAGTGGCTTACTTCCGCCGTACCTCCAGAGCTTCGACGTCAAGCCGAAATTCCGCGTACCCGTAAATCTGGTACGGAAGCTCTATTTCTGCACGTACCCCAAGAGCTTCGTCGATGAGCCAAAATTCCTCGTACCGATAAACATGTACGCCAGCCTTTTTCCGCGCGTACCTGTAGAGCTTTTACGTCGAGCAGAAATTTCACCTACCAGTAAAAATGATACGTATCCGTTTTAATACGTATATCTAGACTGGTACTTTTTCCGCGCGTACGTCTAGAGCTTCGACGTCGAGCAGAAATTCCGCGTACCAGTATATTTGCTACGTCAACGTTACTTCCGCACGTACCTTTCGAGCTTCGGACGTCGAGCGTAAATACCATGTACCAGTAAATCTGATACGAAAGCACTATTTCCGCGCGTACCTCCTAAGCTTCGACGTCGAGCAGTAATTTTGCGTACTAGTACCAACCGGTACACGTAAACGTGATTTTTGCGCGTTTATACCTCTAGAGCTTCGACTTCGAGCACGAATTCCGCGTACCAGTAAATATGGTACGCAAGCATTTTCTCGCGCAACCTGTAGACGTCGAGCCAACAGTCCACATACCAGTATGTAGTATGTAAAGAGTAACTCTGGTACACAAAGCGTTATTTTCGCGCGTACCTCTAGAGCTTCGAAGTCGAGCAGAAACCCGCGTACCAGTATGTATGGTAGTTTATTGTCGTCAGTAAATCTGGTATTCCTGTAGAGCTTCGTCGTACCAGTAAATCTGGTCGCAAGCGTTATTTCCGCACGTACCTCTCGAGCTTCGACGTCGAGCCGAGATTCCACGTACCAGTAAATATGGTACGCATTTCCGGACGTGAATAAACGCTAGTACGTTCTCCGCGCGTTTTTGTAGCTTCAACGTCGAGCAAACATTTGATACCAGCATCTGGTACTTCATCCGCTATTTTCGCCCGTACCTGCAGGGCTTCGACGTCGAGCAGCAATTCCGCGTACCAGTAATCTGATAGGCAAGCGCGTACCTCTAGAGCTTGGACGTCGGGCAGAAATTCCGCGTACCTGTATATTTAGTACGCAAGCATTATTTCCGCATGTTCCTCTAGAAGCTTCTACGTCGAGCAGAAATTCCACGTAGCAGTAAATATGATACGCAGCCATTATTTCCGCACGTATCTCTAGACTTGTACGTTTTCCGCGCGCACCTCTTGAGCTTCGACGTCGAGCAGACATCACGCGTACCATCACGCGTACCAGTACATCTGGTACTGTGTACACAAGCGTTACTTTCCCGCGTACCTCTAGAGCTTCGACGTCGAACAGCCACCAAAAGTTGTGTAAGTTTGCGTCCCCTAGAGTAAGATTATATACAATTCAATAAAGCTAGTTCATACTCTCTTTATTGTGAACCATAAACCAATATAGTGGCAACGTTTTGTGTAGGCTCAATCATAGTTCCTACGTTTCCTATTCACATGACTTAATCAAAGCATAGGGTAAGTTCAACTTTCATAGTATTACCCCTAATGTCCTCTTAATGTGAATCCTTTTGAGATATGTTATAAATGCCAAGAAATATGGTTGAGTGCTTGTCTTTTTCAAATTCTTGCACAATGATTGACATTGGGTGACATCCATAGATGCCACTGTCCTAGAATCACCAAAGTAATACACTTCCCGCTGCTAGCATCGGGGGATTGACAACATTAAGGGAGATACTTGCCGCTAAGGCAGCGTTGGATAAGGACATCCAAGTGATAAGCGGGCGCCAAGTTCTCTTGCGCGTCGACAACCAAACAACGTATTATGTCCCGAGAAAAGGCGGCTCGTTTAAACCAGACTTAGCGGATGCTTGTGCTCAAGTATTTGGCATAAGTCTTAGACACCAACTTAACCTGTTCATAGAGTGGATCCCAAGAGAATTGAATGCAATGGCAAATGAGCTTTCCAAGCGGAAAGACTTGGACGATTTTTTCCTCAGATCGGAGGCGTTTCAGAGATTAGACACAGCGTGGGGGCCGCATTTGGTCGACAGATTTGCCACAGCAAGCAACACACGCCTGCCAAGGTTCAACTCTAGGTGGCTAGAGGCGGGAGCGGAGGCCATTAATGCCCTCTCCGAGCATTGGGCAGGCGAAAACAACTATTGTTTTCCATCATATGGTCACCCCAGTGGTCGACCACGTGTTGCGATGCAAGGCAAACTGTACGCTAGTGATACTCCAGTGGCATTCAGCCAGTTGGCCGCGGTTGCTAGATAGCAATGGGAATGGATAGATTGTGTACAGGCGGTCATTACCCTAGACTATAGCTCCTCCATTTTGTTGCCTGGAAGGATGCTTTCGGCGGCAAGGGCATTCAATTTTGCACGGTGCTAGCCTTACGACTGGGTGTATGAGGTGTTGCAGAGTATCGCCTTTTTAAAAATCCGGCCTTATAAGCCTTGGTCGCAATGAGCGTGGACGTGTTGCTCCACATTATCGTGCCTACCAGTCTGCGTACCTACAACACATACTGGATGCGTTTTCAACGGTGGTACGAAATGCATAAATTGCAAGATCTTACGACGTCAGTCGAGGTGGTCAAGCTCTATTGTTTGTTTCTCTTCCAGGAGCGTGTCACGTGGTCTACATAACATTTGTCATCAGCTGCAATTTTTTGCATGCATCGTTGAGCGGACCTACCTAGCCCCACATCGCACGACAAAATCAGTACCCTTAGGAAAGCAGCGCAAAGGTTGCTGCCTAGACCCAGGCACACCATGATGCTGGTCGCACCCTCCACCCCCACTGCTATCTTTGAAAAGCACGCAGGTGCCCACTCCGCATCGCTCATGAAGGTGGCTGCGATGATGCTCATGTATAGTGCTTGTCTGCGATACTCAAATCTGGCCAAAACCAGAATTCAGGACCTCGACATCACGGGTGATCCAAACATTACAGTGATTTACTTGCACCTCCCGTTCTCTAAAACGGACCAGATTGGAGGGGGCGCATGGGGCGCCCTTCAAGCAAGCACCGCTAAATGGTGCCCGGTAAAAATGTAGTGTAGGTTAGTGGCAGAGATTCTAGAGTATGCTTTCGATGGGCCACTAATTAGGCACATGCATTTGGCAGACTCTCCCTTCAGCCAGCCTCACCGCCACTGTGAGTAAGTGGTGCAAGGAGCTATTTGCATCGGTAGGCCTTACAGAGAACATGGGTACGCACTCATTATGGAAGGGAGCCGCCACAGCAGCCGTCCCAGATGCGATAGCCCAAACTATGGGCAGATGAAATCTGCTCGAGGGAAAGAGCCCTACGTGCTCCATCTCCCGCAGTCGTTGGCAGCCGCTGCCCTGGCCATAGCGATCCCTGACGATGTTAGCGATGCCCCCTATAGCCAAGAGCAAATCCAAGCAGCTCTTAGACGCAAGTAACACAAAATTAGTACGGCCCGTGGGAGCAGCCAATAAGATGGGAGCCAACTTCTAGGCTAACCACTAGACTAGTACCTTGTATGCTATTAATATTGCATACTACTATTCCTACTATTTTTTTCTAGATCACCTTATTTCTTTCAAAATCAGGCAATTTGAACACAAATTGTCAAACTGAAGGTTTGCGATGTAAAATGTCGCAAACCGAGGTTTGACAAGTGGTCAAATTTGATCGATTTCACATGTACCGCGCTTTCATCGACAAGCGAACCCTCGTAAAGGCTTCTCCTTGCAAAGAAGCCTTCATTGCAGCAGGAAGTAGCTTCTACACTTACCCACCCACCCACCCTCTAACCTTCCCTTCACGGGGAGGTGCACGAGGCAGGCACCAAAAGCTCGTGCCAGCGCCAGTCGCAGCTATGCACAATAGTTTATGTTTGTGTTTACTTGGTGCGTTTAACGTCTATTGGCAGTAACCAGCGACGATGATAAAGAACGTGGTTAATCATTTAACCTCCATACATCTCAGCACCAAATCAACAATTGCCCTTGGGTATTGTATAGTACCGCAGCAAAAAGTGGCATTCAGATTCTTTTATTTGGTTTCTTCAAGTAAGAGGGGACCCAAATGTAAGTGTAAGCGTGTTCTCATATTGACAAAGGACATTAAGAGTCACGAGAGACCAGCTTGTCACTTACTACAATGAGTTTGATAAGTAGGAAGCTCTAATATGCACAAGAGCTTGTGATGAACCTTCACAGCTCTGCCTTACTTTTGAGGTGACAAACTAATAACAATTTACAGCTTTTCGGCTGTTAAGCTTCAACAGTATCGTGGTCAGAAGCCCAACAACTTAACCTCCGGCCAGGCTCATTAGTTCAAGCTTCCCTATCAATGACAAGAAAAGAATGCCAGAAGTACATTATGTGCACCATATTCAACGATGCTGCCAAAGAAATGGCGCACAAATTGAGTTCGTCTATTTTTGATCAGGCCAAGTGGACATGAATGGGAGCAAAATCTTTCCTTGGATACAAGCGATCAACAAGAAACGTCGGCAACAAGTGAGCACCTTCATGCTCGGTAGGCCTGAAACTTATATCCTGAAAGAATTCAGAAGTCTATTGTTTACATAGGTCCTTAATTAGGGCCATAGGTATGCGCAGATGGCGCGCCTTGTTGTTGTCCATAGGGAGTCGAGCCCGGATGAGGCGGCCGGCCCATCTGGGGGGGACCACTTGGACCATAGCCCATAGGTGGCCCCATCTGCTGAGGTGGCGGTCCCTGGTGGTGAGGCTGCTGGTAGTAGCTACCTGGCGCTTGCATGGGTGCAGGCCGGAATGCCGCCTGGCCTGCCGGTATGACGGGTCTGGGCGGGGGGGGGCCGCCAGGAGGCACGCCCCGCGGCCCGCCAGGTGGCGCTCCTCTAGGGCCGTAGAAGGCATTGGGGGGGGGTTGACCGTAAGCAGGACGGGGCGGTTGGCCGTACTGATGAGGTGGGGGGGCGTATTGCTGCTGCTGCTGCTGATGTGGCGGCGCACCATAGGGCGGCTGCGCGTACTGCTGCTGCTGGGCCGGCGTGGCGGGCGGCCGGTGCTGATGCAGATGCTGATGAGGCGGCGGCGGCTGGCCTCCTTGGGCGCCGGCACCAGCGCCGGGAGGGCCCATCGAGACAGGTGGCGGCCTTTGAGTGCTGAACTGCCGGTACCCCGCAGGTGGTGGGGCACCACCACCACCAGCAGCAGGAGGAGGAGGGCGGCTGCCGCCAATGCCAGGCGCATATGCACGCGCCCCCCCACCCCCGCCCCCTCCCGGCCCGGGCGGGGGCCTCTGGTGGTGGTACGACACGCCGGGAGGAGGAAGAGCAGGAGGAGGCCCCGTGTGATGCTGCGGCCGAGGAGGAGCAGAGGAGGAGGGGCCAAGGCCGGGAATGGCCGCAGCTGCTGCTCCGGGAGCCCTGCCCAAGTCCCCCCCCCCTAGAGCTGCTGCTGTTCCGGCGGTGGGCGGCGGCATCATCGGGCCCTCTGCCTCCATCCCATAGCCCCCGTCTGCACACCCCACCCCCCGCCCCCATCGCAGAAGAGCATGCTTATTGTGGCTCTTACGAAAAGGTACTCTCTGGCAGGCAACCAGCCGGGCACAAAAGTGAGAGGCCCTAGCGTCGTATAACGTTGCGTGTGACCCCTTGTGAAACAGGACACACAAAATACGCACACACAGGCACACAGGCACACACACACACACACACACACACACTCACAGAGGCACATAGGCACACAGACATGCACATACACACGCACGTCACACGCAAGCACGCCGATGAGTAGGACCTTAAGCGACAACAGCCACGCCAGGGACTCCGGATGCTGAGTAGCCAGTCATGAACGACAAAAGAGCCCAAGGAGGAAGCCGGTCCATCCGGCGAGGGAAATGGCGTGAGAAGCAGACGATGCCACACACATGTGGCGCATCACGGGCTGCATGAGTCGGCGGCCCTGGTAGAGTGCGCCTCACAACCGGCTTTGCTGGCGCTGCAGCACAATGCCTGAGCGTATTGTACGGGTATGTGTGTGTGTCTGTGTGTGTGTGTGTGTGTGTGAGTGAGTGAGAGAGAGAGAGAGAGAGAGAGAGAGAGAGAGAGAGAGA